>VXBQ01000033.1:23639-60704 GCA_013400175.1 Phainopepla nitens
GGCCGAACAAAGGCGCTGGCCCGGGCCGGCTGCGCTCCGCGGCCGGGCCTCCCCGCTGCCCGCTGCCGCCCCGCCGGCGCTGCCCGGCCCCTGGCAGGCCCCGGCCCCCGGCACAGGTACGGGAGGCGCCTTTTGCCGTTTCTGACATCGCCCCTGACGTGACGAGGCGCCGTGTTCCCGGTGTCCCGCCGCAGGCAGGGCTGCCCTGCTGGGGCAGGTGGAGCGTTGCCGGTGGAGCTGCCCCAGGTGCGGGGAGCCCTGGGGAGGGATGGCAGGGTCACCTGGCCATCGGGCGCTGGGTCTGCCCGGCCCGCTCGGGGCAGCCCCGTGTGCCCGCGGTGCTCTGGGCATCCCGGCCCTCGCCTGGGAAAGCGCCTCTCGGACAGCCTTTAGCAAAGGGTTTCCCTCGGGGTAATTCCTCCCTTGGCTAAAAATTGTGTTCCTGAAGCCTCTGAGGCAGCACTCGGTAACTTTCAGTTTACATGGACGGTGTTTGTTGGCACACGTTAGTTTTTTACCTGTTGGAGAGATACGTGAGAGAGGGACAACATCACCCTCCGGATCAGAATGCACTGGTGCTCCAGAGACAGATGAGACATGATCCTCGTTTCTGCTCAGCATCCAGATGTGCTACATCAGGGCATATTTGCCTCACAGACTCGGGTTTGCTTTCTCTTCAAGAGAATATTTTGCTCTGTTGTATATCATCTTTTATTTGTCCATTCCTCATCTTGGCATGTTGAACAGGATGAGCTTTGATGCTCTGTGAGATGAGCATGAGACATTCTGCAGATGTCAGGATTTTAAAAAGAAACAAAACACCAAACTCAAGGAGACTTTAGTGGCAATTTAGGTGTGCTAGTTTACAGTCCTGGTCTAAGTGGCTCCAGTATGGTGAGAGGCATGTTTAGAGAGTACTTAAGAACATATTTTTAAATACATTTATAAAATCCTCTATTTTTTTTTTTGGCTGCTGAACTTGCAGACTTTCAATTTCTTTTGGCCTTGGTTATTTTTGGAGCTCATATTAGATGTGATATAGCCTGCTGAAGGAGAACCTCTATGTAAATGGTGAAAAAATGAGGCTAAACATGCACTTCAGTGGGGTTTATTTGGAAAGTACAGGTATTCAAGGTGAGGGAGCATACAGAAAGCTACGTATTACTACTTTTAAAAATACAAGCTGGTTTTCTTACCAAGCTACAAGCTACTTTTGTCTTGACAAACAGATTCGTCTGGAAAATGGTGACAGGTGTACTTCAGACACATTTCTGTTGCTTCACTTTGCCTTTAGCTGAAAAAACATCATCAGTTATTGTATCTCTGGCATCTTAGGAGAAACTGGCAGCTCCCTGCAGTATGATCTAGAGTTGCTGGGGATTTGTGTGTTGTCTTGGTTGATGTGGTACACAGAAATAATAAATCTGTGAAGAAGTGTGTAGGACTGAACAAATGCAGGAGCAAAGGCTATTTTGGAAAGCATAATTGGTAATGGGTTGGACCCAAATCTGCTTTAAAGCAGTTTTCTCTTTTAGTTCATTGTAAGCCTTGCAACAAGTTACACAGGGCTGAAAAGTGCTTTCAGGATTCTTCTTGATGTCCAGGTGGGAAGGTAGTGAAACCTGCAGCAGGAAAACCATCCCCTGGGCTGGCAGGAGTCTCTGTGATAAATCCCTGTGTGATCCCCAGAGCTGTGTGGGCAGAGAGGGCTGTGGCTCACAGTAGAGCAGGAGCCTCTGTCCCTGTCCTGACAAAATTAATTAGTGCTCGTGAGTGTCACTGGGCAGAACATCCTGGTGAGTGCTTGGGAAAGCAAGTTCTGAATCCCAGTTTGATGGGAAACCTGTAGCTGTATGACTTTCTGCTCCCTTCCATCCCTTCCCCCATCCAGGGTTTGAGAGTACTTCACTTTGCAAGAGGAGAGAGACGTTTCCAAAACCAATTGTGTTGTTTTCTAAACAAAACCAAAAGTGAACGGAAACAAAACTTAGATTTTGTAATTACTAACAATGATGTGATACATATCTGCTGCCAAAAATTAAAGATCATCCTGCAGTTGCATTGGCAATGGGCAAACAGAGCTAACACGTAAATGTGCCTGATGTGGTTAAGCTGTTCAAGGTTGGTGCTTTGCCTAGGAAACAGCTTGTTAGAAATAGATCTATTTATATGTGTTTAGTATAAGTTTTTCCTCTCCAAAATGTTTGTCATCTGTAACCAACCCAAACATTTATGTTCTTTACTAAATATTTCAGTTCCTAAGTTGGTTGTTGACTACAAAGCACCCTCCTGAGCATCTGACCTAGTTTGAAGCATCAAACATCCACCCCAGTGCTGTGCACAGAGAGGCAATAGGCTTTTGGAGGCCACTGTTGGAGATGCTGGGAGAAACTTCAAGGAGAATTTTTTCCATCAAGAAGGATTTGCTATCAAAAATATTTCAATACATGCACAGTCAAAACTATATTTCTCTTTACTGCAAGCTGTGATCAGGTTGGATTTCCTGCTGAAATGCAGCAAGGACAGAGGCAGCTGTTACAGCTGCACCACACCATTGGCTGTATAGTGCAGAAGTGATGGGAAAAACTGCAATCCTAACAAATGTGCCAAATGTTAATGTTCTGGACTAAAGGTGTTGCATGATACAAGTGTTTGACTAGTCCCAGCTCTGATGGGGATGTGCACCAAAGATATAAATTATTGGAATGAAAACCTTGTCCCCTATTCCACTTCCAGTGTTGGTAATTTAATGGTCCTGCTTCTAAACACAAGGGAGAAATGATATGTAAATAGATTTGAAATGTGATAAAAACTTTTTACCAAGTTACTTTACTTCATTTAGGAAGAAAACCCCAAACACTTTCTTTGTTATATCTCTGAGAATGGAGGACTCTTACAGTTCTTTTTCCCTTTGAAGAGCTGTGCCCTGTCCATGAGCTTCCATTGGCATGAGAGTGCACATAGAGCAGAGGGAGCAAAACTAGGGGTGAGAAGAAGTCAAGGATCAGCAAACTAACTGAAACCCATCCATTTCAGAAACTCCTTCGTTTCTCCTTACTGGAATAAGGCAAACACTCTCCTGGCTCTCTGATTTATTTTCACCTTCAGTGTTGAGGGAGCATTATATAACAAATGCTCAAAGAAGTGAGGAAAGCTCATTCTTGTTTCTGCTTGCTGCTGGTGATCTGACAGAATGTTATACAGCTTCTGTGTGGTTTAAATGTCAATCTGAATTCAGAAAGTGGAGTCACTTCTTGCTTTTCACTAAATACACCCGAGATTTTACAGGTATCAAATCTGCCAAGCCTATTTCTGTTTTCAAAAATAATATAGATATAATTATTCATGCTATTTAAAAACAAACAACACAGCTTAAAAATCTCCCAAAAATACCCTAATAATTTCAACTTCTTGCATTATTGGAATTCCTGTGACTGACTAATGAGCTACTGATTGGGGGAACAGAAGTGGAGTCAGTAAATTTGTACAACCATTCCACTTGTCTCCGGACATTCTGTTTTATTCCATGCAAATACACAGACCAAGAATTTATTTGATTTTTCAGCCATTTTCTCTATGTTATGAGGGCAGCTAAAAAATATGGAAACAACTTAAGTAATCAACTCTGTTTATGATCATGACCAAGCTCAGAAACCTTCTGACTCATTTTATCCTTCCATGAAATTAGTTGACTACTTCACATGAAGGTGGAGATGTTTAATTAAAGTGTAATTGTTTTGCCTCTGAACTTATCCAGGTCCTGATTCAATGCACAGTGAAGTCAGTGAGGAGCTTTTAATTAATTTCCTTGAGTTTTGAATAAGTACCCATGGACGTGCACCTTTAAAGGAAATGTGACCTGAATTTTTGCAGCAGAGTTGCTGTAAAGGAGGAATATAAATCCTGAAACAGCTTAAGGTAAACTACTGAAGGAAGGCTTTTTGTAGAACTGAGGAGGGAATAGTGCAGCTGCAGGGATCTCTGGTGCCTGTTGCCATATTAATGTAATTTTAATGGAGTTTCCTAACTTTGAGTGTGTTGGATCTTATGTGGGAAACTGAAAATTTCTTTGTGCCTTGGCAGCTTGCTCAGTTGGTCGGGGAGGCAATATCAGACTTCAAGATAAACACAGTTAACTGAATGTTTATGCAAAACCAATCAGCAATAACACTTACAATATAATTAACTTCAACAGTTGATGCCAAATTGAGAAAAATAGGAGCATTCACGTCTTCCTAGCTGTCTTTTTTCAGGAATGTCTGTACATGCCAAATAATACTTGTTGGTTTACATGGAATTCATGAAAGGTTTTGCTGAACTTCAGAGGTCAGAAACATCAGGTTTTGCTAAATAGAACTTTTATTGCTGAAGTCTTGGTCAGCAGCTACAATGAACTTGGTAAAATAAGCCTTTCACAATTCACATCAAACTGCAACCATTCTCTTACTGTTTCACTGACAAGATTCTTAGTTCAGGAACTTTTACAAAATACATTTTAATCTTTAAATAAAGCACTGTGTTTGAAATAGCACATGTGAGGCACTGCAGTTTTGGCCCCTTGTTTGTCATGTATTTATTTCACTGCTCTTGGTAGCTGCAGTTTGAGATGTAACTGCTATGAGCTCCTTCCTTTCTTGAGCAGCTAACCATAATAGCGGTGTATCTGATTGTGCTTATGATTTGGGAGCTGCAGAAATCTGGCTGCACTTCCAGTCATTATCTTTGCCCATTGTGCCTTAAATTGGTGGTGGCTGGGTGCAGTCCTGCTCTTGGGAACTTCCTGAAGTGATCTGGGACCTTGCAGTGGTTTTAACTTGTGTAAGAATCAGCCACTCTCGAGCGTTGTTGTGAATGGTCTCTGGGCTAACTCCTGTTGGTACTATTATGTGTTGGAGTTTGATTAATTTAAATTAATATTTTTGCATGTGGTTGCCTTTAACATATGTGTGTTGTGTCTTGCCTGTGATGCTCCCACTGTGCTCAGGAATGAATTCAGAATCCCAGAACCGATGGGGACTCGCTGGAGCCCTTCAGGCCCTGCAGCCCCTGGGTTCTGCCTCTCAGCCCCTCTGTGTTTGGTCAGTGCTGAAGGGACTCCTCAGCTCTCACACCTCTGACCTCATGCAGCTTTATGTCACAGCTCAGGGCTCATGTAATTCAGGTAACATTCAGAATTGTGGCTAGGCAGGAAGGAAATGGCATCCATTTTCCTGAGAAATAGGAAGTCTCTTGAAGGCAAGATTTCCTTCCTTGCAATCCCACTTCGCTGAAACCTAGGGAAAGAAAAACATCTGTGGTAATTAGGAATTTGTTTTAAACTAGTGACTGTTAAAAGTCCTCTCTTAAAACTGACAAGGCCTTTTTTCCTTCCTCCCTCTTCTCTCCATCAGGTATCTTCACAGCACAGTCTTGTTTGATGTCCTAAGAAAGGAACAAAAATCCTTTTCTTGTGCTTTTTGTTTCTAGTAAGTCCTTCGGAGAAGAGAGAAGCTGGCATACTTGGCATACTCTACTGAGACCAATCTATGGAACTCTCTCCAGGAGAAGTCTCATGGATTATTGTTTTATGAAGGTCTTAGGAGCAAAAGTCTCTTGCCCGTATTACCCAGTGACATTGCTGCTGCTCGTGGATCACTGAGGAGGCAGAGCTTGTATTCTGGTTAGTACCAAAGAGACGGTCCAGGCATGTAGCCATATGAGACAGAGACATTAATTCTTAGTTCAACTCACAGCAAGAGCTGTTAATAATAGATCTCTTCAAATGGTGTTGAAAATTAAACCTTGATTCAGAACTGAAACATCTTCTTTGCTTTTTTGGTTATTCAGAGCATCCATGGGGAAAACAGCAGAGAAGTTGTTGGTTTTTTTTTTCCTAAAGAGGCAAGATAACTAGGAGACATAAGGGCTGTGTTTGTCACATTTTACAGCAAATTTTATTGATGTATGAGGCCAGAGCGCTGCTTCATGTTGTTGTCCAATGGTTACACAATTTTGGTAGTAAAGAACTATTAATCTGAGAGTCTCTGGTCTTAACAATGTACTTTGATACACTGTTGCAAAATACTAAAATGCTACATAGTCACCAGCCTAATAACAACTCACATTTTAATTGCTTTTAAAAAATCTAGTTAGCCATAATCCCTCCACTGTAAAAGATTTACAGGCATTTGCAGTGTGAAATGTCTGTAACCTGGCAATAATGATGTTCAGATGTCAGTAAAAATTTCAGGGCAGCACAGGTCAAGTTGAGAGTTCTCACTAATACCTGGGTCTGTAGATTCTGTGTTGATGAGTACCAGAGAAATGCCTATAAATATATATATATAAAATGTGTAGATATGTACACACACAGACACTTTCTGTGCCACTGCTTGTGCTCTCTGCCATTTCAGGTTAAATGCACTCAGCACTGCATGCTTGGGCTAGGAGAAGTTGGTCACTCAGCACAGGGAGTTCGGCTCCAAAAATGGCACTTGGAGGCTTTTTACTGTATGATTGTGAATTGAAATTCAATGTCATTGTTATTTTAACTGCTTACAGATACTTACTGGAATTTTTGCTGTTCTCAATTAGGATTTTGCCTGTTCTGATTAAGGATTTGTGCTCTAGGATGACCTTGCTGGAGCAGGGAGGCTGGACCAGATGACCCCACTCTGGTCCCTCCAACCTCAGCCATTTTGATTCTGTGATTTTAGACTGTTCTCTTTTCATTTATGAATAGTTAATAGTGTCACTTGCCTTTTTGTTAAAGTTGCCTGAAATATCAAATTTTTGCACTAGATGCAGTTTAATATCTAAAATCTGAATATGAATACACTATTAATGAAACTGGTTGGGAACATACCAAATATTGAAGCTCTTCACCATTAGCAGTGCTGGTAATTCTGGCTGTCCTCCTGCATGTGTTCCATTTTAAGTCACTTGAGAATTCTGAACAGGCAGAAGAAACATCCTGCACCTTGGGCACATACACATACCTGCATCAATTTTGGCATTGTACTGTGTGGTGGAGGCTTATCTTAGGTTCATTATGAAGAGTGAAACAATGTCTTGCTTCTACAGTGAAGTAACTCTTTATCTGTGGTTATATTTGAGTGCAGGGTATTTATGTCCCGTATATTGTTATTTTTACCCTGTTGACTTAGCTTCTCTATTGTAAATATCCATCTTCAGCAAACCCCAGATTTAATACTAATGATCTGTAAGTGCTCAGGGGAGCCTGAGTCTGGTGTTGCCACTTTGTTCAGAGCCGCTTTGATAAGGTGGCTTTGGTCATAAAGCTGATTGGTATGACCACAATTAGTGGTCTCCATGTTCCTTGGGCATGTTTGGGAATTAGCCTTGGCTCAGGTTCTGCCATGACCACAGAACAGACCTGGGGACTGTCTTTGGTGCCAGTAATTAACAGTCAAAAATACCACACCTCATAGGTGTTCCATGGGTATGTATTTGTACAATGCATGGCATGCCAGCCATATAAAATGGGTGGGATGCACTGAAAATCATTTGTTGACTCCTGTAAGTAGCTGATAATTTTTACCTGTTATTGGTGCTCCATATTTTTACTAGTTTATGTTCCAAGTTAAATCAAACCATGAAAATGGAGCTAATTTTTCAGAGACAAGAAAAGGCATCTCACGTTTAGGTCACTGTGCTGGAAACTTCATTTTCTGTTTCTGAAATAAAATATTTACAGATAGATCCATACAAAGCTTTGCTGTACTGTTCTATTTTAATGATGGATGCTGAACACTCTTTTGAAGCAGTAATTGTTCAATGGGATACCTGGTAGTTAAATATTTGGCTGTCTGTCATTAGTGCCTAATTTCCTGCCTAGGAGATTTGTAGCTTCGTTTTAAATAGAAGAGGTGCCTGAGCCTCTGTGAAAGATGCCCCTGACTTGAGAGAGCAGCACTGTCCTTCCAGCTGTTGGTGACCATCGTGAGTAAAGTATTGGAACATTCTGCTGGAATTGTCTCTTGCTCTGGGATGCAATTTGTGTATAAACTGCTGTTTATTAAAATGTTGTCGCTTTTTAAAGAATTTTTGACACCTTCATCTTTGAAGTGTGAGTACCTTTGTGAAATGAAAGGCTTTTTTCAGGTTTTGTTGCCGTTACTACTTTCATTTCAGAGGCTTCAGGTTGACTGAAGTGAACTATCTAAAACCCCTGTGCTGCCTCTTTTACTGTATGAGATGTGAGAGGTGTCTTCTCCTTGAGAGAAGGGGGGGAAATAACCTGGTTTGTGTGTGCCTGAAGGTCAGGAGGCAAATTTTAATTTCATGAAAGTGGTGATTATGATAGTAGGATTTTTTAAATTTATTTTTTAAGTCAGCTTGAGCATTGATGTAAGAACTGTTTTGGTATATTGGGAAGCTCTGTGGAATGCACTACATTGCTACTTTTGAAGTCCATTTTGAAGCTCTGAAAGGTGATCCAGCACTGTGTTTATAAATCTTTCATGAATAAATGGCAACGTTTGGAGCTGTTTCCTGTCCTCCTTCAAGAAGGAGGACTGTAGTGTTTCGTTAAAAATTTAAATCTAACATTTAAGAGATATGAACCTACCATAGGAGTTCCAGCAGTAAATTGACCTAAATCTGACACTGGGGTTCAGATTCTGAAGTCAGCTAAAAGGTAGCGCTGAACAGAGAAATGAAGACCAAAAAAACGTATTAAATATTTCAGTTCTTACTGTTCACCTATAAATAGGTAGCTGTTATGAATTCTTCATTGTGTCCCTCTGGAGATGGGAATTAATCCAGTCTCCAGCTGCCTGTGACTGAAGGTCATGAGTCAGAATGAATTAGAGGAAAATTTGTAGCAGGCTTTTTGCAGACTGGTTCCTGACTTCAGGTTTCAGGCTCCAGCTTGGAAGGTGTTTTGGGCTCTAACAGTTCTCTGAAAAATGTCAATTGAAAATTAACAAGGCTTAAATTAGGGGCAGCATCCCCTTGCACTTCCAAGCTTCCCAGTATGACCATGTTTAAGCACTGAAGTGCTCCGTGGTGGAACTGAGGAGGGGAATGGCTTAACCTTGGATAATGACATCAGAGAGTCAAAGGGACCCTTCCTGCTGCCCTGAACTGCTCTTGTGTGGAGCAAAGGGAACCTGCAGGGCTCGGGTTTATTCACCATCACTCCTGATCTGAGCTTTATAATCCTATCCCATTAATTGAGGGTTTTAACTGCCTTGAACAGAATCAGTCAGATTCAAACAAAAAAAAAAAATTGTAGCTGAACTGACTCCTGTTGGGTTTCTTTTCGCTATAACTGGAAATGCTACAAGATATTAAAGAGGTAGTCAGCTGTAACTTAGATTTTAAAGAACTTGCCAGATGGCTGCTCTAAGTACCTTAAATTATTAAGACTCAATATGTAAAATACTACATTTTCCAACAGCTTACTGCCTTTTTATTTTATTCTCCCTTAATTTAGGCTGTGCAGATTCCTCAATTGCACTTTGTGTTTTCCTATACCAGTAAAATGTGGAATTTCAGCATTACAGAAGACTACAGTGTTGGAGGGAAATACAAAATTTGAAGGAACAAAAACTCATGTTGCTTTCTCATTGCATTAAATAAACATGGCTTTAAAAATGAATGGTTTGCTTAGGAAACTTCCTTTATGTAAAATTTATAAAAATGCATTTTTTTTAGTGTGTCTCTTTTTCTGTTGAGATGTGAAATTTTTGTTTATTTAAAAATATGACAGGAGAGGAGTCAGAAGAATTTGGGAGTTCTTAATTATGAACTGATCTGTGGCATTGTCCAGCAGAAAGTCCCTTCCAGGTTTTGAATTCATACCAGTGTAGGTAGAAGTGAAGGCAATACAGTTACAAATCTGTAATTTTCAGTTGCTCTGTGTTGGACTCTTCTTCTGAAGGCGTTCAGTCAAAACAGTTCTTGCTGGTGAGGCTTGAGTTTCCTGAGGAGCTGTTTCCATCTGTTGGTAAAACAGACAAGTTAAACTGAGATTGAGTACAGATTTCTCCTGTCTACATTTTTTTTAAGTGAAACCCCAGTAGCTGATGTTCTAAACCTAGTTAGGAAAGATGAATAAAAGGGAAGGCTAACTGCAGTTACAGTATTTTTTCATTATGTACTGTTGTGCCTGGGGTCAGTAATTGAAGAGAAAGCCACTGTGGTCTTTTAATTCATTTTTCGGAAGAAATAGATTTTATTTTCATTAGAGACTTTTCAGAACAAGTAACAATGAGGAGAGGTGAAGAAGTATCCCTTAATGCTAGTGGGAAAATTTGAAGTACTTAGCTATTACATTACTTGGGTAAAGAAGCAGGGTATCTTAACGAGGAGCTGGAAAAGAGAGGGAGAGGAAGGAAGATGCTTATACTGATACAGTTAAAATGGTAAAATCTCTTTATTCTGTTGTGCATATTTTTTATATATGATAAAATAGTTTATATTCTAATCCTGACTAAGATTCTGCCTAATTGGCCTATTATTTTAACTTGTTTCTAGAACACTCTAATTGGTATACTTTGTAAAAATATAAATTAGACTGTTTTCAGCTGCGTCACAAAGTCAGGCCTTGACAGGCCTCTGCAGGCCTCAGTCAGGCCGCAGCTTGGCCAAGGCTGGATTGCCCAGGTTCTGCAGGGGCACTCCGTTCCTTCCCAGTCCAAACCCATGTCTGGTTTCCTCTGATCTCTGGCTTCCTGCCCTGCCAGAACCTGCAGCTTCAATCCACAGTGCTGGCTGGGAAGGTGCTGCCCGTGCCTGGTTTGCCACGGGCCAGGGTTGCACAGCCTTTCCCCAGCGCAGGAGAGGTTTGCAGGGAGGCAGATGGGCATGTCAGGCATTCCTGGCTCTGCCCACTCCACATGTTGGGCCTTGCTGAGCTGAAGGAATTCCTGGGATCCTCACCCAGCCCACTGCAGGCAGCGTGGGGAGGGAAGAGCTGGACTGCAGGACAGCTTCCCCATCTGTTGCTGGACAACCTCCTGTACTGCTGGGGAAAGGGAGGGAGTGTTTTCAAACTCAGATTTATTGCTTTGGCAAAGCTAGGCTGGCAGTGTTGGCTGTAATAGATAGATCTTTGTTGTTTATTACTCTGTCATGTGAATCATCTTAAAAATAAATGAGAACTAAATTTCATTGCCTGTGCCTGGCAAACAAGGGAGAATGAGGTGACCCAATTATGTCCATTTGCAGTGTGCTGGATGGAGCAGGACAAGCTTGAAGCATTTGGTATTTTAACATAGTTTGGTGAAGAATGCAATCATTTCTGACTAACACTGAAATGCATGGGTCAGTCCTCTTTGTGAGAAAGGAATTGAAAACTGGCACTGGGGAGTAGATCCACGTTTCGCTGCCAGAGGTAAGCACAGGCAGCACCAGCTTTCCTGTTGCCTCTGCACATCTGCCTCACCCCTACCTGGAGAGACCAGTTCCAGATCTGATAGAACAGTGCGTTCTCCATGGCTTCACCAGCCTTTGGCCTCTCTTCCTGCAGTGCCAGCCATCCAGGACACAATTCCCAGAAATTCAGCTGAGATCCCATTGCTTCTTTGCTGAGGCCAGGCTGTATCAGTTGGGTTTTATGCTGAAAGCTTCCTAAAGAATGCAAAGCTTGAATGCAATTCATTCTCAAGTGATTGGGAATGTCATTGGTATGGTCAGGGTGGAAATCTTGCAGCTGAAGAACAGCTTGATTTTGAAAAACTTTAAGCATAAAAAGATTCTTATGTTTAACAGCTCCTGACAAGCATGCAGTCTTATGAATTTTACCTAGACAGTGTTCTAAAGCAGACTGGGAGTGAAGGTGCATTGAATTAAGGATCTTTCTGGGGTTCAGCTTTGTATGTTCTGTAATTCTTTGCTCATTTGTTTTTTCAGGGCAGTTTCCTTATACATTTTTCCCAGCTCCAGTCACTGATCAGGTCTGAACACGTGGATTATCTGATCTCCTGTGCTTTCTAGAAGCAGGTACGTTGGCATGGAAATCTGGAGTTTTGTTGGTTGGGGATGGGGCAGTGACCACTCATCCATGTGCCAGAAAGATTTGTGGGGGCAGGGAAATGCTGCTTAAGGAGCATTTCATAATGTGTAGCATATTAATGTAGCCTTCTGGAGAGAACAAAGTTGATAAGTACTTTGGTAAGATTTTTTTCAGTCCTTCATTTGCAAGTGTGGATCGTGCTGTCTTCTGGGCATGGACCAGCTTTGTATGTGGGTTTGGAAATCTTCTCTTGTAGCATATGCTGGGTAATGTTGTCATCTTAAACTGTGTCTTCTGAAAGCTTTATGTAACAAGAAAACAGAAATATGTTCACATTTCTCATGCTGGGGTCTCAGTGCTGTTTTAAGACCTTTGTCTTTCCTCTTTGATGTCGTCGAGTGGGAAGAGCTGTGGTGGCAGGATAATTGTGTGGTGTAGGGAGAGCAAAGTGCTGCTGCTCTGAAAGCTTAGCTTTACCTCTCTGTACATATTTTTTTGAGCCATATTGAGTGCTTTTCCCCCCCATGCTGCTTACTAATTGTGTGAAACATTCACTGAATGGGCAGACTTCAGGATTTTTATCCTTCCTGTTAAATAGGTGGCTCCATGAAAAACCCATCTTGGCTGAAGGTTACTTTAGAAGAACCAGGCTTAGACAAGAATTCCCATCACCCCTTTTTAAAGTTTAAAAATTAATAAACAACTAGAAGATAGTTATGATGGAAAACAATGAATAGTAGTCAAACCAGGTCTTGTAATATCAGATATGCAGAGGAATGCTGAAGTGGGGTCTTCCTCGTTGGCACAGGGGTTGCCATGGCATTTCCTTGGTGCTTGTGGATGGTGCCACCTATTGATGTCCCATCCATTTTGTTTCATTTTTAAACAATAGATGTTTTACTACAGTTCAGCTTTTCTTGTCTAGTTTGATTGGTTAGTAGGACAGCAGCTTCCCTTTTCAAGTACAATATTTTTTAAAAGTATTTATTATGTTAAGAACCAGTCACAACCTTTCAGACTGACTGGATATCTTGATCAATGTTTATTGTTTTATCAGTCTCTGGATGTGTGTAACAATGTCTCTTGCTCACTATCTTGTTTTGTTCATTGCCTTACTATTGGCATCACTTGTTAGCACTCAGTAAATTGCACTGTGGAGTATCTACCTAGTAGCATAATCCAATTTACTTACTTGAGTTGACACTACACAAAATTATGGGATTGTTTAACTCCCCCTTCAGAGAGCAGTTTGCTGGTTGTGTAAAAAACCCCACCGTCATCACCTTGCACATGTACAGGCTGCAGGTTTCCAAGAAGAACTATCTACAGCAAATCAGCTTTGTGCAGATCTTCCCACTGAATCATGTTCAAGAAGGACTGGTGATGGATCTTTCTCACTTTTTACTGCTGTTATCTCCATGCTCAGTAATGTGGGTGGCAAAGCCTGTCCCAGCAGCTGCTGCTGAAGTTTGCATTACTTCTGACTCACTCAGGAGGGCCTATGTGTAATTTTAAACAGTTTCCACACCCAGATTACTTTCCCTTAAAAGTAATAATGAAAATGAAGTGAGAGGAGAGGTTGGTAATGACTGCAGGAAAACATTCCTGGGAAAACTGTGAACCTGCTGGGATACAGCCTTCCCTATGCAAGCCTTGTGTAGTGTGTGCCCTTCATTATGGGGTTCAGGAAATCACATTTATAGGTTGGAGTAGGACCAGACCCAGTTCTGGCAGTGAAAAGTGATTGCAGACCTGTTTTGGAGCCGTTTCTCTGAGGTGTGTGTGGTGCAGGAGTGGCTGGGTCACACTTCCATCCACTCGTGGGAGCATGGAGTGGTTTGGGTGGGAAGGGACCTTAAAGCCACCCAGTGCCACCCCTGCCATGGCAGGGACACCTTCCCCTGTCCCAGGTGCTGCAAGCCCCAATGTCCAGCCTGGCCTGGGACACTGCCAGGGGTCCAGGGCCTCATGGGGAAGAATTTCCTCCCGATATCCAACCTAAACCCACTCTCCATCATCTTTCTTGTGGGTCCCTTCAGGGGCTGTCAGGGGTTACATTTCTCCACCACACAGCACTGGCGAGAGATTGGGTCAGTTTGTAACACTGCTGGAATAGTCTGTTATTTGAAGCACCATTATTTTTTATAATTCAGGTTAAGGTTTTTACTATTGTTGACTTAATGAACATGGTTCAAGATGGTTTTTAAGAGCAGCTGAAGAGAATGCCTGAATGGAGTTTTTTTTGTCATGGTAAACACCTTGTTGTGGAACTTCAACGATTACCAGATACTCATGTAATAAAGTATAATCATGCTTTGCGCTATAGAATTTGGATAGCACAGTCTGTTTATTCCATAACATAATTATTTTTATTAAAATAAGAAGCAAAAGCCCAGCTTTCAAATGATACTCTTTCCCTGCTCTTCTTAGATCTGCTTTCTCTCCAAAACCATTTCATAATTTTTAATAACTTTTACAGCAATAGCCTTTTTATATGATATATAAAGGAAAAAAGAAAAAGAGGAGGAAGACCTAAGAGTTTAGATTTCACACAGCTTTTGTTTAGCTATTGCAGACTTGATGGCTGTGCATTCTGCATCCTGTTTTCATTCTGCTTGTGCTTATTTATGGAAAAAACCCCAAACCACAGACTCTTCTGTCAGAGTGATTCTTTCATCTAGCTCTTAGAATTCCTTTTCTACTCAGGCAGTAACGTAACCACAGATAATGAGCTGTGGGGATGTGAGCATGAGCCTCTGTGAATGTTTCAGGTGCATCTGTAAGGCCCAGTTTAGCTGCTCACATTTTTAAGTGTTTCTCTGGGGAAGGATGTGATTCCTTACCTCCACCAGGATATTCAGTGATCTGTCCACTGATGAAAACCAGGTATTTTGGAAATGAAACTTCTCTATTTCCTATTAGACCCCATTGCCTATTGTAGTTTGTCTTGTCTTTATTTTGTATCTCCAGAAATCCAGGAGCTGGCAGGAGGGGAATGAACCGTGAGGGCGTCCCCGGAAAGAGTCCGGAGGAGATGTACATCCAGCAGAAAGTGAGAGTCCTGCTCATGCTCAGGAAGATGGGATCAAACGTAAGATGCACTTCATAGCCCATCTTTTGTGGGTTTTCAGGCAGCTTTGGACTAACTGGGGTGGTGCTTGTTGAGATGGGCAGGTGATGGTCTGGTCTGAATGCTGAGTTGTTTTAGCCATCCTGGATTTAACTGTTACCACAGTTAAACACAATTGATTTTTGCTTAAATATTGTGAGGCTTGTGATGCCTGGAACTACCACATATAGATAAATGGTTTCAAGGTTTTCATTATTGGCAGTAGAGCCAAGTGCAGCAGCTGTTTTAAGGTGACACTGAACCTGCCCGTGAGCTCATGGTGCCCCGTTTGGCTGCGGTGCCCTTGCTGGTGGTTGAGGTGCACCAATAAGGGGTGGTGCTGGTGGTGAAGAGTAGAGCAGAGGCTGCTGGGCTGCCTCTCCCTGGGAGCTGGTGCCTGCAGTGTGTTGGTTGTGGTTGTGCTGAGTGCTGAGGCATCACCTGTGTCCCCCAGCTGACGCCCAGCGAGGAGGAGTTCCTGCGCACGTACGCGGGGGTGGTGAACAGCCAGCTGAGCCAGCTGCCCCAGCACTCCATCGACCAGGGTGAGTACTGCCCCCGTGCCCCTGTGCCCCCTCTCTGCCCTGGCCCTGCTTGCCCTGGACCAGCAGCCTCAGAAGCAGGCCCTGCAACCTCCTGTAGTCCCAGAACAGTGTATGGCACTGTACTCCCAGAACAGTGTGCCGCGTGCTGAAACCCATCCTGCAGCCCAGGTTTGCTGGTTTTGTTAATTCTTTGCAGAAGTCTTGGTAAACAATTTTGTGGAGCTGCTCTGAGTCTACTAATCTCTTCTGAACCTGAGTATTTCTTACTGCATTCCTCTCCATGCCCTGCACAGCCCTTGTGCCAGATCATGTTCATAAAGTGCAGTTTGCTATTGGAGGAACGTTGTAAGACTCATGCCAGAAAGAACTGAGCAGAAATTTAGTATAGATCTGAGACATGTAGAAATCCATTACAAACACAACCTGCACAAACTTGCTGCTGTGCTCATTCCTTACATAGCTGGGGGCTCATGGAGGTGGATATACCTGAAGAATTCTGAGCCAAAATACACAACTTTTCTGCCAGTTTAAAGTGAGAATTTTCTTGTTTCTTGTCAAAAACTGAGGTAGACACATTCAGTTGAGAGAGACTTAATTGCAGTTGGCGTTTTTCAGCTTTTTCCCTAAAAGGTACATTTTTCACAGTGAAATCGTGCTTAATTACCTGCACTTGGCAAAGAAAAGGTGATAAAATCAGAAGTCCAGACAAGGGACACAGATACTTCCTACAGTGGTACTGAAGCTGTAGTGTTCTCTGCAGACAGAAGCAAGTATAATTTCTTGCTCAGGACTTTGATTTTCTTAGAAATCTCTCCAGGTTTCTAACAGTCAGTAATGATAATGCTCCTTGCTTGCTGCTGCCTGTGCCTTCTGTTGTGTCCTGGGGTCAGTGAAACAGGAACTGTAACAGGGCTGAGTATGAAATTCCTGGAGGCTGGGAGTAGCATGACGTGTGTGCCACCCTGAGATAGATCCTGTCTCCACTAGATGGCATTGCCTTGTGCTGGAAAACCCCTGCAAGTCCACACGCTCACTGTTCTGTTGCTCCAAGATTGCTTAAAGGAATTTTCTTCCCTACTTTTCTGTTTTCATTGAATCTCCTCTGGAGGATTTTTTTTTGCTTTATGCAGCTTGTCTTACACAACAACAAAAAGAGCTGTTATTTAGGGAGTAACTTACACCAAGTGAGCACTTCAGTGGATTTCACAAGCTTTTGTTCCACAGTAGCACAGGTTGCTCTCAGCCTGACTTGCCCCTGATGTGTCTTTAGAGCCATTTTCCTCCAGCAGGCACAAAAGACACAAAGCTAACTTCACATCCCCATTTTGTTCTGAAAAACCAGAATGTGGCCTGAGCACTCTGAGAGCTTTGTTATGGACCTGCAGGTTTCTGTGTCTCCCTTAAAATGCAGTCTGCCTCCAGTTCCAGGCAGGTTGTTTTGGTTTGTTGGGGCTTCCTTGACACGAGTGTGGAGGATGGATGGTGCAGAATTCTGTAGGTGTATTCCAGTCTCTGTTGCATGCTTTGTGTATTTCTGCTTTGTGCTGACCCGTGTCTGAGGCTGGTGGCCCCTCAGCAGTCACCTGGGCAGGACTGCTGGGCTTGTCCCCGTGCTGGCCCTGCAGGGTTCTGCTCAGGAGCTGTGGCTCCTGTGGGAGCCCTTTGTCTGGCCACAGGGAGTCACTGCAGCCTCGGTGTCCATCGTGTCAGGATGTGGCAGTGCACTGAGGGAAGGAGCTTTTACTGTCCCTGCTGAACTCAGGCTTGTGCCATACACCCTCTGTGAGCCACTGTTAATACCAATATCTCTGACATTTAAAGTTCCTCCATGAGACTCTGTTTGTTGTCTAAGGATCCAGCAATGGAAGTTAATTTGGATCAAGAAGCATCTTAAAATATCTCTGTAATTTTTAATCAAGCCTGAAGGCTAAGACTCCCCTTCAGTTTATGCTTATTTTTATTGGAGGAGGAGATATGATAATATTAATGTTATGCTTACATTTTTTACAACCATTTTATTTTTCAATCATTGTTAACACCTATATGAAAGTGCAAAATCCAGGGTGTTTTTCTTTACTCCTGGAGCTCTTTAACTGACATCTGTGGAGTGATAAAATCAGTTTGTTGTTTGTTTTTATGGCTCTAAGAATAACTGAGGAACCCTGAGGCATCTCAGTTCAGCCAGTGTGTTCTGGAGAGGGGATGTAATCCTGAGCTGTTTTGGGATATTCACACATTGGTCTTGCCTGCATTGCAGCAAGAGCTAACACAGCTCACACTGAATGAAATTCAGGCTTTCTCACATATTTTTGAGTACAAGCAGAGTGCCTCTTTGGAAGTTCTGTGCACAGAAGCATGTCCTGCATAAGTCCCATGTTCCCTGTTCCCCAGCTCCTTGCATTTCCAAAAGAAGCCCTGGCAGCTCTGGAAATGGAAGCAGTGCAGGGAGGAAGCACGAGATGGGAATTGTGCTGAGACCTTGGTGATTGCAGCTCTGATGTTCCTATAGCAACAGGAGTGCTGCTTCCTGGAGAAGCTGGTCCCATGGGGAGGGCAAGGCTCGGATGCAAACACGTGCCTGGCTGGGTGGAACTGTTCTGTGGCTGCTGGGGCACCAAAACCAGCCTGGGCTGCTTGTGGGGTTCCAGGGGACCATGCTCATGGCCTGGCAGATGGTGATGGAGAATGGAGATCCAGCTCTGCTCAGTGCACTTTTGTTTTGTTGAACACAAGGCTTGTTTTAATGTGCTGCTGCTCTCAGCAGTGCATGGTGTATTTTTAGAATGCCAGACTGGGATGCTGATAGTGGGAATCTCAGGGAAGAGTTAATGTTTGGAAGGTTGTTGCTGGAAGGTGGTTGAAGAAATGTATGTGTGCAAAGATCTCGTGTGAAGAATTTCTCTTTTTGAATTTGGCAGCTTTTAGAAATTCCCAGTAGGCTAAACCTTCTGATCTCTAAATGCTTTTGGGGTTTAATTAATTCTGCAGGTGACTACAAGCAAATCAGGTGTACATATCTATTTCTCATTCAAAGAGCACTTGGAAACAGCAGCTGTTAGAGGTGTCATCATCTTCTCTTGTTAAGGTGGTATGGTTTCAATGCAGCCTGTACCCTGCTGGGTTCATGCACCCAGGTCCTTGCTGGGCAGCTCTGGCCCCAGCCCCCCTGGGGAAGCTTTGTGCCATGGAGGTGAGCAGGGGGCAGCTGGGGACACTGAGCTCAGGGCATGTCTGCAGCCTTCCCTGCCCTGCAGTAAAGCCTTCTGACCTTCAGCTCATCTTGGCTTGCTGAGACTGAAGAACAAGTGGTGTAAAAGAACTCTAAATTCAGCAATTCAAACAACTGCAACTGGAACATAATCTCAGCAGGATTTTTCTGGAAGTTAGTGGGGTAAGATTGTCACTATTACTTTCTAAGATAGGACATAAGCCCACCTGTTAATTATTGTTAATTTCTAGAAAGAATGAGGGTGAGAAAGCATAAGGCAGAAGAAGTGAGAGAAATATCCGAATGTCTAAAGGTTTGGGGCAATTAATGCTTTGCTCATGAAAGATGGGGAGTATGTTGTGTCTGTTTCAGGGTAGAAATGTGTGCCCAGAAAAGGGACAGCTGTAGAGAGAGCAGCTGTATGTATAGATGCAGGTCAGGTAAAAGTGTGCCCTTGTCATTGTTCTATATATTAATTGCTGGAAGTGCAGAGCTTATGAAGGATGTGCTCAAAGCAGATGTGGTTCCCCATCCCATTGTCTCAGGCACAGGCTCTTGGCCATGTGCAGCTTAACTTTATAACCTGTGCTCTGCTTTTTGCATTATTTCACTTGATTAGTAAGAAAAAATCCATTGTGGGAGCCAAGGGGGCTGCAGGAGCAGCTCTATTGCCTGGCTCTGGAGTCCCTGCTTTCCCTGGAGCACACAGAAGGCCCAGCTCTTTCTCTGCAGTGTTTGTGTCTGTACATGAGCAAGGGCACTGGAGAATTGCTTAATGAGCAGCCTTGTTAGCTTGGTTTCCTTTAGCTCTGGGTGCTTCGGGTTATGGGACAGGGCTGGAACAAAACCTGCTTTTATGCTGAGAAATGTGGGGGACCTTTTTCTGGACAAATGTCCCCCAGGTTCCTTTGCTAGGGGACACCTCCAGACATGGCCACGTGCCCTCAGTGGCCTCTGGGAGGTTAGAAGCTCGGGGCAGGCAGGAACACAGAGCTCTGGGGTTATCTGGGATGCAGCCTCCTTTCCTGCATGGGATTGCAAGGAAACCTGTAAGAATTTTGTTGCCATTTAGACACTGGGAAGGGGAGACCCCGGGCAAACAATCATGCTCTGTTAAGGGATGCAGCTCAGCCCGTGCTGGGTGACGTGTCCGTGGTGCTGTGATTGCCAGGCAACTGCAGCTGCCCTGCCCCTCCCAGGGACCCTGCAGCTGCCCTGCCCCTCCCAGGGACCCTGCAGCTGCCCTGCCCCTCCCAGGGACCCTGCAGCTGCCCTGCCCCTCCCAGGGACACAGGAGCACTGAGAGCCAGAGGTGCTGCTGCAGCTGCCCTTGCCTCCTTCGTGCTGCATGTGGGGTTCTCCCTCTCCAGCATGAAGGGTTTGTCACAATCCCTGCAAGTGACATCCATGGTTTTCTTTAGGGGCTGGGAGTTCTTGTGCGTTTTAAAATCAATGAGGCAGCTTGTTAATTCCAAGCTGGATCTGGTACTGTATATCATTCATGTTTTGATCAAGGAAGAAACAGTTTGTGCAGGAGATGAAAAGGGAGATGACTGCAGGGCTTCTGAATGCTAGCAAGAGGGTGCATCAGAGCAGTTTTTGATGTAGTTTTATATAAGATAAGGGCCCTACATATGAAAAACAAACTACTATTGCTTGGTCCTTAGTATTTCCTCCTTCGAGGTACATATAACCAATAAATTGTGAATTGTATAAAAGTAGGTGCAATTGCATTTCATGAGCATTTGTTTAGCTTTTAAGGACATTAGCAAGGGCATTTACAGCCATTTTTGACCACTTTTCCTGCTGTATTGCAACTGAAGAGCAGATTAGATAACTGAGAAATGGAATTCATGTAATGAGAACAGACGAGGCATTTTTGTTAGTCCTCTTTTATCTTGCATGCAGGTGTATAGGCAGAAGTTGCTTGGGGCACAAAACTGAGATTTGCTTCTTGATATGCTTCAGGTAAAAGACTGGAGGAATTTCACATGCTGATGCCCCACCTGAGTTGAATTTGAACTTTGCAAAGCCCTGGAAGAGGATTCTGTGGAGCTGAGCAGGACCTGACTGGGCCAGGCAGTGGTGGTGTTTCTGGCATTCCCCAGTTTGTCATTTGCTTTCCTGTTGGTTGTATGGATGTGCAGAGGGACACTTTGGGTGCTGCATCTCTCCACTGCTCTTTAAAGGAAGTAATTATGGCACAGTTTTCCTGTCTCCATTGTTGTTGCAGGTGCTGAGGATGTTGTGATGGCATTTTCCAGATCAGAGACAGAAGACAGAAGACAGTAACTACAGGACACCTGAACAACACAGAACTGGAGAGGACAGTGAGATTCCTGAAGATAGAGGAGGATGGCTGAGCATTAATAGGTTCCTCTGCCCACCCTAATTGTTCCTTGCTATTCCTTCTCCTTTGTAATGCTGTTTCCCTTTGCCCAACCCTCAGAATGCATCTCACAGCCATCTCTTCCTGTCAGATTCTGCAACTCAGCTGGGCTGTGTTCATTAAGGACAAACTTGAAGGTGTGGTTTTGGTTGGCTCAAAGGGACAGGCTGTGGTTGGATAAAGGAAGGCAATTTTCCAAACTTGACCAATGGAAACCTTTTATCTCACATTTTATTTTCTATTTTAAACAAAATCTCTTGACATCCTACTTCTAAAGAAGCTTTTCATGCTGTGGTGCTTATTTAGGTCAAACTTGTGAATTTGAAGAGGGTTTGATTTGGCTGCATAGAACTGGAAGCAACTTGTGATTGGGTGACAATGCAAAAGCTTTCCCTTCAGTTGGCTTGCAGGTATTTTGCTGACTCCAGCATTTTCATTGCAGGAAGCTGATGTTTTGGTGCATTGGTTATTTCTTTATACTTATTGACTTGGGGGGGGGGAAAACAGATGTGCTTTGCAGTATTTATTACATCTGCACACATATAAACGCTTGCTTTTGGGGGTTGTTTTGGTTTTTTGATTGGCTTTGAAGTCATGGTTTGATTTCCTTTTGGCTGCAGTGTTTCTGATGCAATCAGTTTTTCCATACTCAGCTGCTCTCTGGCCTCGAGCTCTTTTGGGAGCATGTGTCAGAGCAGATTTGGTTCAGGAGGTCCACCTGGCTAGGCTGGAGGTGCCCAGCCCTGGTGGGCCCTGGGGGCTGTGCCCTGGCACTCCTGGCTGCCCAGGAGCTTCTCTCTGCTTCCCACAGAGGAGCTGCAGGTGTTCTGCAGGAATTGCAAGAATGAGATCCAAGGCTGTGACATCAATTTGCCAAATTTGTATAGAGAATATGTGAACTTGTTTAAAATACTAGAGTCCCACTTTAACCCTTGGATTGCTGCACACGACTAGCTCTCACATTAGGAACAATTAATGATCATTAACTTAAATCTGGCTTGCACTGGGCTTTAATAAACTGAAGTTTCTAGTCACTTGAAAAATTGTACATGGGTTCTCTCCTTGCAGCTGTTTGGTGACAGGGAGATTCTCTGGGTCCCAGGATAGCAGCATGTTCCTGAGGCCCTGCTCCAGGAGGCAGCAGTGCTGCATCAGGCTGTCCAGCACTGAGTGTACAGGTGACACTCTCAGGTTTACTCTCTGTAGCTGCAGGGCCTTAAAACACACCCAGACCTTTAGAGACTGAAAACCCTGCAGTGAAATTCCCGAGGTGCACTGATATTCAGGAATCTGCACATAGTCTCCAGCACTGCTGCCTAAAACCAAGCACTTCATTTTCTCTCATGTGTGCTGGTGGTTTTTACAAAACTTCTGGATTTTGCTGTGGGTTGCACTGACTTTGAGATGTTTCAGGATCTATTAAAGCTGAACTCAATTTACTTGTTCCTGGTTCTTTTCCTATGGTTGTTAATTATTTACAGAAACAATTCTAGAATCTAACTGTGAGAACATGACCATTTTCATGGCCAGAAATTCTGCTGACAGGATGCTGTTGTGGTCTCAAAATGGGGGAAAAGCTGGAGAGAAACCATGGACTGTCTGCAAAAGGAAAAATAGACTTGTGAGCACTAGGAAGAAATTATCTTGAACAAATAAATACTGTGTAATGAGAGCAACTGTACATCTATTTATGAAAATGCTCTTTTTGATTCAGTTGCAGCTTTATAAAGTTCTATGTGAAAGTAAATCTTTTACCCCTTTTTGTTGGGGCCAGATAAGAAATTTCTTTATTAAAATAAACCAGGAATGAGCCCAAAGGATTCTGTAGATTTTGACTTGGTTGCCTAAGAAGCACTTTAATGTGAATTTGGTGCAGGGGGGGCAGCCCTTGTTAACTGAGGGGGTCTGTGTGACTCTGGCTGGAGGAAGGGGCTGCTCTGTGCTGGCCTCCCAGTGCCAGCATTCATCCTCCTTGGGTTCCATGGCACTCCTCAGCAGCCACAGCTTTTCAAGAGGAAAAGTGAACTGTTTATGTGGTTTAATCTTTTCACTAAAAATCTAACTGTTTGGGAGGGGGGAAATACAGTTTTTAATAGCTACTTTTGTTTCATATTGATTTATTACACTGCTCAGCTGCCAGATGAAAAACACTTGGCTTCACCTTTGAGAAAGACACAGGACATCAGCATGGTGGACTTGTTTGTTTTTTGTACAAATATCTCTAGCTTTGCTGCTGTGCTTTTGCCTTCTCAAGTAAACCATTACTAATAAAACCAGGAAACCAGTTTTAGAGGCCAGAGTTGAGCACAGATCTAATTTGAAATATGTTTGTAACTAGAAAAGGCTTGTAGTCCAATTATGAACCATATAGTGCTTAAGGCATTCAGAAAGGGAGGGTAAAAGCTTTAGAGGCATCTTCCAAGAAAAGCACATGCTCTTTGGGTGGTCTTTTGGGGAGAAATGTTCCTTTAGAGATTCAAAATGTGCTATTGTACTTTTGCTGCCAAGCTGCTCATCTACCTCTCCTAACACACTGTGTTTTGCAGAGCTTGAGGAGAAGATTCAGAGCTGAATCCCACCCCTCCTCTCTCCCCAGGTGGGCAGCAGGTGCTGCAGTTGTTGGAAGCTCATTGTGTCTGAGCATGACCTGCTGTAAATGAAAATGGGGCTCCACCATTCACACAGACCTTGAGTCTTATTCTCCCAGGTCCTAAAATAAACCCTGGAGTAACAGAACATGTGAGCTGGAGGCACAGCAATACTTTGGAAGGAGATACTGCCTGACAGAAGTTTGGATCACTAATTAAATTTAAGGAGCTCTTGAGATTTTTTGTTCCTATTCCTACCTAAGGTAAGCAGTTATGAGAAGTTGTATCCTCCATGGCCCATGTGAGAATTTCTAATGCTTGACCATTAAATCTGTTTCAGTTCCACAAAGTCTGTTTTCTAATTCACCAGCAGCCTAATTAGTTCCCTTAGAGGCTGAAGATTTAATGGCCCATGAAGTAAAAAGACCCATCACCTATAGCAGAGATTGTCTAAATGAGACATGGGGATCGTGTGGGATCCATTCCTGTGGCTGTTGAGAACCCCTGACAAGAATAGAACAGTGCCATGTCTGAAGTTACCAGTGTTCTGCACTGCAAAAGAGAAAAAGAAAAGCTAGAAGTTAAAAGCTTTGAATTAAATGTATAAAATATGTTAGAAGTTATTTTATTAAATACACTGAGTGCCCTGGCAGGGAGAGGAATAGAGAGGAATATATGATTTGGATTCACTTAAGATCAGTCCTTCAGCTTTCTTTCTGGTCTCTTGCCTCCTCAAGAACTGTGGCAGAGCTGACAGCAAAAAAGGCTGCGGGGCACTGGGAGCAGCAGAAACCAAGAGTGCAGGAAGAATAGTTTCTGGAAGTTTAAGCAATCTTGAGTTCCGTTCAGTCTGCACAAAAGGAAGTCCTTAGTGAGTAGCATCTTTTCCTCACTGTTACCACCAGAAACAAAGTGTTCCAAAGCTTGGAGGTGAATAAAAGGCGTTTAGGAAGCTCCATTAAAGCTGCAGAACAGTTATTTTGGGTGCAGGAGTGGCAGGAGCAGTGAAGTGCTGCAGGGTTGCCACCTTGGTGGGATATTTGCTGGAGGCAGTTGATTTTTAATCACATCCACCTGAGGGATGTGGTAAATCCAGCCTGGGCACCAGCCCCTCTCCTGGGATGGACCCACTTTTACTCACAGTCAGAGGTGTGAGCTGTGTGCAGGGCAGCAGCCACAGGAAGTAACCTTGATTTTCCAATTTCTTTGAGGTAAAATGTTTTTTTTTTTTTTCATCCTTAAAGATCCTGAAAGTAAGGCCTGGATGAATGATTTCAGTAAATTTAGGCAGTGTGAATGGCCTCACACAAAATAGCTTGAAAGGGTGTTAAAATGTCAAATTTCAGTAATCAGGAGCAGGCACAGTACCAATGAGTGGTTGGTGGACAGACTTTACTTACTCAGGTGATCAGTGATTTGCATCCTGTAAAGTCTGTGCCCTGTGTATCTGAATTCTGGAGCAGTCAGGAAATAGAGCACTGGATTGCTGTGGAGGTTCTTCCAGATCTGCCTTAGACTTGCTGTATTTACAGACACTTTGCACTGCAGTTTCCCTTAAACCTCCTTGTTACTGATGTTTTTCAGAGTTTTACAAATATCAAAGTGTTCTATAACAGGGAGGACCATTGTTGTTACTTACCAAGGTAGGAGCTTGGATCTGTTCCCTGCCAGACTGAGGTAGGTTCCCATCCAAAGAGAGAAATCATCTATTGCCTTCTAAGCTCTGCTTTCATGCTCTCTGCAGCTGATTTGCCCTGAGCAGAATTCCTGCTGTATGTTGTAAACAACCTGGCTGGTTTCCTTTGTAGCCTGAAGAACTTCAGTTTGGGGATTGTTTATTTTGGAAAAGAGAAAAAAAAATTTTGAAGCTTTATAACCTGCCCTGCTCACAAGCTGCCTCATGTATCAACATGAAATGGTTCCATGCACAGAGGTTTTTGCTGCCTTGACATTTTCCAGGTTCTCTCCTCGATACTAAAGGGTGCACTGTGACCAGAGGCATGTGAAACTCAGGAAATAAACTTTCAGCCCTTGTTTTATAATTGTAATAGCGACTCCAGCTCAGCTGTGGACTGATGTTTACTGACTCTGTACTTTAGTTTTTCACCATCTGCAGTTCCTGCTGCTCTCTTCTGATGCAATTACAAGTGCAGCAGTCCCCACAGGGGCAGGAGAAGATCCTGTCCCATGAAATTGAGTGCAGGGAGTTCCTCCACCAAAGAGGGACACAGGAGCTTGTGCTGGTGCTGGCTGTGCAGTGTAATCCATGTTCAGCTTTGCTTGTGACCCCCTAATTAGAGGGCACAGTGTAAATTGCCTTGGATGTGATTGGAACAGACAGTGGGAGCTGAGCATTTGCCTTCAGTCTTTGTGCTGTGCCTCCAGTGTCTGGAGCAGCCAGACACCTGCAGACACTGTGTGTCCCCTGCTCCTGTCTGCAGCCAGTGCCTGGGCTGTGCTGCTGCTGTGCCTGCAGTGAGTGAGTGAGTGCTGCAGTGAGTGCTGCAGTGAGTGAGTGAGTGCTGCAGTGAGTGAGTGAGTGCTGCAGTGAGTGCTGCAGTGCCTGCAGTGAGTGAGTGCTGCAGAGAGTGCTGCTACCAGGCCTGCAGTGAGTGCTGCTGCCTGAGCACAGGGAGGCATGGCCCTGCCTCCTGCCAGAACAGCTCACAGCTGTCTACTCGGTGGTGGACTTTTTAATGGCTTGATTCTGCTAAATCTCTGGGGTGTGTGGGGAGGGAAATAGGGGCAGGTCAGGAAGGGATGAGTTTCTGTAGGTGGAAGCACAGGAGGAGAATTCTGCCTCACTGTTGTGTTCTCATAAGCTTCTTTGAGTCTGCAGAAAGATGATAATTAAACTAGACAGAATCTTAAGCTTTTGCCTTGCCTTGCCAGCAGCACCAGACTTCAGTCTCCCTCTAAAAGGAGCTGTGCCTCGTGCTGGTTCTGTACATGCTTAGCTGCTCTCACACCATATGGATGTACAGCAGTGCCTTTGTTTTAGTCTGACCTTGACCTTGAGGTCACAGGCTTCTGACACTATATGGGGCATGTGGACTCACCCTGGCTGTTGTAACTACATGATCATTTTTACCTGATTTTTCCTTCTCTCTAAATATAGCGAAGTGTAGATGTCAGAGGATTGGGGCAGTGCAAGGAATTAAATTAAATCTTTTTACTTGCAGTGCCATTGTCAAAAGGAGGAGGGAAGACTTTGATAACTGAGAAGTGTTTAGATAAACTACATCCCAGTAACAATGAGAAAACCCCTCTGAGGGTTTTGCAGAGACCAAAACCAGCAGACCTGAGTGTACCTGTTCTAGTAAGTAGTAGACTAACCTGGTACCATTGTGTATGCAAAGAGTGCCAGCTCATATCCTTCTGCAGAGAAGGTCCTTGAGGGTTTAGACAGAGAATTTGTCAGGCACAGCACCTTGAAGTACTGGTGAGATGGATCACAGAGAGCAAGGTCTTTGGCATAGTCAGATCCTAGACCTGCTCATGCTTAAAGCTGAAAGCCAACACCTCAAATTCTGCCCAGACAGAAGGAACATTAAATTCAGCTGTGTCAGGCTGCTGCAGAGCAAAGGCTCAAAACTACTTTTGAAACACAAGTACTATTAAATATCACTGAGGGATCATAACATTCTGTCTGCAGGATTGGGTTGTGGCTGAGTTGAGCCTCAGTCACAATTAAATTGGTTCTGTAATTCTAAAATGACACTTAACTGACATCTTTGCAGGAGAGACCACACTGCTTTTGTGATGTGTTTGAGTGTGTTCTGTCACCTGGGTAGAAAGAAGAGGTCGTGTGTGTTGTTTTTTTTAGTCTCCTGTCTTGACGAGTGCAGAGAGTTGGTTTCTGTCTGGACCTGAATAAGTCTTTGTGAACGTTGTTAGCACCATTCTTGCTCAGAGCTACTAGAAAGAGAGGGGGGAGCAGTAAGGGAATAAAGAGAGAGATTAAAGGGGAAAACCCAGTAGGTTATAAATGCATTTTCCTCTGTGCTGGAGGTTAAATAATATTTTATGTGTGTGACAGATGCTGTGATTAAGGAGCTGTTAAGGAGAATGAGAGCTGGGCAGCAAAGGGAGCAGAGATGCTTAAGGGAAAAGGGTACTAAGATGTTCTAGTGCTGAATTCTCTTGTGTATATATACTGTGTGATATGCGACTTTATGTGCCTTTCAGTGGAGAAAAAAAAATAGGATATTCCACAGACATTTAGGGTGTTTTTTCTCTTTCTTTCATCCCTGAAAGATGCTTTAGCATCTTTCTTGTCTGAGATGGTTACTAGTCACTGGTTACTAGTGACATTACTTTAGAAAATGATCAGAGGCTCTAACCTCTACTGCTACTTCAGGGTCTGGGATTAGGACTGTAGAATGGCATATGATAATCTCGTACATAAATCATGGCCTTACCAAATGGAAGAGGTTTATCCTGTTTACTCTGTTGCAGACAGACTCGCCCCTCTGCATCTTGCTCAGTTTGAGGACTCCTCAGTCCCTGCAGAGCCTCTGGAGTTTCAGCTGCCATTATATACCTCTCATTCAATTCTGGGCACTCATACTCAGTTTTAGATCAGGTCAATAAATACTTGACCTATCCTGGGTTGTATTTTAATGTTCCACAGACGCCTGCCAGTCCCAGAGGCTCTTCCTCACGCTGCACGAAGCTGCCTGTGTAAGCTGGGCTTCAGACAGGATGATATGCCTGTCTCATCTCATAAGCTTTTTACTTCCACTCAATGGACAATGTCTCATTGAAGCAGCAGTAAACAGGGAGCAGTGTGTGCTGTTAGCATGCACTACAAAGCTCTCTACTATAGTCATTTAGCACAACATGGGATTTAAAGCCCCCCTGCTTCCTTTTGCAGAAGACAGTGTGTCATCCCTCTTATTCAGCTGATCCACTTCTGACAGACAGCAGTGGATAGAGCAGAAGGAGGAAAAGTAAAAAGTCTCAGTTTGGAGGCTCTTTGCCAGATTGAAAATAAGAGAAAGCCTGGAACTTTAAAAGGTCCAGGTGAAGTGGAAATTCATGGCTGTTGAATGTTTGTGTGAGTAGTGGGATGGTCCTGAGATCCTGTGGGGTCCAGCAGAAGTAGGTCCCGTGAAAGAGATGGGCATATAACCTTTCCAAAAGGTTACTCACTGGAAATGTTTTATCTTCTCTCACTGAGTAGAGGAAACCATGGAGTTAACAGTCGAATGGATACATTAAAGCAGCACACGTTGGGATGGAGTAATTATTCTAAATCCCTCTGATTCATTTGCATATATTGGGTTGGTTGGGGAGGGCCCTGCTGAGTACGGGGGTTTGTTCTGCCTGGTGTGTGAGCCTTAACTCAGTGGATGTTTGTTTCCTGCTTTGTTAAGACAAAACAGCTCTTTGCTGACTCTCTTTTAGGGTTGATGTGTTCATAACACCTATTCAAAAGCCTCAGAATAGAATTCTGCTGCTTTTCTGCTGATAGCGGGTCAGTGACTGAAGCACTGATAGCAACAACCCTCGGTATGTTCCCAGAACGGTGTTCACTGCTTCAGCACCACCTTCCCACCCCGGGGCGGGTCACTGCCGGCGTCCAGCCATCGTCCTGTTGAGCAGAGCGGGGGAAAGCAGCGGCCAGCTTTGCCCAGGTGTGCCCGTGGGGAGGCTGCGAGCCCTGGAGCGCCGGAGGAGTCGAGCCCTGCCCTGGCAGCTCCCTGATCCCCGGTCCTGCTCCCCTCACGGCCGGGTTCAGGGTGCCCTTCTCCTGCTGCCCAGCTCTGCTCGGGCTAGCTGGTCCTTCATTTATCCCTGATCCTGCTCCCCTCACGGCCGGGTTCAGGGTGCCCTTCTCCTGCTGCCCAGCTCTGCTCGGGCTAGCTGGTCCTTCATTTATCCCTGATCCTGCTCCCCTCACGGCCGGGTTCAGGGTGCCCTTCTCCTGCTGCCCAGCTCTGCTCGGGCTAGCTGGTCCTTCATTTATCCCTGATCCTGCTCCCCTCACGGCCGGGTTCAGGGTGCCCTTCTCCTGCTGCCCAGCTCTGCTCGGGCTAGCTGGTCCTTCATTTATCCCTGATCCTGCTCCCCTCACGGCCGGGTTCAGGGTGCCCTTCTCCTGCTGCCCAGCTCTGCTCGGGCTAGCTGGTCCTTCATTTATCCCTGATCCTGCTCCCCTCACGGCCGGGTTCGCGGTGCCCTTCTCCCGCTGCCCGGCTCTGGCGTGCGCAGCAGCGATTACACGGCTGGCGAGCCAAACGTGATTAGCAAAGCTGCAATTAGAGAGGAGGCCAGGAGGGCAGTGGCTTAATGCAGGAAGGGTCACCACTGGTATCTGTCAGAACAGAAATAAATATGGGAGATGACAAAGGATTTAGCTGTGCTCATGTCTGAGGAGACTGTAACTTAAATAGCCAGGGCACTGCCAGGAAGAAGCTGGGAGCACAGGAATTTTAGACCAAGCCAGAGGGGGAAAGAGGAAAAAAAGAAAAGCAAAACTGGGTTTTCCTCCTGACCAGATAGTTTCAAAAGGAACTTTAAAAAACTTTCTAAGAGGTAAGTTACGTAGGTAAAACATTGCCTCAGGGAAATCTGGGAAAATTATCCCCAGTGCAGAGCCTGGAAACTGATTCACAGATACCAAGCAATGTGATGGGGTTTGTGCAAAGAGGAACTTGTGCTTGGGATTGTGGCTGCAGCCTTGGGTTTCCTTCTTGGTAAAATGTGGTGAAATGTGTACCAGAGAGCAGGAAATGAGGAGTGCCCGCTGCTGTCTGTGGGAAGGAGCAGGGACATTGATTCTCTGGGTGACACCTCTCTGTCCACACACGCAGCTGTTCTGCAGCCAGACCTGCTGGACATCTGCACACGGGGTTTGGAGGACAGGCTGCTGAGGAACCTTCCACCGAGTTCTGTACTGTAGCAGAATGATGTAACATTTTGCTCCTTCTTTTCCTCCTTTCCAAAATAACAGAGAAGGAAACTGCTGGAATCTTTCTTTCCGTTGTGGGGCTTTTAGCCACAGCTTATGAGACCAACTGGAGGGTCAAGATCTGCTTTTAGAGAGAACTACAGAGAAACAGTAACTTGTTTTTAGAAGAACAGTAATTTGTCCTGAAGGTAAAACCCCAAATCTTTGAGGTGTCTGTATGTACTTAATTTAGTGAAATCTACCCACCTTGATGTTTTACAGCACTAAGAGTGCTTGGTTTGTATTGTTCCTTAATATTCCTTTGCTTTATCTGCCAAGTGCTGATTTGTGGATGACCTGTGCAGGTGTAAATCATCTTGGGTGACCCTTTGTCATTTTGTTTTTGCTAAATGGCATTGAGTTTCACAGATGCCAGTTGGAGATCAGAGGTGTTGGTACCAGGGAGGCTTTGAACATGTGATGGCCTTGGAAGAGCTGTGTGTGGCAGTGCCAGTACAGTCCTTATGGCCCTGCTGCTTCAGGCTGATTGTCATGCTGGATACACAGCTAGAGCATGGTAATTTGGTTCATTTTGGAATCTCTGAGATAGGCTGCAGCCCAATAGGAGAGCATCTGCTTTTCTTTTTGCTGAAGAACACTGCTGGAACTTCTCTGTACAAGCTCATTTGAAAACCCGTTGCTTGATTTTATTAATATGTGATGATTTGGCTCCTTTTACCTACAGAAAATTACTTATCAGAATAAAACGCAAGAATATTGGCTACGAAAGGGGAAAATAAAGAGTGTAATTGTGTTAATTATCAGAATACCAGACATGTAATTAATATGCCACAGGAATAAAGAGCAAATGTACTAATAGCATATAATTGGACTTAAACTACACCCTTGGTAGAATTCTCTGCAATGGAACTGTTGTGTTTGTGCTCCTTTTCAAATTAGCAATAAGGAATAAATTAACATCCATTTTCTTGCCCGTACAAAGACAGAATCATATTGTGGGGCCGGGTAATGAATTCAGAGAATGCCTTTACATTCCCATATGGCTCTTGGGGAGGGGAATACTCATGCACATGGCTCTTCTCCCTTGCAGGGGGAAGGCAGAGAAAACCTCATTGTGTGACCAGATGTTTGCAGAACACCATGAGCCTAAAGAATACAAAACATCTGTAAGCTGAGAAATTTGAACACTGTCACCAGTACCTGGTGCAAATATACGAGTTGGTTTATCCACCCACCCTTCTATACCTGGTGTGTTCCTGGACTGTGTTGTCAGAGAAGGAAATAGGGTAGGGGAAGGACTCTGTCCCAGAGGGACATCTGTGATAGAACTGGAAAAAAACCCCCATAGTTCTTCACTCAGCAAATACTTACCTTAATAAAGCCTACATATTATTGAGGTCCTTAACAAGTATTGCTTTTCAGGTAAAGACTTGAAAGCCAGTCTGTTCAAGGTATTTCAAGGTATTTACAGTCTGTTTTGATTGGAGGTATTTCAAACTATTGCAACACTTGCTAATTTTCCCTCCCCTCTTTGTTCCCTTCCTTCCTAAATATGTAAATGGAAAGCCTAGAAATTCTGTCTTACTCAATTGTAATGCACCTGTCACCACAGTATCCAGACACCTGCCTTTTGCTTCATAGAAGTATTGTGAGAGTGCATTAATTAACGCTTGTAAATGCTCGGAGATCCTGGGATGGAAGGTGCTAATGAGTTGTAAAATATTATAATGATGGTGCAGAATATTCAGTCTCTCTTTGTAAGGAAGGACTTGCATCTTCCCTTCATTGCTTTCATGTTTCTGGATGCATATTTTGCTATAGAAGGTAAGTCTAAGCAGGAAGAAGAATTGAACAAGGTAGGAAGATTGCTAATGCTGCTGGTTTTTTTGTGAGGGAGCTGGTTGGTTTCATGTACTTCTTTGCTTATTGAATTTTCTTTTTGTCTCTCTGATGAGCCCCTACTTCAATGGCTTGTTGAGAATTCTCTGAACGTTCAGAAATGTCAGGGGAGAAGATTTTCTTCTTCAGATTGCCAAGGCCTTCATTTGCATCCCCTAAATCAATTCTCATACATGATCAAAGCAGTTCTGGAAATTTTCAAGTGTGGGGAAAACCAGTCCTGTAATTTTTTCTCCTCTAAAATATACAGTCAGGTTCCAAAGCATTAAAAAATAATAATAAAGTCTTACTCTACTGAATCTAAAAAACACTTGCATTTTATACCTGTGTTCAGAGTGTGTATATTGGGGACAGCAAGACTAGAAATGATCTAGCAGGTCACCTGTGTGTGTTTTGTCTTCCAGCTGGCAGGGACATTGCCCTGGCATTGTGTTGTGGAGTTTTCTTTTGAATGACCCAAAAGATGCCGCACACAATACTGCCTGTTGCCTTACAAGATTATTCTGGGGTTTCATAGACCTCGTTGTGCAGAATTAATCCTTTATATTCACCTCAAATTACCTTTTTCTTAGTCTCATAATTGTTTGTTCTTCAGCCATGTCAGAACCAGAAAACACCAAAATTCAAATTTCCCGAATACTTCGGGATTGTCCTGTTGCCTTTTCCAGTGGGGATGGGAGCAGCCAGAGTGGTGCTGGTGCAGCTTCTCAGAAGCTGCTCTCTTGTTGCCTTCATCTAATATTTTGCCTGTGTGTGCCTGCAGCTCTCTCATGAGCTTAATTACTGCATAGTCTCTATGGCAATTGGTCCCTTCTCAGAAGTGGTTTCAGGGCAGCTGTGATAAACTGGTGGAGGAGATAAAGCTGGGTTTTAACTTCCCATTAAATCATCATCTGCAAACACACTACCATGCAGACATTCATTGCACTGAGATGAAAAACAAGCCCTCACTTGGTTCCAGCCTCTTTATTTAAAGATAACCATTTTCTCAATGCAGTTCTAGACTATTTGAAGTTTGGGCTCTTTCCCTGTATGTCCCCCTTTAAACAAGAGTCCAAGTCTAATATCCAGAAGTAACGGTGCATATTCTGCATGTGTTCAAAATCATTGATGATCCTGAGCTCTAACAAGCAGATCCAGATCTGCTGTTGATGCGCCTGAGCATGTCCTGCTGCTCCCTGTATTCACAGTGTGCTCTGCCTGCCTTTCAGGAGCAGGCAAATTTGTTTTTCCCTATCACCCTATCTTTTCTGTTCTGGCTGCTCAGCTCCACTCTGACGAGCGCAATAAATGTGTCCTCCTGGGTCCTTGCAAGCCAGGCATTAGTCACACTGTGCATTTCAAGGACATCAGGCCGATAGGCTTTCAGCTGAAACAGAAAACATGTTCTGCTAGGAGCCATTTGTTCCAGTTTTGTTGCTTACCAATAAAATAAAAACCAATGTTTTTTTGGAACCTGAGAAGCAGGTCAGAGAGTAGGAGGGAGATAAGTGGTAAAATGAAGGTGCTGAATTAGTTGCCTGAATTTCTCTGAAATAATGGCATGTGGCATTTGGGATAGAGTGAGGATCTCTGTCAGCATGAGAAATGCAGTTTCCTCTGGCAGACAGGAGGAACAGGACAGCTCTTGCCTAACAGCAAACAGGACAGGTGCACAGCAGGTCCCACACTGGGTGACAGAAATCAAACTGAGTTTTGTGAAACAAAATGAGAGGATGTTGTATTTGCCGCACTTCCAGAGTAAGTGCCCGTGGAACATCCGTGGTGACAGGGATCAGGATTTCATGTGGCTGCCTCACCTCGTGTGCAGGGCCCATCCTGTCTGTCTCAGCCTCTCAACTGCCAGTTCAAGCCTCTCAGTCATCCAAGGAAACAGAGCCATCGAATTGATCCTAAAATACAGGCTAAAGAATTGTTTGCTTTACTGAATCAGTGCCTTAGTCACAACTGACTCGGAAGAGTTTTGCTTAGAAAGTGAAATGCCATCAAGGCCTTCTCCTTCCTTGGAAATTTCCCAGTTTCAGCATGACTGATTCAGCTGATTAATTCATCTGAGCTGGTAGTGTCATTGTGTAATAAATAAGGTTTACCTGGACATTTCTTCTCTTAAAAATGTCTCTTCTTCCTAATTCTGCAGAATCAGAACAATTTCAATGAGTCCTGATGGTAACACTGAAGTCCCCTTCTCACTGTGGTCCTTGGTGCTGTGTTTCTCCTGTTATAATGCATGATACAGCCCAAGTGGAATGCAGAGCTCTTTTAAAATGTGTTTTTGCCACACCTAATGATAATTTATTTTGCAAAAAATGTTTTAATAAAGAATGTGCATGTGAATGCCGACCGGCCAGACATTCAGCCCTCTTCAGATACCTTTATATTGACATTAAAACTCTGTCCATAGTTAAGACTCCTAATCAAAATCCAGTATTTGGGTGAATATACTGGGTATATGTTACACCATGTATTCATCAATGGGCAATCATCTTTCAACTGATGAGATCTTGCCTAGCAAATCTGTACTAAAGGGGTGGTTCTTACTCAGTACGTTAGTAAGCCTAGTTTGAGAGTCACGCTGTGCTGGACAGTCCTACTCTCCATACAAAAGAATAACACATCATGCAGCACCCTGTCAGCTGAAGCTGCGTTGGCAGAATGTAAAGACTCAGCTCTCTGGCAACAGATGGGCTCCAGGCTTCTTCTGACATGATCTGCCATCCAGCATATGTTAGCCAGGCTGAGAAATCGAGGGGGTTTAGACTGAGGCTTTGGCTTCATTTAAAAAAAAGAAAGATGTCTTAGCTCTTGAGAGAGCAGCTGCCCTACAGTCAATGGAATAAATGTGGAGTAGGTTGGCCAAGGGAGAGCTCCAGAGCACAGGACAGTAACTGGGGATGTTCACTGTCTTGGGCCTCAGGGCATGGCTCTTCAGGTTCCTCCTCTGCTCTGCCGAGTGCACAGTGAGCAAAAGTGCTTGGTTTTGAGGGTGAAAGAGGAAGAACATTTTTCCTTTGGGTACCCAGATGCACTGGCTTGTACAGAGCAGGTTCTGTCACCTCGTGAGACCCGAGTGGCTGCTCCAGGGCGGTGAACAGGCTGGTCTCTCACCTTTGCTTTCTCCTCCATCTCGAGTGTGGGTGACCAGGTCGTCAGCCCTGGGCTTGGCTCAGGAGGGAGGAGGAGGCTTTTCCAGCACAGATCAAACTTGGTATTTAAGTTGTACAGAAAATAAGGAAATACCATATCTCTAGGATCCTGAATATTCTGGACTTTATTTTTATTTCACTGTGGGAGTGAAATGGCTAATAGGTACAAAGTATGAGTAGTCAGATCTAATTATAAAATAAGTTGGTTGCATTTTAATTGTCAAAACTCAGATAATGGTATTGATCAGTTTTTCCTTTGTTGAGACATTTTCTAATTAAAATTTTTGATAGTAGAGTAAAATAACTTTTCTATTATAGAACAAGTTCTGTGCAACTTAATGAAAATTGTTGATTTAGATAGCACTTGGAAATTATTCCAAACAGAAGTAATCTTTTGCCCTGATAGAAGTCACTACACTAAAAGTGTTTGTTACTCTGCAGAGCAGACTCAGTGATGCACCAAGGTGTGTTTGTGTTTGGACACATTCCTGCAGGATTGCACTTCCAGAGCTGGGAAAACAGCAAGACGGGGGTGCTGGGTTAATGGTTGGGATTGATATTAAAGGTCTTTTCCAACCTAAATGATGCTGTGATTGTTTGTACCTGATGCTTGTAACACCAGGTGTTGGCAGTTTGTTCCGTGCCAGCTGACCACTGGGTTTGTGCATCGCATTCCCAGTGTGTCCCTGCACCTGTCTGCCTTGGGCATCAGCTTGGGGTTGGATAAAACATAGCGGGTTTGTCTTTTTTCCCTGAAAAGATGTGTGAATGTTAGGGCAAAAACATTCAAATAGCTTTATATGGGGTTAATTATCTCTTAAATAGCTTCGTACTTGGTTTAACTCTTTCTAACGACTTGGGGGCTTAATTAGCATTTATTAAATCAGCTGTGCGAGGCGTTGGGGCACTAATTTAAATCAGCTGTGTGAGCCTTTGGAGGGGCACCAATTTAAATCGGCTGTGTGAGGCTCTGCGAGGGGCCCCAGGTTCCCCCAGCGGTGTGAGGCCTTGGGGAGGCTCCTCGGCTCCCTGCCTGCAGTCCGGTTCAGCCCGCGGTAAGAACCCAAACGAAGCCCAAAGCGCCCGCAGCAGAGGCGGCGGAGGCGCTCTGGGCCCGGCGGGCGGGAGGTGCCCGTGAGGAATCACCATGGCGGTAACCCTGCGGGAGCGGAGCAGCCCGTGAGGGAGCGCCATGGTGGGGCCCGGGCCCGTGAGGGAGCGCCACGGCGGGGCCGGGGCCCGTGAGGGAGCGCCATGGTGGGGCCCGTGCCCGTGAGGGAGCGCCACGGCGGGGCCGGGGCCCGTG
>VXBQ01000033.1:61401-107191 GCA_013400175.1 Phainopepla nitens
GGCCCGGCCCGGCGGGGGATGCGCGGCGGCGGCGCTCGCTGTGTCCGCCCGCCCGTTACATAACGGCGCCCGGGGCGGGCGGGGGGCGGCACTTGTTGCCGGCAGGGTCCCGCGGCAGACCCGGCCGGAGCGGGGCCGGGCGGAGCCGGGGCGGGAGCGGGGATGAAGCCCCTGGGCAGCTGGGCCTGGCTGGGCTGGCGCGGGGAGGCTCCGTGCGGGGATGAACCGGAGCAGCGCCTGGGCCGGACCGTGCGGGTTCCCGATGGGAGCGCGGGCCTGGTGCCTATTGATTGATCCCGAGGAGCAGCAGCATCATGCGCATTGCGGGGCTGCTCCCCGGCAGACTTCAGTGAGAGGCTCGGAGACGCTTCCTCACCTGAAGGTTACCCCTGGCATCGGGAATGCTGTTTCTGCAAGATTCGGCTGATCGCATGATGAGATTTAAGAGCATTGAATAGAAGCGTACGTTAGAGGTGCGGCTGTAATATGGGTTATAAACATGTTGAAGGGAAGTTCTTGATCTAAAAAGCAGCTCGTTATGGACACATCCTGGTGCAGTCTCCCTGTGTGGGAAGAAGAAGCTGCTACTGTGGTATGTCTAGGAAGTCCTCTGCCAGCTGTTCTGACAGTGGCTATCATTTATCTGTGAAAGATCCCTCAAGTACAATCTGTTCACTAGCGTTCTTGCAGTCGTTTAATGTAATATTTACCACACCAGTACCCAAGCTTAGTGTCTTTGAATTCCATCGTTTGAAATTAGGAATAAGATTAAGATCAAAAACCCTTTTGCAAGAAAGCTGCTTGGAAACAAATGGCAAGTTTAGGTGGCATTACCCAGGACGATGCTGGTAGGCAGATTTTCTGCAGCTTGTTGGAGGCAGTACCTGTTTTCAGTCAGATCTACAGAGCTGCTGGACTGCAGGTCCTCATCTGTTAAACTTCATCCCACATAACTGAGTTACAGAATGAAGGCTGCTTTGGCTTAGTATGTGCAGTTGCCTTAGTCCTTGCAGTGCTTTGGCTGCTGTAGCTGGGCCTGTTAATAGTGTTACCTGGAGATGCACTTAGTGACAAGTAAGCTCTGGAGGACACCTGGAAAGCTGCAAGGGCTACTCGTTTTCATTTCCCTGTTGTTAGGAAAGGCATTTGTTTGGAAGCATTTATGGTAGGCTTTCCATTTTGTGCTGTATTGCCAGTGCCTTTTTTTTTTTTTCCCAAGTACGGTTGAAGGTGCCAGTTCTGCCATTCCTGTTGTTGGAACAGGGGAGTGAAAAGTGGTTTCTTTTTTGATGATGGAAAGAAAGGGAAATTATGTTTTGGGGAGTGTGATCTTGCACAAGAGTATGAGCTAGCTGACCGGCCATCTTCCCTCTAGTTATTTTAAGGGATGCAGAGAGTGATCTTAAGTTCTAAAGAGGCATTTTCCTGTCCAGCTGGTGCAAAACTGTTAATCTAATCAAATTTGTTTTGTAATTGATCGAATTGACCCAAATATTTCTAAGCTTGTTGCAGTGGAAAGCAGAACCCAGCAGTTCGTTCAGGATGTGTTTGTGGGTGAAGCAGGTGGATGGCTCTGGCCAGAGCTGCGTGGGGAGTGGAATGGAGGAGTTTCTGGAGGAGGAGGAGGCTGCTGCTTCCATGGGTCCTGCCCAGGCCTCTGCTGTCTTGGGGCCCTTCCAACTCACTATCGTTTAGGAAGGGTATTGATGGAAGTAATACTACCTTGAAGAAACTTTGCTGATCTGTGATTATTTCAGGAAGTTACGTGGTGCTGTGAATGTCTTAAATCCAAACCACAAACCACTTTTTGTTACTACCACAGTCTTGCTGCAGATGCTTTTTTGACACAGGAACAGCCTTTTTAATATGGGGCTGGGGACTAAGTAGGTTTCTTTCTCCTTTCTAGAGGCAAGGAAGTGTAACACTACCCTAAAGCATTATGTAGAGACAATTTGGCTATTTATGGGGCCTGTTGTTTTTTTTTTATTCTCCAAGTATTTATGAAAGTAAGAAACCACTGAGAAGAGAGAGAATTAACCAGTAGACCTCTCTACAATTTATGGTGCTTGGGAAAGCATTATATGCAGCCATCTGTTCATGCAAACAATTTTAATCTCTTTTTTTCTGTATATGTTATTTAAAATAATGCACTGCTGTGGAAACTGAAATGGAGGAGAGATGGTCTGGGCAAGCTTTACATTGTGTTTGGAATACTCCTGTGCTGGTTGTCTTCTCCCATGTTAGCAGGTTGTGCTCTCTGTGCTGAGTTGGCAGGAAAATTTGTCAAAAGAAACTTCTCTGGACTTAATAAATGTATTTTTGGTTTTAGCTAGTAATGTTTCTGCAGACACAGAATCACCAGCTGCAGGTAATTGCAAAGACTTTAGTGAGGAGAAGGAAAGAAGCTGGGCTCATGGCTTTAGTGTGTCGTGGAAGCTGGAAGTTAAACCCAGGCCAGGCCACAGCTCTGCATGATGTGAACATCCCACAACTTAGAATTCTGGTATTCTGGGTAGAGCAGTGTTTCCTGCCATGAAGCCCAAGTACGTGATAGCTGAGTGGCTTTGTGGCTCTGAAACTGTTCTGCAGAGAGGAAGAAACTTCTATAGTCATTACAGTTTTCTGAACAAAAGCACTTTTACCATTTTTCTGAGCCTTCTCATTCTCTTTAGGTCCGTTGGGAGAGGTCTCTCTGGAACGTGGTCTGTGGTGTTAAGGGCCATTATCATTGTTGTCAGAGAGAAACGGTAGCTCAACATGGGAGAGTTCAGTGAGGCGGAAGCCTTGGTCTTAAATAAATCTTGTTTTGCACTCTAATTTATTTGTTTTGTACTGATTGACCCGCATGGGCTTCTGTAGGGACTAAACCTCCTTAGGAGCCTTTAGAAGGGATTATTGGAAACCTCAGTGCCTTTGAAGAAGTGTCTGTCTGTCCTTTGTTTATAGTATTAGGTCTCATCTTGCTGGCTTTGTATCTGATTGAAAACAAGTTGCAGCTACTGCTCCCAGTGGGTTTCTCTGTTTTTAAATGGAGTCAACAAGTAGAGCCAGAAGTGCCAGCTACACTGGGGTGATGTTTGCTGTATTTCTAAATACTATTTCCTTTCAAGGAGTGAAGTTTATAAATATGACGACAGTTAAAAGGGAAGGGGTTTCTACTCTTGCACTATAATTAGCAACGTTTAAGATAACATTTATTAATTTAGTGTTTGTAGTTAAAGGCTTAAGCTTTCTATTTCATTCTTCTGTTTAGTGTAAAACATTTTAAATTTCACTTGAAATTAAGGCTTTGTTGTCTTAATCCTATTTAAACTGTTTTGTGGTGGAATCTTTGTTTTCTCTGCCAGGCTTTTATCCAAATTCAAATTTGGTCAGTATATCCTCTGTCTAAGGTCTTTGGTGCTCTGAATGTTTCTTCTGTTGCAGTTGTGGATAGTAGAAATTGCAAATAGTTTCTAATCAGTCATTTGCATGTCTCTTAGTTTCATCAGGCTTGTAGCAAAACTTCATGTATCTTTTGTACCGATAAAATCAGATTTAGGCAACTGGTTCAGAGGAGAACAGGAAACTTTCTGTAAGTGGTGATAAACAAGTGATTTTTCTCCAGGCAAAATACAATTTCATAAACCCCTGTTGAATTCCTACAGCTATTGATTTGAATGTGGCATTTGGAGAATTAGTGTTAATTGTAGAGGCTGGTAGTGTGGGCAGCTGATAGCTTGTAAACATCTTGTGCTCCAGTGTATGGCAGTTGAGCTTCCAGAGCAGGAGTTACCAGTGCTCCTTAACTGTGGCAAAGAATCCAAGACAGAGATCTGAAATTGTGGGATGAATTTCACCCGGCGGGTTTTTCCTCAGCCAGGAACCATAGAGGGTAACGGTGGATGTCTGTGCCCTTGGTTTATCCCTGTCCTGGGGCATCTCCTGGGTTCACTCCCTCCTACTTTGCTGCTTGCTTCAGTTCCCAGCAGTGAAGTGGTGGTTTGTCTTGGAACCTCCTACTGTGGGTAAGTTCCACGCCATCAGGAGGTCAGCATTTGAGCAGAACTTGTGTTCAGTTTTATCCCCTTGTTTGGGCCTGGTTGTAGGACGATGACTCTTGATAAAATTCGAGGTTTGAGAGGACCCAGTTAAATAAACACAGTGCATGTTTTCATTACCGCTGGTTTTTTTCGAGTTGCTTATATCCAAAGTTAATCCTGGGTCCTTTTTCCTGGAGGCTGGAGGCAGGATCTGAGACTGGCAGGCTGGGCAGGACAGAACACACATTGTAATCAGCCCAGGCTACGCCTTTTCTTATTCAGCTTTGCTTTTGGGGTGGAGAAGGCATATTTTATTGTGTGGCTAGTCACTCCTTGGCTGGACTGTATTTCCTGTGGTTAGGTAGTACACAGACTTGTTCTCCTAATGATAAGGCTTGAAATTTCATCAGAACACTGCTAAATTACGACTGTTCAAGGTAAGACACGTTGAAGTTTTTATTGTCTCACTGAAAGGAATCCTTGTGATCTCTTGCTTCCAGAGGAAGAAAATTAAGCAAACTATACACAGTAATCAGTTTTTGTCAGACCTTCAGGACAAGTAAAGGACTCTTTACTAGTTCATCTGCAGATGAAGTGCAGTTCATCTGTATTAACAGAGAATATAATTCTCTTTTTGTGAATTTTTCTAGGAATTTTTCATGAGATCTTAAAGGTACAGTTTCAGAATGAGGACTTTGTGTTTACTGTCACTCGATTGAACAAAGAGCTTTCAAACTCTAATACTTGTTATTGAGTTTATTATGTTTAACCAGTTAATTCTTAAGAATTTATTTTGACATGAATCTTATTGATTCAGTTCTAACAATATGCGACATGGCTAGACAGCACTGTATATTAGAAATAGTTACCTAGAAGAAAAAGTGTTCCAGCTACAGTCGTTTCTGCATGAAGTGTGCTAAATCTTCAGTTGTATAGGTGTCAGATCCCATCTCAGTCGAATAAACTTCTGACCTCCTGTAAGAAGATAACAGAAGTCCTCAGAAAGGACTTTGATAAGTATATTTAATTTTAATATTTGTTTTCAAATTACAGAAGTGAATTAATCTGATTGTATTAATAGCTTATTGTTAAAGTTTCCATACTAGCCCTAAACCCGGCTGCCTTGCCTACCTGTTCATTTACATTCATTAATTCTTTTAGGCAGCAGGAAAAGGTTGCTGCTGGTTGCCTGCTGGGGTGTGTTCTGCAGCATCAGCTGTGGCTCTTGGGAAGGAACATGCTTGCTTTGAGGAGCGTTCCACAGTCAGGCTGGTCTGTTCTGCTTCAGCACTGAGCACATGTACCTGGGCCAGGTGGGATTTTCAAACCTGGCGTTGGAGGCACCGGTGCAGTTCCTCCCCCTGTGGCAGCAATTGCCTGCAGACAGCAGAGCTGGGAGGTGGCTGGTGCTCACCTGTGGGATGTGTTCTGTCAGCCTGGGCAGCAGGGAGGGCTCTGCAGGAGCTTCTCTGTTCAAGGTGCCACCCGTGAAATAAATGCCTGTGCTTGGCTGGCCTTGGAATTTCTCTGTGCCCCCTAAAGCCAGGCAGAAGTCTGGGAGCTGCCTGTGCCAGCACAGCTCCCCCCACTTGCCTAGATTAAATGCTCATTGGGATTTACAGCAGATTCCAGCTGAGGCGCTTACAAATAGTGTGAATATTGTATTTCAAGGAAACCAGTGTAGTTTATCCCAGTTAAATGGCAAGAGATTAACAGCTCAGGACACCTCGTTAGTGTCAAGCTTTGAACAGGCTGCTGTTCTGGTTTGAAATTACCAGTCTGGCTTTGAACAGCTTCTGTAGATTGCAGGAGTTTTGTGACAATTAAACTACCCCTTCACGGTTTTGTCCCTCTTCTCAGTCCAGCATTTAATGCTATTTAAGCAGCTGAGATCAGGAGAATACTTGGTTCAGTTTGTTTGAAGGGAAGCAGTGATGGATTGCTCATAAGCTGTACTTCATATTTCCAATGCTAGCTTGAGAATTCCTTCCAGTGTGTGGTTATGCTGAAGTCAGTAGATCAGAAATATGGATAACGAGCCTTTCCTGGATATTCAGCAGTAAGTTTGGTGTTCTAAAATCCAGTGATGTTTAGCCTTCATACACACAAAGGGATTTAAGCTTTATGTTTTAAAATCTGGTGATGTTTTAGCCTTCCAATACACAAAGGGGTTTAAGCTTTATGATTTTATTGTCTGCAGCACAATAAAAGGACATGACTTTGCTTTCAACTGGGCCTCTTGTTTGAAGGTTCACTAGACTCTGCAGATGCTCAGCATACTCAAAATTCTGTTCATATGTGGTTACAGTACTTCAGGGTTTTATAGAACTCCCTACCCAGCAGTAGTGGGATTTAGGAGGTTGCTAAATTAGGAGAAGGTTTCTCAGAACTTAAAAAAAACCAAAGTATTTTTGTAATCCATGTTCAGAAGCATTAGAATGGAGATGGAGGTTTTTTTCTGGCAGAGATCTGTTCTGGTATTTTATACCACATCCTTGCAAGGATGAAGAGGAATGGATGAAAGGACTCAGATTTTCAATTTGGTTATAGCTGTCCCGGATGTACTGACAGAAAAGTACACAATTGTGACCTCCTTGAGCTCCTAAAGCCAAAGCTGTGTTGGTGAGACCAGGTTTGAATGGTGGGTGAGTGTTCCATGGGAGCCTCACACCTGAGCAGCTCCTGGCACCTTCCCTCAGGTGGGGCAGTGGCTCTGAGCAGCTCCTGGCACCTTCCCTCAGGTGGGGCAGTGGCTCTGAACAAGACAGGTTTGTGAACCTCGGTGTTCCTGGGAGGTGCTACAGCACTGAGCTCCTCTGGGTAAGTGGAGCAATGTGCTTGGCACCCACTGGCTCCTTGGTGTGCTGCAAGTTGGAACTGTGCCTATGGGAGCCTACTGAGGCAATAAAGAGAGTGTTGCCATATTAAGTAAAACCACATGGAGAAATTAAACACAGTTTGCCTTAAAACAGTTCCTTGTGAATTCTTTCTTGCTGCATTGTTATGGATGAAGAGGATGTATCCTGTCTGCTGTTGCTACTAACTAATAAAAGATTGCAGATGAAAGCATATTGAGAATATTATGGTTTCCTGTATGAGCTCTCTAGGTTTAATCATTTATTGAAGTGTCCTTTTATCACTGTTTTTTAATTCCCCTAGAAAAGCATATGGCACATGACATGAATCCATTTTAGTTTGTTGAAGAGGCAGGATTCTAGAGTCTGGGTTAGCCTTCCATCTCTGCCTGTTTTGACAATCTGCTTGTATGATTCTTTAGAGGTGAAATAGCAGGACTCAGCTGTGTGATAGTGTTCAAGCTGTAGGGTATATTTTGCTGTAATTGCAAATTGCATTTCATAAGTTCTTGATCTCCTGCAAACCAAAACCTGGGTGATGTTTCCTGTGGAATGCTCATTGGTGTGTTTGTTGTAACTTCCAGCAAAGCGTTGCTTATATTCCACTGTGCATCATTTGCTGAAGACGACTTGGTTTTGCCTGGTAAGGAGCAGTTTTCAGGCCACAGGATGTTTTTCAGTAGGCTCTAAGCAGCTGGATACGTGCAATTTTCCAGAATTGCATTTGGGGAAATGGTACTATTAAGGAGACTTAACCATCCAGGAGCCACTCAGGCAGTCACACTCCACCACCTCAGCTGGGGATCATAACGTAAAGCTAAATATTTAATAATTAAGGGACTCTCCTACTGGATTGTCATTAGAGTAGATGACAACCTAGTAGATAACGTGACTTGATCTTGCATCTTTAGTGATGTAGTAGAAAAATCTCTTTTTGCGGCTGACAGGGAAAGGTACTGCATTTCTCTGCAGCAGGGGAAGACCAGTCATCTTGAGACAGGCTCAGGTGATCAGTTTGAGGCTCTTCTGTGCAGAGGTGAAGATTTTTTAGTGGAGTTTCCCTGTCTCTTAAAGCTGCCTCTAAAGAAATGAAGTTTGGTCTCTTTTCCACCTTTTTTCCTAATGATAGTGAAACCCCCTACACAGGACAAAAAGCTGACATGAGAACAAGTCTTCATGTTCTGAAGAATAGGCCACCAGCTGTATCCCAGGTTTTCCATGGGGGGGGAAAGCAGAATGTAAACAAACCCTGGTGTTTCATGACTTCCCTCGGTGGTGCTGACTGGGGCTTTGCTGGTGTCACACTTGGCACTGATGGCAGCAGCTCCCTGTCATTGTTAGCAGGGTTTTGAATTGCACTTCAGGGGCATCTTAAATCCCAGCATAGTTAGAAACTAATTTAAATTCTCTGAGTTACTTTTGGAAAGCCTACAGGGACACTCAACTGTTCTGAACATACTTAGCCAGGATTTTGTCTCAAATCTTTTAGTTTATTAAAACCTTGATTCTGAGTTATAAAAGAGGAAAATACTGAAGTTAGTATTACAAAGTATTTTTTAAAGATATTGTCAGTTTCTTAGGTTTTGACTTTGTACTTGTTTTCCTTTCAGTTAACAAGCATAAACCATGGATTGAAACAACCTATCATGGCATAGTTACAGAGAATGACAACACGGTGCTCTTGGACCCCCCTTTAATAGCCCTGGACAAAGACGCCCCTCTGCGTTTTGCAGGTAAAGAGTTCATCTGCATTTCTGTTTGAAGATGTGGAAATGCTTACTTGGGGGCAAATGCTCTGTGTTAGTGTCTTTTCCCTAACAGTAGCATAACATTTCAGAGCTTTTAGATCCTAGGAAGTGTGTGTGCATGGACCAGTGTTTTATTTCAGGTTTGCAGCTGTATCCGAGTATCCAAACCAGAAAGTACTTTGCTTCTTTCATTTTCATGTGTACATGGTAATTTTTCTGCTGTTTTATTTTTGTTTTGTTTTCATAATGTCTATCCTTTTCCTTACTCCTCTAGATTCCACATTTCACAGCATTGAGCGTGGGAGTTCTGAAACAATGATTTTCTTACCATTCTGAAGAGACTTGGTTTCCTTAGCGTTTTTTATTTGTGTCTTAATAGAGTTAAAGTACTAATTAGTAGAATTAGGATTGCACGTCTGTGATAAGTTTGCTTAACAATCTAAGGTATTTTAAAAACTGAATAACTTCCTCTGGCTGAAGAAAAGGCTTTTTCTCCTCTAGCAAAGAATATAGAGAATGATACACAAGACATCTGCCAAGTGTGGTCTAATTCTTCACTTGGAGCACAGGACTGACAATTTTCTTACAAACTTCTGCGGCAGATTTTTTTTTATAACTTTTGTTTAGGAATACTGTATTCATTAATTGGATGCAGTATTATGGAAAGTCCTTTTTTGAGCTTGACAGTGTTAGAAACGTGTTTGAAGAATATCATTGGGCATCTGCAGGTATTTAAATTACCTGTGGTGGATAATACAAGCTTAAATTGGATATTTGCAGAAGCTTATTTGATTAAGCAAAATTTGAAAGTTAAGAATCCTAGTGAAGTACCTAAAGGATCTGGCATGAGCCATTTTTGGGAGCCTTGCTTAGCCTGGCTTCACAGAGGAAGAGAGGAGAGTGATTAAATTAAGAGCCATTTGAAATGTTCAGCAGCTGACTGCATTGAGTGCTGCAGTTTTATGGCAGTTTGGTCACAATTTTCTTGAGGTACTGCTTAAACTAACAGTTTATGCATTATAAGGCTGTAATTATCTCCAGTGAAGTTGAAGATAATGGTAAATTTGCTATTCAGAAGTTGAGAGATAATGCTAAACCTCTGAAATTCAAATTTCCTCATGCATTGGGTACATATGGCAGAGGCTCTTCTGCTATCTTAACTGGAAATAAAACTGCTGTGTACCAAAAACTTTCATTGCCAAATGAAGAAGCTTGTCTATGGATACACAAAATCTGTTAATTAAAAAGAGGAATGGGAAGCCTGACTTGTGTTCTCAGGGATGAGCAGAACATGAATCATTTCTTGCAGTTCTTAAGTGCTTTGAATGTAGGTGATGGTAGTTGAGCTGCATTGAACAGATTCTGGAAATGGCAGCTTTATACCCCTTGGATAGGAACGTTTTCAAGAAAGTACTGTAAGAGTATCTTCAAATATTTTGTTATGTTTGCGGAGGAAAATCCAATGTCAAAGTATTTCTTAAATGGGACTTTTCCCATTGGCTTGATCCAAGTTGTATAAACCTGCTTTCATTAAATGAACATTTTTATCAACTGGAAATTGTAGAAGCAGAGTATATTTGTATAAAGAATGTATTTTGGCTTTCAAAAATGGACATTTCTTCGACAGCAGCAGAAAATAAATTTTGAGTATGGCACATGAAGGTTGTAAAGAAATTCTCGGTGTGGGACTGCTGTTGGGTTTGAATTGCATAAACGTTGAAGGACTGTGCCTGGGGATCTGTGCAGGTGTTTGTGTGTGTGCCACTAAATGGAGCAATCCTCACGCCTGTCCTTGAGGAGCCTGGGTGGTGAGTGCTGCCTGTGAGCAGGGTCCTGGCAGAGCCACTGCCTGTGAGCCGGGTCCTGGCAGAGCCACTGCCTGTGAGCCGGGTCCTGGCAGAGCCACTGCCGAGGGTCCTGGCAGAGCCACTGCCTGTGAGCAGGGTCCTGGCAGAGCCACTGCCTGTGAGCAGGGTCCTGGCAGAGCCACTGCCGAGGGTCCTGGCAGAGCCACTGCCGAGGGTCCTGGCAGTCCCAGCAGAGTCACTGCCGAGCATCCAGCTCCTCTGGGGGCTCCGAGGTGCTTCCACAGCAAAGCAAAGCACTGCTCAGCACTAAATGGCTGCTTCAGCCCTTACTGCTGCATTCCTACTTAGAAATCAAATTTATTCATGCTTCAAAAGGCTGGGTATTTTAATTAATTGTGCCCTCTAGCTGAGCTCTGAAACTTCTGAACTGTCTGCAGCTTTAAAATACTTTAAGTAGAGCTTTTTTGCTTTATTTCAATTTTGAGCGTGTCGAAACATCTCGAAACGAATTCATTTAGATGCTTTGTAGTACATGAGCTGTGGGGCAAGTAAAAGTAACATTTTATTGCTTTGCTCACTCTCTGCTGTGGGTAGGATCCTAAAATTCAGGTGTGCAAAAATAAGTGGGTTTATATAGATGTTTATTTCTCAAGTTATTTGTATGGTTTGAAATCTGAAATGGCACACTTTTGAAACAAGGGTGAATAGTCATGCCAGCTTGCCTTGTCAAACTGCCTGGCATGTAGGGACACGATGGCATCAGTCTTCTGCACCATCACTGTTACAGATCTGCTTGAGAAGACAGTGACCATGGCTCTTTTCTACATTACAAATTGAATCATGTTGGAATTTGATCCTAAGTAGTTTTGCTGAAAAAAAAAAATAAAGGACAGTAACATGTTTTATTGTATGTTTATTGTTTGTGCCTAAAATCAGGCTGATGGCTGAAGCCTTCAAGCAGGGCTTTCCCCTTTACTATGTATAAAGGAACTGAATTTCTGTTACATTTGAAACAGACACTGTTATATCTGGATGCCTTCACACAGCTGAGTGTGTTCTGTTCTGAGAGTGCAGTGGAAAGTCTCGAAGCCAGATGTTTGAAATGTTTCCCTTGGTTTTTTGATGTGCCTGTAACAGGGCTTCAGTCCCTCTTCCCCCACCCCTAGAGGAAACTACTTCTCAGCCACAGTCCTTTATTTTCTCCTTGCTACTTTAGGTTGCAAGTAGTATTTTGTGGGAGTTAGGAATTTTTAATTTAAAGCATGAATGTGCAGAGCTTTGGAAAGGATCTTGCAGAATCTCTATTGATTCTTTTAAAGAACCCCGGAGTCCCAGATCCATCAAGGCCTTGGTCCCTCTCCCTGGAGGCATGTCCCCTGCTGGGGTGGGGCAGTGCAGATGCCACCAGCCCCAGTTAGCTCAGGAAGGGCTCAGCTGGGAGGGGTTTTTACAAAAGAGGGGTCCTGTAGGGGAGAGAACACTGGAAACAAACAGGTTTTGCTCTTGTCCCAGCCATGACTCACTTGCATAGCTGGTAGCAAACCTAAGAGGAAATTTTACTGCAACACTGTTTCAGCTTTTTTTGTGTCAAATTTGATACTATACTGCTAGGAAAATATACAGCTTCCCCCTCCACGTTCTTTAAATTAAAATGTTGTCTTCATCAGGATTACAATTTAATGTGTATATTTTTTAGTCACGTATTATGGCAATACTTTATATAGAATAATGGAAATAAATTCAGATAAATTCTACTTTATGGGCAGTTATTCATCAACATGCAATTTTGAAAAGATCTTGTTTAGCAGTTGGTATTATTAAAAAAGAAAAGGAGAAAACAATGCCTTGATTGTATGAAACATTTCAAAATTCTGCAAATGAAAACCTGGAGTTAAAAGATTAAATCATATTTAACATAACTAAAACTCTAAAATAGTAACAGTTACAGCAAATCACCACTGGAATTTTAAAATACAGTTTTTCCAAAGCTTTTCTGTGTAATTTGTGCATCTTTGCCTTTTCCTTGTTTGCTCCCATTCAACCTTTCCTGTTACTGACTTGGGTTTGTCTTTTTTCCCTTTAGAGAGTTTTGAGGTGACAGTCACCAAAGAAGGTGATAAAGGGTTCTTTCTATCCCTTTTATGAATATTAACCTACTAACTTTGAAATGGGGAATCAGCACTGAAACAGAAGATCCTGTCATGCTCTTTTGTCCCATTTATTCTCCCAGTTTTTTTCTATTTTAAAATATATTGACAAAAAATGTTATGTAACTAAACCCTTGGTTAGAAATATCTGTAAATCAGACATCCATTTGAACCATTTGGGGTTACCGTACATTTTGTGGGCATGAGGAAGTTGTTTGGGGAAAATCAGTATTTTCTGGTATTTTCACTTGTGGATCACTTTTTTGGGACAGCTGAAGTTTTCCACTTGCTTTGTGAAGTGATGTTGAAGTGCTGAAGCATTACAGCACCTTCCCTGCAGTACACAGCCTTCAGGACTGACTTCAGTGCTTTGAAATACGAATCAACCCCTGTTTTTGAATACCTCCAGACATGTTTTCGTTAAGAGTGTGTTGTTGGTACTAAGAAACCACTGCAACTATGATAGCAAAATAGTGGGGTTGTTGGTGTAAGAAAATCTCCATCAAAATATAACAAGTTGCAGAGGTGAAAACACAATGTAAGTGGTCAGACAGTTTATGGAGTGGCTTTTGTTGTGTGCTGGGCTCACCCAGCTGTGCCAGCTGGAGTCTTGTAGGGCAGCCTTAGGCTCCGTTGTGTTTAAAATGATGTGCTGGGGACTTCTCTTCCAAGTCTGTGGGGTGCAGAGTTTGAATACAAAGAAAGCCTTCTAAATCGTTCCCTGGGAGCTTCCTTGACTAACATTTGGCCCATGTTAGCAGATAGCTGTTGAAATGGATGCCTGAGAAGTTGGTATTTCTACCTTTCTCATTCAGTAGTTTATTTTGATTCCCTGATTTTAGCCAGGTACATTGCACAGGAAGACTTTGTCCTTTGATCTGTTGACGGAATTTCTGTAATTATGGTGCTGAACCTGTACTCGAAGCCTTTTCATCCCTTGACTTGTAACTGTGCATTTTAACCTCTTGCTCTGGTCAAAGTAAACCAGCTGCCCAGCTATTGCCAGTAGCTTGGCATAGAAGATATTACCAGTGGCCTTGGCTGTATGCTCACATAAGATCTACTCTTGCCCTAGAGCTGTCTCAAGTACTCCTGTGAAATGCCTGTCTACATTTCTCTTTTTCTCTTTTGTACTCCTGCATGAATGGATGCAAAGTAAACAAGTTGCTTGGAAGGCAGACGTTTGCTTCTTTTTACTAAAGTTCCCAGAATTCACCCATTTTAAAGCACAGTGCTCTTGCTTTGTCCACAGACCCTCACAAACCCCTGGCTGCAAAATATTTGGTCATTTATTTTAAAAATGTCTCATCATGTTGACCAGTTCTAACCTGTCTTTACTTTAACTCTATAGGTGAGATTTGTGGATTTAAAATCCACGGGCAGAATGTTCCCTTTGAAGCAGTGGTAGTGGATAAATCCACTGGTGAGGGAATAATACGCTCTAAGGAAAAGCTTGACTGTGAGCTGCAGAAGGACTACACGTTCACCATCCAGGCCTACGACTGTGGGAAGGGACCAGATGGAGCAAATGCAAAAAAATCCCACAAGTAAGTCAGCCTGGGGTGGGCTGAGGGGAAGTTTGGCTCCAGGGGTCTCCTGCTTGTGGTGATTTATGGTTTGTGTATGGAGAGTAAATGGGAACCAAGTGTTCCTACTGGGAGGCTTTTCATGGAACCACAGAAAGGGTCAGCTTGGAAGGGACCAGCTGGTCATCTGCTCCAACCTCCCTGCTCAAGCAGGGCAATAAGAGTAACAAAAAGAGCAGCAAATGCATGTGGACTGCTTGGACATGCCTTCATTTGTATTTTAAGTGGTACTACTTTATCCCTTGATGTCTCTGAATTTACACTAGAAAACCAGGTGGGCATAGAAGCAAGGAAACTGCTGATACACTTAAAATCTGTCTTGAATAGATAGAATTTGCATAGGATACCAGGCCTGGACATTGTTTTGGAATTCAATTTCTAAATCCAAAAACTGGTTCAGGAAGTCAGTCGATATTAAGCTTAACAAAATGCCAAAGCATTCATGTTTCTGTCCTTTCCAGACAGCTTCACCAGAGAACCCAAGATCAGTAGCATGGGGCTCATCCCTGCCTACATTAAAGAATGGGAACAAAGCAGTCTTCAGCTTATCTTTATCTAAGGGAAAACCACAATATACAAGTCTCTAGAAAACCCACTTGAGAATAATTATTTGACACTGTGGTGTAAACATCTGCAGAGCATGTGGCAGATGAGCAGTTCTGTGAAGCAAAGAGAGGGGCATAAATAAGATGAGAAACAGAGCAGCAGAGGTCAGCTTGGTGACAAACAAAACCTTGCTATTCTATAACTATACAAGGGTTTGAGTTTTATTTGCAAATAACCAGTGGTAGTAAACAAAACCTAGAACTACACTGAATTATATAGCAATACACTGGAGAAACACCCACTGGTTTCCTAGTTAGAATGGTTGAGATTATTTGGTTTATTAGTCAGTGGCTGCTTCTTTCTGAGAGCTGGAATGCTGAAGGATGGCTTCATGTGGAAAAGAAGAGGCTGATTTGGCAGAATCTGTAATACCTTAAGAGCATTTCTTTGAACAGGAGAAAAGTGACAGTCATTCAGAACCAGGTACAAAAATTCCTGTTAATCAAACCCCAAATCTTTACATTCATGGAAATGGGCTGGAAGAAGAAAAAGCAAATGTACAATACAGTTTTTTTCCTTGTTTAAAATACCCAGGAAACAGATCTTCAAAAGAAGTTTTCCTTTCTTATTCCTCAGTTAGACCTAACTGTGTAGTTCTTGCAGCAGATAGTCTCTGGTAGTATAAGTGCTATTTACCTTCATTTCAGTGGTGTATTATATGGTGTGGGAAGACGGGTCGAGGTTAATTGGAGGGAGGCCATTTGGAGCACACTGCACAGGAGCAGTGCGGGTTCAGAGCTGTCAGGCTGAAAGACTGCCACGGCTCTGGTGGCAGAGCAGGAGCTGCTGTGTCCCAGTGCTGGCAGGAGCAGGGTTTGCAGTGCCTGGGAGCCCTGTGCGTGTCCTTGCAGGGCCACAGTCCACATCCAGGTGAACGACGTGAACGAGTACGCCCCGGTGTTCAAGGAGAAGTCCTACAAGGCCACGGTCATCGAGGGCAAGAGGTACGACAACATCCTCAAGGTGGAAGCCGTGGATGCAGATTGCTCCCCCCAGTTCAGCCAGATCTGCAGCTATGAGCTCGTGACCCCGGACGTGCCCTTTGCCATCGACAAGGACGGTGAGAGACGGGGCCGGGGCAGGGCTGGCTCGCTGCTCCCCGCGACAGGAGCCACCCTGCTCTGCAGGCTCTGGCACTGCAAACTCAAACAGTGCAGGCTAGCTCACTTGCAGATGGGTTTATTCAAGTCTATGTGAAGTACATAGATGGTGTCTGGATGCATTTTATTTAGCGATGACCCTGAAGAATTGTACTGATGTCTGACAATTGCCTTTTTTCTGTGTCAGGTTATATAAAAAACACAGAAAAGTTAAGCTATGGTAAAGAACACCAGTATAAACTGACAGTAACAGCCTATGACTGTGGGAAGAAGAGAGCTGCTGAAGATGTGTTGGTTAAAATTAGCATTAAGCCTACGTGCAAGCCTGGCTGGCAAGGTTAGTTTGCTCTCTTTCCTCTCTGCTTTTAGCATTTGCTGGTACCTTCAGTTAAACATGAGAGATCTTTAATATTGTTTCTTTGAATAAATATTCAGGTTGGAGCAAAAGAATAGAATATGAGCCTGGCACTGGTTCTTTGGCTCTGTTCCCTGGGATGCATTTGGAGACATGTGATGAGCCAATAACCTCAGTTGAAGCAACAGTGGAACTAGAAACCAACCATATTGGTAAAGGCTGTGATAGAGACACCTACTCTGAGAAATCCATCCACAGGCTCTGTGGTAAGAAGGCTTTTGTTAAGATAAAAGTGGTCTTTCTTGATTACTAGTTTTACTTTGAATTTTATGTTAGACCAGAAATCAATGAGTAGATCTGGTATTCATTTGTATGTAGTTCTCTTCAACTCATTTCCTCACTGGCAGCAAAAGGCATGAAATTGCCTGAAAGAAAGAGTGGTTTGGAAAAAAAAATAGTTAGATCAGTTAGATTTGTACCATGCTTGCCCTAGGAATAAGGCCTTGGCATCCATTTGTGCTGCAGTTAAAGGTCTTATAAAAAGTCAGTGAGTCCTTTGTAGCCATATGGAAGAATTGAGATTGCAGGATAAATTATCACTCATGACTGTCTTCAACCTCAGTTGAAAGTAATTGAAAGTCTGAATAGCATGTAACCCCGGAGACGCAGGCAATTCCTGGGCTATTCCCTGATTGAGGTCAGTGTCACGTTCAAGGTACCTGCTGCTGACTGTGCTGTGAGCTGGGAGGGGTGCTTGTGCACTCTCTGCAGCTGGATCAGTTCTGGTCTCACAGCTAAGTGCAGTGTCCAGAGAAGGGCATCGTGCTCGTGGGGCTGAGGGACAAGTGGCATTAATGAAAGGGTTCCTGAGACAGAGACAAAACAAGATTCTACAGCTGTGGAGATTGAAACTGTTTTGCTTATTATGAGATTAGTTGTCTACCCAGAAGTCAAATTTGTGGAAGTTACCATGATCCTAGATGCCTGTAATTAGTGCCACATTATTTAAAAGGAGAATTGCTTGATGGCTGGTGGTAGTGCATAATCCTGACAGTTGGTGCTGAGATAAACAGTTGAATTTGAAGCCGGTGGTGGTAGTCTTAATTTCTGTTTTCATTTGAGCGTTTGTGTTGTAGGTGCTGCTTCTGGCACAGCTGAGCTGCTCCCCCCTCCAAGCAGTGCTGCTAACTGGACTGTGGGGCTGCCCACAGATAATGGCCACGACAGCGACCAGGTCTTCGAGTTTAATGGCACACAGGCTGTGAAGATTCCAGATGGTGTTGTCACAGTCAATCTGAAAGAGCCCTTCATGATTTCTGTATGGATGAGGCACGGGCCCGGAACCAGGGAGAAAGAGACAATTCTGTGCAATTCAGACAAGACAGGTTTGTCAATTATAAACAGTCTTTCTGGTTGATCAGTTTTTTATGTGCTCTGGCAGCACATGTGACAGTGTTTTCTCTACTTTAAGGTTTTATTGGAATTGAAATTGAAAGAGCAACTTTAAAAATTACTGTTGTGCTTATGTTTATAGGCTCAGCCTTAGATTATGTAGCTTCAGATTGGGTAGACTTGTTTTTCTAATTCTATTTCAGTTCACATTATCTTTTGCTGTGGTAGATTACTTATTCTGGCACTGCAGCCTCAAGTTTGCATCTCCAAAGATAGCCTTGTTCTTGATGCTGCCTAAAAACATTAAGACACACATATCAGGTCTAGTGACAGCATTTGCTGCTGTATCTTTTGTTTCCTTAGGAGGATATAATTTCTCTTTCTCCAGAGATGATGTTTTTTCTTACTCTGCACATAATTTCACTCTGCGTATGACACAGAAATAGTAATTTGGAAAATGCCGTTAATAAGAAGAAAATGTGGTAATCCTGTTTCCATAATTGCCATTTGTAACAAAAAAAAGCTCTTCTGTTTGCAAATAGAGCTCTTTTTCTCCTGCTGGCAGGTTTGTCTTGGCTCTTATTGCTGTGCCTTGGTTTAGGTTGGGTTTGGATAGAGACATGTCCGTCTGTTCTGCAGCATCACGGGTTCTTCACTACTGCTGCAGATGTTTTACATTCCTCTTGCCATGCCTGATTTACTTCTGCATTGATTACTGCCTGTTAGTTCCTTGGATGTTTAAGTGTGCCATTGCAGAGAGGTGAGTTTGGTTGGTGAGGTTTGCAAAGTAACGCTGTGAACCCTCGCTGCCGCAGATATGAACCGGCACCACTACGCCCTGTACGTGCACAACTGCCGCCTGGTGTTCCTGCTGCGCCAGGAGCCTGCCCAGGGGAAAGCCTACACACCTGCTGAGTTCCACTGGAAGCTGAATCAGGTGAGCCTGGGGGCTTCTGGGTGCACAGAGCTGGAGTGAAAGCACCGACGGTAACGGCCCTGCTAGTGCCCTTACTGACAAATACTCCTGCCACTCCAAACTCCTGGCAGCCCGTTCCACAGAACCCAGCAGTGCTTGTTCTGCCTGTGATCGAGTGGCAGGTTCTGCTTCACCTTTTCATCTTGAGTGTAAAGTAGAAATACAGCGTTGGTCTTATGACAACCTCAGTTGTCTTCACTAAATGCACTCTAAGGTGGAGTGCGTAAGAAAACGGGAGGTGTTTATTCCAGGTTGTTAAAGCATTGTTAAAGTACTTCTGAGCATGTGACATTTTCTCAGCCCCCTGGATCTGTGATAAATAGTCATGTTTTTTTAATAGTTGCTCTCATCAAATACCTGTTCTTTGTCAAGTAAGATTGTCTTATAACAGTATTTCAGGATGTGCAATGCATATAGATATGTATTTTTAGATTGAAATATGCTGTTATTTAATATAAAGTACAAAGGAAAGGAAGGATATACAGCTTCCTGTATTGGCAACAGAATAAAGAAACTTTTTATTAATGTTTGGCAGCCAGTTTGCTTTTCAGATGTGTGCCATGTGTGTGAAAGATAACTGTGTCTGTACAGGGTTGTGTTGCAGGTTGTTGGTACATGTGCTTGTATGTTGATGTAAAACATGGCACCAGATCAATTACTGAACCGTAATGGGGAAAAAAAATGACAGCAGAATTTTGAAAACTCTCTGCACTCAGGTGTGTGACAAAGAGTGGCACCACTACGTGGTCAACGTTGAATTTCCCGCGGTGTCTCTGTACGTGGATGGTGTTTCCTATGATCCTTTCCCAGTCACTGAGGATTACCCACTCCACCCTTCCAGGATAGAAACACAGCTGGTGGTTGGAGCATGTTGGCAAGGTAGCTATTTACAATTGTTAATACTGCTAATTAACTTTTTTTAATGAAATCTTTGTGGTTATCTAGAAGTACCCAGCTGATCTTTTTAGTGCGTGAAATGTAACTTGTTTTGCCTCCTGCAGATCAGTTTTGCTCCAAGCTGGTATCACGTTTTTCCTGTGAGTCATTTTTCTCCACGAGTGTTTGTTTTCTCATTGGCCACAGGTGTGTGAAATACAAGCCTGCTCACCAGCCTCACATTCCATCAATGTGATTTTTGTGGTGGCCATGGGAATACTGATAGCTTATTTTTAATAATAGTTGTAACAATACCTCCTATACTTCAGATTACCAAGCAGAACACTTTATTTCAAGCAGGTTGAAAAGCATCTTGTAGGAAAAGTGTTCTCATCAATGGGAGCCTGTCCAGCAGACAGCTCTGCAGAGCAGCACAACGGGACTGTCTCTTGGATATTTTACCATTTCTGCTTATAAAAATAGACACCTGCTTTATTGTCTGCTTTATTCAGGCTGTTTTAAGTTATATATACAGCTCCTCTCCAAGGAGAAAGAGATTTTATCCTTTTGAAGAAGTTCTTTTAACATTTCTTTTAAAAATTTAAAAGCCAATTTTCATTTTTGGTGCTTCCATCTGATAAATTGACTGCTTAATACATGTGATTCTATTATTAAGAAATCTGTGTTGATAATGACTCCTTTTGATCAGCTTTCAGTACCTTTTGGTGATTTGCTCTATTAGTGTGGATCTCACCTTTATTTCCCCTCAAATGAAGCCAGTTGTTAGACTTGTGTTGTTTTGCTAGAGGTGGTTTGTGTGAGGTTTCCTCTCTCGGTTTGAGTGTTCTGCAGCTCCTGCTGGTGTCGCTGCTACTTGTGTGTGGGGCTCTTTGGGCTGTGGTGCCATGACTGTTCTTGTAAGAACACAGTTATGTGTCTTCCCTGCATTGCAGCTCTTTGATTTCCAAGAGCTCATAGTCCTTGAGGAGCTGGGTCCCATATAAGCAAACTTTGGGGGGTGTGCTGCTTTGTATTTCTGGGATTAGAGAGTTTACCAAATTGTAACTGCTTGGTCCTTTCCCTATTGTCCTATTCTTTGTCTTGCTTTTCTACAGAATATACAGGAAATGAAAATGACAATGAAACTGTGCCCGAGACCTCTGCAGGTTGCTGGAGTTTTTTCCCTACTGTTTTATTTCATTTTTAAGCCAAGACATTGCTTCATCTCGCACACAGCATGAAATGCAGGCATTGCATTCGGGCCATTGACCTTCACATAATCCTCTCCTAGGCTTGAGTCTTCATTGTGCTTCTATTTGCAGAGCATCATCAGCTGACTTCTGCTTGGTTTTGGTTTTTTGTGTTTGTTTGTTTTGAGTATTTTTTTTGGTTGCATCCAAATGTACCTCCATGTAGAAATCTGCAGTGGTTGTGATTGCAGTGAAGTGGTGAAAAAAAGTTGCTGATGTAAAATATCAGCTATAATCTTTCATCTTTTGTTAAAGCATAAACACATGTCATCCTATATAAATGTATGTATTTATGCATGTAGGTATGTGTATTATAGAATTGATTCAGTGCATTGGGAAGGACCTCAGGTACCTTTGCTCCTCTCTCAGAAAAGACTGATTTCATATTTCGTTCAGGCTGCTCATGAAGACAGACCTGCAATTTACAGGGGATACTCACTTGGTCAGATATATATATAAAATTCTAGTTACACTGAATGAGCAAAAAAGCTTTAGCTACCAGGTATTTCAGATTGGCTACAGGGTTATTTCCTCATAGCAAATTTTAGTGATAGTTCAGTGGGTTTTGTGTCTTGAGATGCTTAAAATAGTGTATATTTTAAAAAGTGAATTCAAGAAATGTACCCTTCCTGTAAAGTTTAAGAATTGCTGGAATAGTCTGGATGTAACTGAAAAGAGGTTTCTAGCTGTGCATCACATTTTAATTTGGCAAGGAGGGAGCAGCATCCAGAGGCTTCAGAAGCTGAAGCTTTATGAAAATCGTATAATTTATAACAGGACATTTCACCACTGAATATTTGAGTTGTACCAAGAATGTTTTATCACTTAGAACTTTTAAAACAAGCTTAGATATCTTTCTAAAATCAGGTTGTTTAGTAAGTAATGGGTTTGAAATGCACATTCTCAGGTGGTGTTTTGTGGCCCCAGGATTTAGCACGATGGACTAGGTGATTATGGTGACACACCTTCAAAAACACTAAGGAGTAAAGGGTTTACTAGGTTGCCCTTTTCAGACTTAACTCAGATATCTAAAAATGAGTTAGCTGGGTTTAAACTGCTCACTTGAATCTGCAGAGAGAAGATGGCACCTTTAGAGGGGGCAGGTAACTCTTGGACCTCTCTCAGAACGAGCTGAATGACTTTACAAAGTTCTTCCTACCCTTGGAGTGTAGGGAGAGGCTCTAGTGCAGTTTGGGTGGAGGTCCCTCACCCCTGCAGGGATGCTGTGCTGGGTCCTGAGCAGCAGGGTGTGTTACCTCAGCAGGAAGATTCAGGTTTCATGGTTCATCCCATTGGTTCTGCGTTTGATTTCTGAGCACCACCTTGCTGTATGGGGCTTCTTTGGAAATGCTTGTCATGGAACAGTCAGTTCAGGGTGGCCACGGCTGTCTGAAGGCCCCGTGCATGGTGAACTGTTTAATTCTTTGTGCCTGACCATAATCACAAGGTTAACACCCAGAATGGATGAAAACTAACCCGCATGTGTGTAATACCGTGTGTATCAGCTGGCATACTTGTTGTTTTTACAAAAGAAAAAGCAAAAAGAATCAAAACAAGTAAAGACTTTTCCTCCCTCCTTTTTGAAGGTGGTGAACTGCACATGGCTCAGTTTTTCCGAGGCAATCTGGCAGGGTTGATGATTCGTTCTGGTAAACTGGAGAACAAGAAAGTGATTGACTGCCTCTACACCTGCAAAGAGGGACTGGATTTGCAGATGGCTGATGGTGTTGGCAAAGGTGTGAAGGTAAATTTGCATATAAACAAAGGGAAGATGCTCCTTCCCTGATAAGAGTTAGAAGTTTTACTGGCAGAGTTAACAGGGTGTCCCAGATATAACAAGCTCGTATCCTGTGGCATTTTTCTTGTATAAACATGGTCTTGGGAATGAAAGTTACTCTGCTGTCCTTTAAGTCTTGAAGAGAAGCTCCATATTTGTAAGCCTCTGTTTTACCAGCTGTGCAGATTGTCGAGTAAGAGATCTTTAACAAGCAGCTTCATAAAATGAGGTTATGTGGCATTTTCAGTAGCAAGGTTATGTGAACAGAGCTAAATTTCTCCTTTATGTTAGCTGTCTCTCTTTTGTATCATTGGAACCAGAACTATGATATGTGCTTAGATTTTTTTTTAAAGAATGAAACACCAAATACATTCCAGTAGGATAAGGCAGTGAGTAGGGAGTTGGGACTGTGTGCCACAAGGCTGGGAAATAATGACCCTGTTGCTTTGAATATGGATGTAATTATCCTGCATTTACCAGTGCTGAACTGCAGTTTGAATTGCCACATCATGTCACTTGGCTGGGTGTTCTCTTATGGTTTTCTTCCCTATTTTCAGATCCACATGAACCCAAGCCAGTCGACACTGACCATAGAAGGGGATGACATTGACAGGGTTGACAAGGCCATGCAGCACATTTCCTACCTGAACTCCCGCCAGTTCCCCACACCTGGCATCCGGAGGCTGAAGATCACCAGCACTGTCAGGTGTGTGCTGGTGCTGCCCTGCAGCTCCCTGTGCAGTGCTGGTGGAGCCTGGTGTTCTTGGAGCTCCCTTGGGAGAAACGAGGGAGTCCTGGGCTGTGTGACCATCACACCTTCCAATTCAGCAAATGTTTTCCACACCAGCGCTCTGCTTTCTGCCTGAGAATGGAGTAGGGAGTGTGTAAGATGGGAGGAAAGTACTTCCAGAGTGCTGGGAGCATGTCCAGTGTCACAGCTTCATTAAAGGTGGCTCTAAGTCAAAACGTAGAAATGAGGCCAAATGGTAACTGTAAGTAAAAATTAATTGTAAGATTGCTCCCTTGGTGGCTATTTCACACTTTCCAGGGCAGCTGATAAATTTATCTAAGACTCCTGGGTCTTGAGACGGCTTTTCAAAAATTTATAAAGCAATTAGTGTGTGTAATTGTGCTTCCCTCTGCAATAACCAGCTTGACTGCAAAACGGCTTCTGTCTCTCAGGTGTTTCAATGAAGAGGCCTGTGTCTCCATCCCCTCTGTGGAGGGCTATGTCATGGTCTTGCAGCCAGAGGAGCCCAAGATCAGCCTGAGCGGCATCAACCACTTTGCCCGCTCGGCCTCGGAGTTCGAGAGCCCGGAGGGCGTGTCGCTGTTCCCGGAGCTGCGCATCATCAGCACCGTCAGCCGCCAGCTGGAGCCGCAGGGGGCCGCCGACGAGGACCCCACGGGTGAGGACAGCCCTGCTGCCACCGCCCCCGGGGGGCTTCCTGCAGGGCCTGGGTTCCTCCTGCACTACTGAATCCAGTGTAGAAAAAAGATGCAGATCCTCTGGTCTGGGCTCACAAAAACTTACCTGGAAATGATAATAAGTCCAGGCTATTATCCTCATGTAAATATCTCTCATTTGTATTTTGTATTATATTTTTAAAATCATTATTTCCTGAGTGCTTGTCCTCCTTAGGCATAGATTTTAATATTTGCTCTGGTATTTCTGCTTAAATCTTCAATTTTTTCTCTGCTTTTTAGTCCAAGAGTCTTTGGTATCTGAGGAGATCATGCACAACCTGGATATGTGTGAGGTGACAGTGCTGGGAGAAGAACTAAATCAGGAACAAGAGAGCCTGGAGGTTGACATGACACGATTGCAGCAGAAAGGCATTGAGATGAGCAGCTCCAACCTGGGCATGATAATCACAGGTGGGGGTTCCTGCTCCTGCTCTTGGGAGGGTCTGAAGGCACTCACAAAGGGAGTAGTTCTAGGAATTCTGTGGAAAGCTGTGATTCTAGAAAATACAACATTCTAGAACCTTCCTTGTTCCAGGGGTCACCTCTGGACTGTGGAACTGCAGTTAGACTTTGCCCCAGAAAAGGCTTGTTCCTTCCACAGATAGTCCAGTGCCTAGAAGCATGCCTCATTCTTTTCTGTTATGTTAAAGTATTCTGTAGGAAAGCTCCCAGAATCCCTTCAAAGACTCTCACTGGGTTTAGGATTTTATCACAAAACCTATCGACAGGATTTCAGTGGAGGCACATGTGTGTGTCAGTGGTGTTAGCATTTCTGAACTCCTTGCAAATCTGTTGGCCAAGAAATCTTAGGTGAAGCAATGGAGTAATATTTGTCTGGTGCATGGAGCTTCTGCAGAGCAGCTGCTGCAGCTATGTCTGTCCCCCAGGGGTGGACACCATGGCTAACTACGAGGAGGTTCTGCACCTGATCCACTACAGGAACTGGCACACAGCATCTCTGTTTGACAGAAAGTTCAAGCTGGTGTGCTCCGAGCTCAACGGGCGCTACGTCAGCAACGAGTTCAAAGTGGAGGTGAGTGACTGCCCGAGCCCTCCTGGGCCTTTGGGGCCTGCTTGGCTCAGCAGCATGGAAGCTGTGGCCTCAGCTGAAAGATAATTGATCAGTTACTGATTTAGATTTTGTCCTGTAAATAAATATTAGGAAATGTGAGCGTTTCAGGCAGTATTTTATATATAAATGTGGTTTTAGTTCTGTATTTCAGCTTAAAATCAAATTGTTGTTTGTAGAAGAAATAGTGTGGCTCATGGAGGTGTGAAGGTGAAAAGGTTGCATTGAATACACAGATTATTAATTTAGCAAATGGAGTGAGAGTGGTGCTACCAGAGAGCTGAGTGGCCTTTGTGTGTCAATTCTGGGATGCCACAAGTGGATTTGCTTCACTGTTTTGCTTGTGTGATGTGTAAATTTCTATACTAAGGGATTATGTTAAAGCACAGAGAGCCCAAAATTTCATTTCCTCTGCAGCAGGGTACAGGTTAGTTATTATTTAGTATTCTTACATCAAATATATGGAAGTACAGCAGAAAATGGCATTAAAGGCAGTAAAATTTTATTTTTTTTCCTCTTTATTTTTATCTCTTCACAATTAAACTGTTTGGCTTCTGTAGTTTAACACTTTCTGTTTGTCTCTAGGTGAATGTTATCCACACAGCCAGCCCAGTGGAACATGCCAATCACATTGCAGCACAGCCACAATTCATTCACCCAGTGCATCATTCCTTTGTTGATCTCTCTGGTCACAACTTGGCAAACCCTCATCCCTTTTCAGGTCAGGATTCTAAGCCGTTGAAGTTGAGCTGTTTTTTTGTGATGTTGCAGAGTTTTTTTCCCAGAGTTTAAACCAGTGTGCTGGACTAATAAACTAGGCAGCTGCTCAGTCCTGTTCTGCTGTTGCCCAGGCAGGGCGGAGTGAGTTTTCAGAACCCTGTGAAATTCCCTTTCCTGCCAGCAGAAGAGCTTTCTGTTGGTATGTTAGTGTTGGAAATGGGGAGGAGACTTCAAGACCTCCAGAAAGTGAGGAAGTGGGACAGAATTTCTTCTCAATGGCAGGAGGAAAGAATTGCAGTGCTATTCCTTTGATAAGTCATGATATCTGCCCCTTCTGTTTTAATTACATTAATTTGGCATGGGTGCGGGATGTGAGAGAAAAATAGGCAATTCAGAAAGAAGTCTATGTGTGGTGGAATGAGTTTTCCTTGTGTTTTCAGTCTTTGAGATTGATGTAATTATATTTAAAGAACTGAGGTCTAGTTCTTACTTTCCTACTGACATTTTAAGCAGCTGTAGGCAGACTGGCTTAGTGTAATATGAATGAAATACACTAATACACATTAAATACTTGTCTAAAGCCACTTCCCCTGGCAGGTGATGGGAAGGGAAGTAGTTGTTAGCACAGTGTGAGTTGGCACTGTTGTGTTGTGTGGTTGCAGTTGTCCCCAGCACAGCCACCGTGGTGATCGTGGTGTGTGTGAGCTTCCTGGTGTTCATGATCATCCTGGGCGTGTTCCGGATCCGCGCCGCGCACCAGAGAAGCGTGCGCGAGCAGGACGCGGGCAAGGAGAGCGAGATGGACTGGGACGACTCTGCCCTCACCATCACTGTGAACCCCATGGAGGTAACCTGGGGGCTGCTAGCCTTTCCAGCTGGGATGGTCTGCTTGGCCACGGGGAGGAGAGCAGGACCAGCCCCGAGCATGGGGCAGGGACATCGGCTGGGAATTCAGAACAAATGTGCCAAGAGCGGTTGTTTGGGATCTTGCAGGAGTTAGAGTTTCATGATGGAGAATGGGATTTGACAGGCCAGCGTCCAGCACTGGTGTTCATTATGTGCACAGTGCCTTAAACACAGCCTGCCTTTATCTGAACTTGCATCATAAACTTGTGTTTATGATGTTTCCTTCTCCTGTAGCTGACATCTGAATTTTTAGAAAATTGGGAAGAAGAAAGATGTGTGACCCTCATGCTTTGTGTCATATTGTAAGATCCTTTTCCAGTAGAATTTGTAGTACTGGATCACCCTTCAGACCCACTTTGTGTAGAGTGCCAGGATTGACAGCAGTGTCACAGAACTCTTTTACAAAGTGCTACTTCCTTTGTCTTTTCTAGTTTCTGCCTAATTCCTGCTGAACTTCTAAATCCAGCAAGGAATCAGCAATAGCTCTTCCTCAATATAGTGCCTTGAATAAAGAACAAAAAGAATTTTGGCCAGTATGGTAATGACAGCTAATTTTTGTCTGAACAGACTTATGAGGATCAACACAGCAGTGAAGAGGAGGAGGAGGAGGAGGAAGAAGAAAGTGAAGACGGAGAAGAAGATGACATCACTAGTGCAGAGTCTGAAAGCAGTGAGGAGGAAGAGGGTGAGCAGGAGGAGGACCAACAGAATGTTAACAGACAGCAGCAGCTGGAATGGGATGACTCTACCCTCAGTTATTGATTCTAGCTGCTCCCTTTGTCTTTATGTTCCCTCTCTAGAAGACTCCACTGTAACACACTCCATTGGTACCAAGGATTCATGGTGTTTGAAACAAAAAATTCATTCTGGCCAGTAGATTGAACCCCCACACAAGCCGTGTTTGTGTTCTGTCAGCTAGTTCCTGATGTTTAGGGTTGTAGTTAGCACCTCTTCTTTCAGCCATGCCTCAGTGACTGGATTTTTTTTTTACGCTCTGTGAGGAACCACCTTGCACTTTTTTCTTCATGTCATCTCAGCTAAGTGACTCTACAGTTCTGTAGCCATTGCACATGAATTTCTGAACTGTCTTTTTTTGCTCAGTGAAACAAACTTGGCTTTGTTCCTTTTTCTAAAAGATGCAAAGATTGCTTGTTGACAAAGGGTAAAGCTGCTCATTTCAGCCTGTTGATTTCTTTTAATTTTTTTCCCCAAATTAGTGCATGTGTAAAGTGGCAGAATGAGGTTAATATGTAGAAGATTAACAAGACTTTTTAATATTTTGTAAATATATTGGAATTATGTAATTATGTCATTTGTGGTAGTGAAAACAGGGATTGGGGTTTAAAACATGCTAAAGTGAAAAATCATGCAGCATGAACTATTCCAAGTCTCATCCTACTGCAGCAGGAGCACGGGCACAGTTCTTAGTGTAGATGTTCAGTAACTCTGTCTTGGCCTTGACTGCCATGTGTGCTCATGCCCCGCTCTCCTTGAACTCCTTCCTTTTCTTTCATCTCCTTTTTTTTTGCAGAGGGAACAGACAAGCTTGTGAGACGTTGTAAAGGCTTTAGGAGCCTCTGCAGAGGTTCAGCTCCCCTGTGCGCTATAGTTTGTTCTTAATTTTATTTTTTTCTCCAATTAAGGCTTACCATAAAGGCTCTTAAGTTATTGGGGAAATAACACTACATGTATGGTGGGCAGATCTGTGTGCTGTGGCTGTGAGGTGTGGCCACAGCTCCTGGTAGTTCCAGGGAGGGTGCCTGGAGTGCAGTGTGTGCTGTGCACACTGCAGACAGGGCTGACTCCAAGGCATTGGTTGAAGCTGGGCAGTCTGAGACCTGGCTACCTGAGCACCTGGGCTACCAGCCTAGGTGGAGAGGGATTTGGGTTTTTTTTTTGTTGTTTTTTTTTCTGATTTGGAAGTGGGAGGGTTTGGGCTGTAGCTGATACCACTGAACACTCCTGCTCCTCCCCTGCATCCCCTTGTACAGTAATTCAGATTGTCAGTGTTTTACGCCTTTGTTTACACTTAGTAATTGTGTTTTCCTGCTGGTGAAAAACTGTAGCATAAATTATCCAACCAGAAAACCTTGGGAATCATGTTAATTCGTGTGATTTGGGTTGTTTCTGATCCCAGTTCCAATTTGGGATTGCAGAGGACAGTAGCTGGAAGGTACACACGTGGGGGGGACTGGTTTTTCTGCCAGGCAGGGTTGTTTAACTTTATTTGGTCTGATGCAGAGTCGTGAATAATGAATTTCTGCTTGATCTCTATGGAGGTGGATTAAAGAGTAACTTGTTCTGCCTGTAGCAGGAGCCTGGGACTGCATTCCCTGCTGAGCACGGTAAGCCAAGCGCCAGCGTTTGCTCGGGGTGTGGGTGCAGAGCCCGGCCTGCCAGGGCAGGGACTGGAGCACTGGGCAGGGACTGGAGCACTGGGCAGGGCCAGGGGCACTGGGCAGGGCCAGGGCAGGAGCACTGGGCAGGGACTGGAGCACTGGGCAGGGCCAGGGAGGGGCACAAAGGCTCCTGAGTAGCAGAGGGAGAAAAGAGCAGGGCTGAGGCAGCCGTTGTACAGCCAGATGTCCCCCAGAGAGCCCCGCTCTCGCCTGCTGGGGATTGCTGGGGCTTGGCTCTGGGGGAACCTGACTGAGGAGTGCCTTTACAATAGGGATGGACCTGGCAGCAGGGAGAGAACCCACACCAGAGCTTACTGTTTTTTAGGGTTGTTTTGTTTTGTTTTTTTTTTAATGTAAAATTTTAGATTTCTAAAATGGGAAAATGGTTTTGACTACTTACGTGGTAATTAACTGCTAGTTTTAAGTAAACTGGGAAACTTTTAACTTATGTCTGACAGTTGTCCTGTGTTCATGTGTAGAAGACTTATCCTTCCATATACTGTTGCTGTAGCTGCTGTATTTTAGACCAAAACTGATCATGAATTAATGGTAACACTGAGGGGTTGTAATGTCCTGATGCAGTTTGTAGCCACTGTGGGTATAACTTTTCAGATGTGTATATTGGTAACAGGTCAGTTTGGAAAGTCTATAAGCTACAATAAATTTCTGGTTCTAAAGGTTGTTTGCATTTTTATTTTACTGAGTGTAAAAAAGTAGAATCCAGTTATATAACCTGTGTTAATTTGCCTCTGCTGGGGAATAGGAAAATTTAATGGTCATTGCTCTCAAGCACGGAAGGACTTGGCAGCATTTGTGTACAATTTGTCCATATCGTTTATTTCTTATTTACAAAACATGTACCTAAAGCAACTGAAAAGCTAAACATGTAAACATTCTCTTCTTGCAGAACCACAGTTTGGCTTAAAAAAATACTTCTTTTTCAAAGGCAACAGAATAAGCACAATCAGTTTGTACAGAGTTAAAAAAAACAATGACAGAAACATCTCTAAATAAATAGAAATAGGTCTATCATTCTTGAGCATATTTGTAAAAATGAGAAGCCCCTTGTAATGAAATGGAACATTTTTGAAAATTATGTAAGTTTCAATCTTTAGTACAGTTCAGCTTGCTGAAAACCATCAGGTGAGCTGCTGCTTTGTGAAGTTGGAGTCAAAGGCTCTTTGCTGACCCAGCAGAGCTGTCCGAGATTTATCCAAGATACTCTCCCAGGGTGTACAAGGAAGAAGGTCCACATGATGACTCAATGAATTTTTACTGCTTGTAGGTAAGTCAAGTTTTCCAGACTAAGTAACCTGTGTAAAACTGTGCTCAGTTCTTGCAGTTGATACTGATACACCTTTGTGTTATTGCACTTCTCAAAGTGATGGACAGGACAGAAGCCACTGCTCTAAAATCTCTGAAGGCCTGACCTTTCTGCTGTGAGACCTGGGAGGGAGTGAGGAGAGCAGGGCCCCAGTGCTGCAGCACCCTGAACACCAGGCTCTGGCACTGCAAAAAAATTGCTTGTGCAGCTCTGGAATTGTAGTGTCTTCCCTTCCACAAGAACCTGATTGGGGGTGTGGTTTCAGTGCATCTCACCTTGCACAGGGCCCAAGATTATGTTTGCATACTTTTACCTCTGTAAATTAGTTTAAGAAGCAAGGAAATAGCAATATTTACTCTCTAAAATGGAGCAGAGGCACAGGACTGTTTCAGTTTCTCACTGATCAGCCTGCATCCAGCTCTAAATCCTGCAGTATTTCCCTCTAGTACCAAAGCAGCTGTTAGAGCCGGAGTGCTTCAGTCACAGTATTATCTGAAGGTGTAGGAAAAGGGGCTCTCCCAGGGTTAGATTAAATTAAAATGAGGTGTCTTCTATGCCAGAACTGCTGCTTCTACCAACAGGTGCTGGAGAGGCAAGAGGGTTTGTATGAATAGATCCAAACCAGAACAGACCTCACAGCTTAACATCTTTTATGAAAAGAAGCAGTAAGTACTTTAATTTGAAAATGTAATCTTAGCGTTTTCAGGTTTGAAATCAAAATAAATGCCGGAATTACCTGAGGCTCAACTAAAGCCTAACTTTGGAAAGCAAAGTACCTGATCCAGTGGCCACCCCAAAGCTGCTCTTGTGCCATCAGTTCTAGACAGCAGTAGCTGAGTTCCAGCTCAGTTTCAGAACACTTTGGCCTCTGGAGCAGACAGAAAGCAATATGACAGTGTGGAGGTTTTTATCCTGGCTCAAGGCAGAGTAAAACCCTCTGTCCAAGTCAGCTTTGGTGTGCTTTGAGCTGACCCACCTCAGTGGACACTGACACAGGGCAGGAGTGACCACATGCTGAAGTTAATGCCTCTAAGCTGTAAGAGTGGTGACCTAAGATGGGCTACAGGCACAGAGAGATCTCTGCTCAGCTAAATTGTCAAGAAAACAAAAATACAGACATTAGCACACGGGAGGGATGTTACAACTGCCCCAGCTCTTCCACTGAAACATGTAGTTGAAGCTCAGGGAGTTCTCAAGAGTACAGTAGCTCTACCTACCTTTACTGTATGCAGTAGTTTTATTGCCTCACGTCTCTCCCTTGTCCCCTAAAGATCTACAGCAGCCACAGTGGAGTGGCTGAGGACAGGCCAACAGCTTTTCAGTCATGCAGCAATGGCTGCTCTCTGGGAACAGGGTGGGGGATCTTCCACACTGCACCATTCTTCAGTCTTTAGGAGCTGTCTGTCAGTGCTGGGCTCGGGGTGTTCCATCCTCCTGCCCTACTGCCTGTTGTCTTTGGAAACGTTGTGTGCCAGCCAGTTCACTTTGGTTTTCCAGCTCTCCCGCAGGGCTTCGTTAAACTTCAGCCTGAAGTGCTTCAGTGCCTCTTCATCAGTTTTCCCAAGGGCCAGGGAGTCCTGTAGGCAAGAAGCACAAATGAGTGAACAACTGAGCTGTTTATTTGTAAGAAATTACTTCATTGAAAGGAGGAATGGAGTAGCCATCAATTGTTTTTAATGGTTCCTGTAGTTGCAGGGGCATAAACACTCTGCTTCTGTTGGTGCAGGGAAAGAGCAGATTCTGTATTTCTCTTGTACAAAGTGTTCTGCAGCTGCCAGGGATGGGTGGTTATGACTCAGGGGGCAAACTAGAAAATGAGAACCAAGAGCTTTGCCTCCTCCCCTGCAAGCTGGCACCTGCTGCCTTCGTAGTGAAGAACCTGAAGAGATTTCTGAACACCAGGACCTGGCATTTCTGATGTCGTGCACAGGGGCACTGGACATCCCTTCACTGTTCCTGGAGCTCATCTGCTTCTAGGAATCTGGCCTGGCACACTGAACTCCTCACCCAGCCACGAAATCAGGAGTTCAGTTTTAATCCCTTGCTGGGCTCTGCCTCTTACCTTCAGGTACTGGATGTCTTTGGAGCAGCTGAGCTCTGGCAGCCCAGCAGCTTTCATCAGTGCAAAGAGGTGCAGGAAGAGGAGCCCATGGCGCCGCAGGATCATGTAGGCCCTTTCACAGTAACCCCTGAACCTGTGCAGGAGCAAGGAGCAGCCAAAGGAATCAAGATGAAAACTAAACCATTTTGTAAAGCAGACACATGTAGTCTGACCCTGCCCTCTCCAGTGAATAATTTATTTATTTTCATGTGTACAGGCAGCTATAGGTTGCAGATTGGTGGAAATAAGTACTAAAAATTTAGAGCTTCAAAAGCTGAAGTCAAGTTTAACTCCCAGCACTTACCTTTCAAACTTCTCATTGTTGTTAGTTTTTCCTTGCTGGATGACATGCACGAAGTCATAGGTTAAGATGAAAGGGACTCGTTCTCTATTAATACCAAATTTAGTCTTGAAGTTCCCCAAAAAGTGACCAAAATCAATATGGAACAGCTGCAAATAAAAATATTTTCAGAATATTACCTGTTTTAGCTGATAAGTGTTGAGTTCTCTTTGGTTATGGTATTCAGCATCTCTACCCACAGAGTTTTGGGAGAGAGGAGAATGCCCTTGCCCATGCCCTCCTTTGGAAGAGAATTTTCACCACCTGCCCTGACCCCCGGTTCCCTGCCCAGACCCTGAGTTCCCTGCCCAGACCCTCGGTTCCCTGCCCTGACCCTCACTTACCTGCCCAGACCCTGAGTTCCCTGCCCAGACCCTCGGTTCCCTGCCCAGACCCTCGGTTCNTCACTTACCTGCCCTGACCCTCGGTTCCCTGCCCTGACCCTCACTTACCTGCCCTGACCCTCACTTACCTGCCCTGACCCTCGGTTCCCTGCCCTGACCCTCACTTACCTGCCCTGACCCTCACTTACCTGCCCTGACCCCCAGTTCCCTGCCCTGACCCTCACTTACCTGCCCTGTCTCCCGGACCATGATGTTGTCGCTGTGCCGGTCCCCGATGCCCAGCACGTAGGTGGCCACGCAGTAGCCAGCACAGGACAGGGTGAACTCCTCGATGGCTTGGTCCAGGGCATCTCTAGAGAGGGTAAAAGGAGTGAAAGAGAATTTTACTTTGGCCGCCAGTGTTGCCCCACGGGGAGGGCTGTTTTCAGCTGCACGAGAAGGGAGGGAAGCTCCTTTGGACTCCCACCCTGCTGTACCACAAGGAGCTGCAGTAACTTGTTGGAGCCCTGGCTCCTGTGAGGGACAGCCCGGAGCTGGGCAGAGCGGAAGGAAAAGGAGCAAGGCAAGAAGCAGGGAGGGAGAGGTGAGCCCCTCACCCCGGGTTCTTGGACTTGAGCCAGTTGAGCAGTGCGTCCTTGTTGAAGGCAGCCGTGGCCACCATGTTGCTCTTGTTGAGCTGGATGTTGGCGATGGTGTCCGAGTGCATGACCACCTCGATCAGCCCCGTCCTGTCTCCTGTGGAGAGGCAGCCATAAGGGGTCATCCTGCAGAGATGAAAGAAACCCTTCCACTGAAATCCTGCCCACAAGTGGGTGGTGTTGACTTCTTTTAAGCTTTCCCTTGCCTGCCCTGTCTCCTCCCTTTCTACTCTGCAGTTCTCTTCCCCAGCCCCACAGAATCTGCCCAGCTGCCCCCAGAACACCAGACAGAGCTGCTGCGGGCAAAATGAGCTTGCAAAGAAAACAGCCTGGCCACCCCTGATTTATCAGTGCAGGAGGACAGCTGTGTGCACCCTGCTCACCTCAGGTCCAGGCCCTCCTGCTTCCACAGGATGTCCATCAGCTGGATCATCTGCAGAGTCAGCATGTCCTGGCGCAGATCTGGGCACCATTACAGAGGAAAATAGAATTTTACTGTTCAAAGGTATCCCAATTACCACTGCACTAAAATCTTAATGAAAGAGAGAAGCAGGTGAAATATAGAGTAATATTTTCAGATTACTACCAAAAAACTCACCTGAAAACATTAAAGGTCCTCATTTAACCAACATCTTAATGGTCCAGATTTAGGCCCACTCACCCCAGTAAATACTTGAAACTAAAAGATATATTTTCACAGGCATAATAAAGACTTACCATCTCCATTTTTAAAAATTATACCCACTCCACCTCCACCTGTCTCTTCATTATTAAACACAATCCACAAAGGTTTCATTTTGGAGTCCATGAAAGTGCACTGATCCACACTAGAGGAAATAAAAAGTATTACCATCAGTTTCCATCGATTAAAATACCAGCCATCCAAGCTGCCAGTCCTACAGCCACTCCACCCACTGATGGACTTGGGACTTCCATGAGGAAAGAATCTTGGGAAAACCCAAAGCCTGGCTCCAGTGTGAAACAAAGCACAAAATTCACACAAATTCAGAAGTGCAGATCTCTTCCTTACCAAACTTCAGCCAGGATAATGTTGGGGTTCAGGGGGGACTGGAGGTGAGAAAGGGCTTCCCTGTAGGTTTCCTGCTTCATGCACATGTGCATCATCTCCTTGGTTTGAGGCTTGGTGGCCTTCTGAGAACTCACTTTCACAAAGTCATTCAGAGCTTTCATCTTGTTCAGTGCTTCTCCCTGAAAAAAGGGAGGGATGAAACAGGGTTAACAAAGAGGAAATTCATAGAGAAAGTTTAAAAAACATTAAAATCTCCTGTGAAATGTAAGCCTTGGTTCTATCTCTTACTTCTTCAATTTGTAGCAATTTCACACATTGCAGCAAAACAAATGTAGTAGTATCTGCTTGAGGAAGATCCATCATTAATTGTGGATACTCTGCTGGGCACAAATGCATTGCAAGGTAATGACTTCAGCAGCAATAAAGCACATTACCAAAGGAAGAAGTGAGGTGCACTGGTTGGAAAAGGGAGGATGAGATCTAGAGCCCAGCCTGCCCTTCAATGCTTTTGGGGAGTTCTGGCTGTGCAGAAGTGCTGCTCAGTCTTGAAAAGAAGCAGCACTGGCCTGTGGGAACATCTTGGACACAACTCTGTCTATGGATGAGTCCCTCACTTCTGAATTTGGTACAGTGACCCTTGACAGGTACAGGAGGTTTCAGAGTGGGAAATGCCAGCAGTACCTGCACACAGCAGCTGGAACTGAATCAGCTGGGACCAGCTCCCACTGAACAGCACCTCACCCAGCTGACTAATAACAGCAGTGGTCTGAGCATTTCACACCATTCTGGACACAGCCTGTGTGGGTGAGTAAGGCATGAGCAAAGCCACACGTGCAGGGGATCTCCAGGATCAAAAACCAACAGCCCTTGGGAGGCTTTTCTTGTGTTACTGCTGACAATAATTTGGGAAAGCCAACAGCTGAGAACTGGCCCAAAGCAATCTGTACCTGCTTCATCAGCACCTTCATGTGGTGGGTGCTGCCCCGGCAGTAGGCTTCCAGGATGAGGCCAAACCTCAGGGCCACAGCAGGAACGTGCATTTCTGACCTGCAGGGAGGGTAGAGCAGAGCTGAGTCCCTGCAGACTCCTCCTCCCATTCACACCAGCACGGGGGATGACACCAGAATGTCTGGCTGCTGTTTATGTTCTATGTAACGGGGAAGGAAAAATAATGCCCCCACCCCTGAAGGTGATGGAGGAAAACCATTGCTTGAGGTTATGAAATATCTTTCTGGGTGACTCAATCACCAACTCTCCTCTGAGAACACCACTTGGGGAGCAAGAACAGCAGAGCTTATGGTCAGAGCTGGCAGGTGGCCATGGCAGCCCAAAGCAAATTCCAGCTCAGAGGCATGTGTGTATACAGTCACAAATATATATAAATTCTGAAAACAGAACCTAACCAACAACAGAAGACAAAAATAAATGACCAAAAACCCGATACTGTATCTTCCTGGAATAATTCTTATTGAGTCACCCGAGGTAAAAAGTAGCAGTTCCCACTTCACAGAGCAATGAAGGACTCAGTAAATGCTGGTTTCACTTGACTGCTGAGAAAAAGCCTAAAACATTTGCTCTTCACCTCAGATGCCAGAAGAGGAAGTGGCCGATCTTGCGGTTGGATAATGCCCTTTCCAGCAGGAACTTGGTTAATTCACAGTCTAGGTAGGATTCATACTTGAGCACCTGGACAAGCTGCAGCAGGTATTGGAACACATCATCATCCCTGTGGACAGAAGGGAAACATGAAACACATGTACACAGGTATTCTTGTACAAGACAAGGCTGTCACTCCTGTTCACAGCCCCTGAGCAGAAATAGAAAGGGCTCTGCCCTCCCCTGGGGACAAACTCACGTCAGCTTCTTCAGGGAGTTGATAGCAAAGGAACCAACATAACGGTCAGGAAAGCTGAAATCCAGCAGCTCCAAGGCATTCAGGACAGGCAACTCTGGCCAGGTCTGAAGCAGGGAAATCATCTGTAATGACCAAAAAGAAAATAGCGAAAAAAAAAAAAGGAACAAGGTTTTTTTATGACAACAGATATAAATCTGGAATTCTACCGATGAAAGAGCAGCTCCTTATGAGGGGGTCACTATTTATAGACGCCTCACAGCAAGTTTGCAGATACCAGGTCAAAAACAGATCCCTTGAGGTGGCTTGTGCTGATCTCTTAGTATAATTTAAGAATATTCAATCCAGATCTCTTTTTTCCCAAGAATTAAACAGATTTTTTTTTTGCCTGCAGTTTCTTGAAGGGATAAACAAAACCTTGCTGGCCAGTAATTAATCTGGGACAGCCCACAGAACCAAACAGAGCCCAGAAGTTCCCTGGTACCAGCTGGGAACTTCCTTGAGAAAACAAACATCCCTGCTCAGCTGGGCTCCCAAATACAGCACAGCAACGTGGACACTGAAAGAGGGATCAAAAAGGGAGCCCTGGCTGCCAGCCCCAGCATCCTCACCTGGGCAACGTCCTCGTGCTTGTTCCATTTGGTGATGATGAGCAGCTTGGCCAGAGCCTGGGGGTACTGGTCACGGATGTCGTACCTCATCTTCCACACCAGGTCCTTCTCGTGCTCGTACAGCTCCGTGTGGCTCCTGCGCTCCAGGATCTCCCTCAGCTGCAGCTTCTGCAAGCACAGCACAGAGCACACACTTCAGCCTCAACCCACAGCACTTGCTCAGCCCAGAGAGACCCTGCAGGACTGGGGCACGACCCAGTTTGCTGAAAAACGCTGGGAGGGGGGGTAAGGTGGAAACCACCAGTCCATGAAACCAGGCTTGCAGGCATCTGAAAACTGATGCTGTTTTCTGACTCACCTCCTCAGAATCTTCTGCAGCAGCTCGGGGTTGTTCTCCATTCCTTCCCAACTCCAACAGCTGGGACACAAATAAAGAGGGTGAGAAAGGCTCCTCAGTTCCTCTGTAACTGTAGCCACCACCTGGTCAGGCATTTATGCTGCACTGGAGATCAGTCACCTGCCACCTCTGCCCGGGCTCCCCTCTCTCCCTGTTCCAGCCTGAGCCAGGCCCTGCCCCACGGCGAGCACAGACCTGCCTCTGGCACAGCAGATCTCCTTCCTCCCCTGTGGGAGAGGCACATTCCCCCTTCCACTTGTCTGGCCAGTTGAAGTGACAGATGGAAGATCCCCACCTCACACATGGCATGTTATCACTCTGCTGAAAGGGAGGGAGCTTTCACTCATCTCCCCTTTATTCCTCTTCCTTCCTACAGAGCCTAATGCAGTTTGAAGGCTGCTCAGTTAAACCCATTTTTTAAGCAAATGCTCATCTATGACAGCAGCTTTACCTCAGTAATTCATAGCTTGGAAAAGTATTCACTCAAAGGTCCATTACTTAAGAGGAAAAAGTGAAATTTTCAGTTAACAATATCTGTTCATCAAGTTTGCTTGCACCCAGTCCCTGGTGATGGCTGCCCCCGAGGCTCCCCACTGGAAGGGACAGTGAGGGAGTCCCTGTGCCCCACCTGCTCGAAGGATGGGTAGTACACAGGATGTGCTGCCACGCTGGGGAAGCAGATGACCAAGGCTGCTGCACTCTCTGTGTTGGGGTTGCACTGCACTGTGCCCATGGGGTTCAGAAGTTCCCCTTTCTCATCTGAAAAACAAAGTACATAAAACCCATGAGCCCAAATCTTGTGAAGCTTTGGTGCAGAAAGCAGAGCAGAGCACTGCCTGGCCACGAGCACTTCACCCTCCTGAGCCCACTGAGGGCACGTGGCATCCTCAGTTGAGCAGCCACCTCTCAGGTCACATGTGCAAAGCCAAGCTCAACAAAGCCTTGCCTTGGCAGGGCTCCAGCTGCCATCCCAACTCCACTTCCTGGGGAGACTGAGGATGCCAAAGGACAGCAGCTCCCTCTCCTGCCATACCTGGGAAGGAGGACCACATGTGCAGGCAGCACTCCCCTGTTTTCAGCTGGTCCTTGTAGTCAAAGAGCATCACGTTGACCCAGGCGATGGGACAGTCCTGCAGGGCAGGAGAAAGACAAAGTGAGAGATCTCCATGCAAGGGACATCCTGTGTGCTCACCTGCTGAGTTCTCTGAAACTAGGAGTGCAAGATGGGCATTGGGCACTTGCCAAAACCTGGGGACTTTTGTGTGGTGCTGAATGGCACCCAATGCTCCCCACAAATGTGTCAAAAACTTCACCACCTGATATTTGGCATAGTTGAAGAATCCCTGATTTTCCAATAAGGTATTGCTGCTCTACACTCAATATTTGAGGGAACTATTACATATTTCATATGTTTCACGATTTGAGGGGGAGGGAGAAGAACTTTAATTTTGAAACAGGGAACACAGGGTAGGCACGATTTTGGAAAATGAGATAAAGGATGTTACAAATAGCTTGTAATAGGAAAAAAAGTCTTGGCTTCTTTGTACAATAATAAACACTTTCTATAGAAATCAAACTTTATGCAGCCAATCCCTTGCCACACCCCCAAAATAAACCCCACAAATCCAACCCAGTCTCGTTTTAGAGGAGGGAGACTTCAGCAAGTAAAGTGACTGGACGTGGCCAAGGCAAAGAACCCATCCCCTGCCCTCCCCCAGCTCCCAGCCCCAGAGCAGACACACATTCCACAGTGAGCTCAGCTTTCCTGCAGTCAGGTTCCCCAAATGGAACACTTTAGCTCATACAGCAGCACTCAGAGCTCAGCTCACACCACGGCTCAAGCACGGAAACCAACTGGAAAAGGGGTTTCAGAAATTCTGCATCGAGGCACCCACAAACAGTGCCACGTTTGAAGGAACCACAGTGAGGCATCTGGTTCCACTGGGGCATTCTGGACATGCAGCAGCCTTACCCCACAGAACACCCAAGCACGTGGTGGAGGTAACAGAGCCCCCATTTCCCTCTAACGTGACAAAATGAGTCACTTCCAAGCAGCCTCTCACAAACCTTGGAGCTGACTTATTACTCCAAATATCTTCAGTAAAATCACATTTAGAGACATCAGCTTCCAGATCACAGGGAAAAACCAAATAAAACACCACCAGCAGCAATAACCTTTCCTAACAGAGTAAATGACATCTAACCACAGCTCAGAGCCTGCCAAAACACAAGGCAAGATTCCTGGTGGATAGGGTCCAGCAAAACAAGGATCCAGCATTCTAAAGACAGCAATCTCCTGCATGATTTAGAGAAACACTGAAAGGGAGCCCTCTGGGTGACATTAACCCTCTGACTCATCCAGTCAGCCTGCAAACATGCCTGGTTTTGTGGTAGTAAATGATTTAGTCCCACCTATCTGCTCTGGACAGTCATCATTTAAACAACATGTATGGAATTAACCTCTGAATAAGGAAAAAAACCAAAAACAAACACACAAAAATCAGGGTCCATTCTGTAACCTGCCCTTACCAATCATTTGAAATGGTTTCTGGGTGCTTCACTCAGAGCTGTAGCTCATCATGAGGAAAAATTCCTTTTTGCAGTGCTCAGCTGTAGTGAATGCTGTGATTTTATACTGAAAGCTCATCAGAATGCACCCACCTTCTCCCAGCACAAGAACACACATGAATAAGATCCTCTTAACAACTCAGCTAAACAGACTAGTTGTGTTTTGTCAATCAGAACAGCAAGATTTCCTTCTGACTGCTTCAAAACTGAAAATTATTCCAGTGTGACCACAAACATCCAAGCCTGTGGATGAATCAGACCTTCTGTCCAACAAAAGGCTCCAGCAGGAGCTGGGGTTCTGCTATTCTTAAATAAAAAAGAATAGACAATAAAACTGTTAATCCTGGTCCTGGCCTCAAAATGTTTCCAGTCTGAAGTCTTCAACCCAGAAATTGATCCCCACAAACAGGATTTGTGAGGTGGCTGTTGCTCCCAAACGTGACTGCACAGTAACCCTGAGAACCCCACTGATGTCAGCACAACAAAGCTCAGTGAACCTCCAAACAGTGAGGAGGAGTGAGCAGAACTGAAATCTTCTGTGTCACACTCATCAGTGCCTCATTCCTCTGCACTCTAGCACATATGGCATGAGCAACCCTCTCTTTAAGGCAAGGGAACAGTGTCTTTGTGGTCACAGAAACAATAATTTGCAGAGGCACAAATGCATTTGCTGCTCATAAAGAAAACTCTCACATGCAAAGAGCTTGAGGCTCACGTTACAACTCTGGGAAATCAGCAATTCAATTACAGGCTGCAATTGGATCTACTTTTAGTTACTAAATCATTTACGGGCTAGAAGTTTCAGAAAGTGAAAAATATCACTACCTCTGATTAAGACGCTCGAATCAAGAGCTTCCAAAGTGATTTGACATTTTCTATGGTCAGTTTGCAACACCTGAACAGCAACCTTGAAGAATCTGCACATTAATTTTACCTTGCCTAATGCTTTGCCATAACCAATGTTTACATTCCTCAGTTTATTCCCCCTCCCTAGCTGGTAATTTGCTCCACTGAGCATTTGCAGGAAAGACCTTGTTAGAAAGAAAATGCAACACAGATGATGGTTTAACCTCAGCTATGAAACAAGGAAGTTGCAGAACAGCAAAACAGGGACACCAACGTAAGTGATTCCTCTTTAGGCCCAGTCAGATGCTGGGTATGTTTCTTAACGGTCTTTCTAGAGAAGAAATTACTTATAAGCAGCCTTTCTTACAGGCAGCCACTTCTCAGCTTCCTGTTCTTGCTGAAGAAGTTATTGGCCATTATTCTGTAAGCTGTTTCACCAACATGAAGCTTTCTGAAAGCAAAGGGCACTCGGTTCAGAATCACGTCCTGCGCTCTGCAGCCCCTGCCTCAGCCCCTGCCTCAGCCCCTGGCTGGCTTCACTTACAGCTTTCTTGGACTTCTTCTTGGTGGAACGAGCCTTCTTGGCCTTCTCGATGACGGCATAGAGGGCGAGGCAGAGCCGGGCCATGCGGGGCAGGTCGCAGACGCTGATGTCGAAGTCCAGGCGCTGCCTCCACACGGGCTCCGAGCACACGCTCACCTCCGAGCTCGACACGGTCTTGCACAGCATCTCCGTGCCGTGGAACAGACCTGCCTGCACCACCAGCTGAGGGCAGCAGAAACGGCAGCACACCGTGAGACCTGCCTTTTTGCTGAAGACACATCACTAGAGGAGGAACGGGACAGGGCAGCCACTCCCCCGGACAGGGTGTCCTACTCCTGTCTCTTTCCCAGGTCATTGAGATATTCAGTTCTGAAGTCTCTCTCTTTACACAGCTTCAATAAGGGGCATCATTATCTTCTCACTTGATGCTGACTTGCATATTGATTAATGTGACACATTCTTGCCCACTTTCCTTCCTTTCCCAAAGGGCAGCTGTTCTCCTTCTTCTCATTTTCCTGCTCCCCCTTCATGGCAAACACCCCACATGTCCCAGGCCTCTGCTGCCTCCTGCCTTCCCTTTGCCAGTCATCACCTCTCCCATCACTCTCTTCTCAGACCAGGGCTTCCCCTGCTGCTGTTGCAGCCTCCCTGCCCTGCCCAGCACTGTACAATGCCATTACCTCAGGGCAGCAGCTCTCTTTGCTGTGCAGCAGCTTTTCTGATGCTAGGCTGCTGTCTGGCCACCTCCCTCCCCACTCCTGTTGTGCTGCAGTTTAGAAACTGCCCAAAGGCTGAACAAAGCCCCACAGGAGCAGGTGAGATCACACTGCCAGCCACCACTGTCCTCCCCACACAAACAAGAGGGATATGACTGGGAAAGCCAAGGTACAAACCCCAGAGTGAGTCAGAACGCACCTTCATTCTCTCATCTGCATTGACCTTGCTGCCTTGCACCAGCTCGATGTAGAAAGGCTGCTCCAAGGACCAGAGAGAGCCATAGTTTGGCTGGAAAGAGACAAGGGTTCTGATCAGAAACAGATACAACAAAGACCTCTCAAGTCAGCACCAGAACTCATCTCCAATTCCTCTCATGCTTTTGGGTCCCATGGAAGAGAGCAAGAAGCCTGGGACAGCCAGGGAAGCTGTGGAGGGGCTGGAAGGCTGGCTGGAAATTCCCACCTTAGACCCCAGCTGGGAACCTGTCCTGAGAAGGGCAGGGAGAACCCACTGCTGTTCCCAGCCAAGACCAGCACGTCCCCAACCAGATGAGCCCAGGGTGACCACAGGGGTCACTGTCCCCTTTTACCTTTTTCTTGGGGAGCGGGGGGGGCTTGGAGGCCGCCTTTGGAGGGCTGGTGATGCAGTTGGTCTGCTCGTCCCTCATGGCAATGATGGCAGAGGAGTGCACCATGGTCAGGTGGGGGGTCAGGCCCCGCTGCAGGCAGCTGCGGATGTGCTGAGAGGGGACAGGGTCAGCCAGGGCCACGGGGCAGAGCCACAGGGTCTGGCCTGAGCCACGGGTCAGAGCCACTGGCCTGAGCCACAGCCACAGGGTCTGGCCGGAGCCACGGGTCAGAGCCACTGGCCTGAGCCACAGCCACCAGCCAACCAGCACCAGCCCAGGCAGGAAGCCCTGCAGGGACTCAGGGAAGGACACAGCAACAATCCAGTTCCAGCTCTCAATTATCTCCTCCTGCTTTATCAACCTGCAACTTGCTGGCCTCACGTTGCCAGAACCGAGAATATGAAGTGCCTTTTATAGCTGGCATTTCATCAGTGGACTCAAATGGCTGCATTAAGGGAAAACACTGAGGATGATTCAGCACTCCAGTAGCAGTCTGCCCTGCCAGAGGACCACATGATTCAGGATTACTTGCCCAACTTTCAATAGGAGAACCCTCATCCCACCACACAAGCAAGCAGGTATTTCCAGAACCACAGTCTCTAAATGTATTTACACAGCACTTGGCAGACAGGGACAGGCTTAGACCACTGGCCTCCCAAAAATACGATTTGTTAGGTTGCTAGAAGTACTCTTTCCCCTAAGTAGCATCCAAGTCCTGTCCCTGATGTTCTGCACTCTTGCAAACAGCACTGTCTCCTTGACAAGACTTCTCAACCCACACCCCCAGCAAGAGAAGGCCTTGTGGGAACAGTCACTGATAAAGCAGGACACGAGGCTCACCTGGAACTGGTACAGGGGGTAGTTCCCATAGAGATATTCACATTTCCCGTTCACCTGCAGGGTGTAGTCCTCTGGCTTCTGCACGGTCTCATGGCGGAACACAGTAGCCTGTTTCTTAACAGCATAGCTCATTAGGGTGATGGGGAACTCCCGGGGGGAGATCTGGAACGTGAAGCTCTCCTGCAACCCCAACAACACAGCAAACTGTCAGACACCAACACAGGGCTGGAGTGTCACAGACAGGGAACATTCCTGGCAATGAGGGGCAGGATGGGAAGGTACAATCACACACACATCAGCCAATGGTAAGTAGGGATGTTTGCCAAACTGGGCTGGAGCAATTTCAGCAGCGTAAGCACAAGGCTGGAAATAAGGAACTTCAATTTTAAACAGAATCACCAGTTCACGTGGTTGCCAGTCATTAAAAACCTTCCCACAGTCATTCCACCAGCAGGGCAGAGGCTGGAAGGGTCCCCATGCTCAAACACACTGCTCTGAAGGCCCTTCCCTGTGAGGGTGACCTTGCTTCATGCCCAGGCACAACATGCAGAAATGAACCAAGGGCAGGAGGCAGGAACAGGGGCCCATGGCAGCACAGACCAGTGCCTGCAGGCAGTGTGCGCTGAGCATGAGCTGAGCAGGCTCTTGAGCTTCCAAAGGAAAGTCAAGTACTGGATTCTGTGGTCCTTTCCCACCCAAACCCTTTGGTTTCCAGCCCACGTACATGCAGCAACCTCAGCTTCCAGCTAACCAGTGTACCAAGTGCATGTTCAGGAGGGAGAACAGCTCCCTCCCAACCATCTCCACAGGTAAAAGAATCTGGAGAATGAAGATGAACACTGAACACATGGAAACACTATCCAGGCACACAATATTCTGTCTCCACACACACAGAGGTTTCCAAAGGAAAAGCACAAACCATCAAACACTGTGACAGAAAAGTCTGTGCTTTACCCCGCCAGACTGGAACTTGATGTTGACAAAAATGTTCTTGGTGGGGATGTGCATAGAGCCAGTCCCAGGGCCCTTGGCCACAGGCTCCAGCTGCAGGGGGAAGTTGTACTCCATCCACGCTGCCCAGCTGAGCTGCTGCCGCTTGGCTGCTTTCTCCTCACAGAACTGGCACATTTTGGTGCGGAAATCGCTCACCTCTGGGTCCTGCACAGAGTCAAACTCGTGCAAACCTGCGTGGAAAGTAAGAGAGGAGGGCAAAATAAGCACCTGCAGCCAGTGGGGGAAATGAGCCTTTTCCTCAAATGTCTGTGAAAGTCTCCCTGAACACGTTTAACATGCGGCCAAAAGCAGAGTCAGCCAGGCCACCAGCAGTCACTCAGTGATGATGTACAGTCGCACTGACCCAACACCCCGGCGCTCTTCCAGCAGGAAGCATCACCTTCCCTGGGTCTGCACAGACAGACAGACAGGCAGGCCGACCTCTGCATCCCCTGGAGATGAAACCCACTGGTGTCCCAGTGTGGGGCAGGAGCACGTCCCTGCCGTGCCCCGTGAGGAGGAGCTGACCTTTCCCGATGAGCAGGCTGATCTGGGAGTTGATGACCTTCTTGGCCCTGTCCCCCTCGCGCGCCACGAGGCGCAGGACGGGCAGGAAGGGCTGGATGTCACACAGACGGCGCTGCTCGTCCTCCAGCTCCTGCTGCTCGGCCGTCTGGTTGATGCAGGTGAACACGTAGGCCTCGGGGTCACTGAGCATGTGGAACAGCGGCTCATACTGCGCGTGCTTCCACAGCACCTGGCAGGGGGGCACGGTGTCACCCTGCGCAGGGGCACCCTGCACCCTGTCACCCTGCACCCTGTCACCCTGCACGCTGTCACCCTGCGCAGGGGCACCCTGCACCCTGTCCCCCTGCACCCTGTCACCCTGCACAGGGCCACCCTGCACAGGGCCACCCCGCACCCTGTCACCCCGCACCCTGTCACCCTGCACAGGGCC
>VXBQ01000036.1:0-33429 GCA_013400175.1 Phainopepla nitens
CCTGTCCTTGGGGGGGGGTGCATTGCAATACAGCAAGTACATCAGCAATGTGTAGCTTCTCATTTGATGCCAAACAGCACATCTGAGTCCAGTCTGTGACTGGAAAGTGATTGTGACCAGAAGATCTGTAACTGCCCACTGAAATCAAAGCCACTGTTACCTCCAACTTGTGGAAAACTACCAGGGGGGTTAACATGGAAATAAACAAGTTGAGCAATTTGTGCCCCATCAGAAATTTAACACAGAATTACAGGGGTCCAGACCATTATCTGAATCTCCCCAGTAAAATCCCCATATGTGAATCTAGGCAGAACAAAATAACCCTGCTTTGTGGTTGACACTCAATCAATCCCAAGTGCACTGTACTCCCAGCCCAGCAGTCCCCAGACATCTGAAGGCAAACAGTGCACATCCCTGTCCTGAAGAGTTATTGTGACGGTGGAGGCCAAGTCCATGCCGGTGCTGCCTGCTGTCCGGGCTCACAAGGCTTTTGCAGGGATGAGTGCAGCGGGGCTTGTTTTGCAAGCCACATGCAGCTCCCCTCTGCGCTCTGCTGGCAGTTTCCCAGAGGGCCCATAGATGTAGCTGGGAGCAGTGTACCTTCTTTATGAAATCTAAACTGGCATTGTTTCACATGCTGCTGTCCCTTCCAGCAACTCCCGTATACGCTCGAGTCCCCGGAACCTCTTTTTGTCCGAGGGCATTCACGCCTCATGTGACCTGGCTTCCTGCATGAAAAACAAGCACTCAATCCAGAACGAACGCTCATCGTAGCAAGAGCCTCCAAAAGCAAAGTCATGCTATGACCAGTAGTGCCAATTCCCTGACAAGCCTTAAGCTTTTCTACGACAGTGGGGGCTCGCAGGGGCTGTAAAACCTTTTGCGAGTCAGGGTTTGCATTTTCCACTGCTAACTGCGTCAGTAGTATTTCTCACACGGTAACGTTGTCTATTTACTTATCGAGCGTGGCTTTTAACTTATCTAGAAACTTAACAAAAAGTTAATCAGCTCCCTGTCTTATATTAACAAGTGAGGTTGTAGCGAGACCCATGACCGGCACTTTAATGAAAGCCGGAGTGAGCTCCTTTGACTGCCGAAGAGCTTCTGCAGACAGCTGAGCTTGTATCGTGGTTGGTGCGTTTTGGCCCTCACCCATAAGAGCTTCAGCACCAATAGGTCACAAAAAGTGCCCCAAGGGTTGCCATAAGTTGTCCATAGCTTGAACAGCGCAGTGCTCTTTCCAATCTGACATCCAGGCAGTGAATTTATACTCGTCATAATCCCCAGCATTATATACAGCATAATCCCTGCTGTTTGCTTAGCCTTACGGTGCCAAGTTATACGAGTTCACGAGTTTCCAAAAGGCTAGTAGCGAAACGGGCACTGATGCCATTGTCCATGGCTGAGCAGTGCAGCTTTTTTATGACAACATAAGGCAAGATTTCCCTTCTAGGTAGTTGGTGGAGCTGCTAGATAACCAGAAAAGCATGTAATAAATCCGCATCTCTTTCTATGGCAGCCTGTTTTCTCACCACTGCCCACCGATTGGGGGAGAAAATACTGGGCTCCCTTCCTGGTGCAAACAGATTTGGGGACCAGGGGCCACCCTCTGGTTCTCCTCCCAATAGCCCTGAGACATGTATGGTCAAAGTCTTGTGTCTTGTGCAGTGGCGGCGTGAAAGGAGTGGGCAGGGCACCAAAGGAGGGGGCCCCTGAAGAGCCGGTGCGGCTCTGGTAGTGCCATGAGCATCCTTCTTTTTCCAGTTATCTTTATCTGGTGCTTGCATGTGCCATGGGTGAGGCACACACAGACTGCCGTGAGCCCAAAAGTTCCACCACTGCTGTGCCGCCTCACCTAATGCAATCCCACAAAGCGTCCCCTAAAGTGTGCTGTGTCCAAGGGTCAAAAACATTGGTGCTAGTCAAAGTTGATCACAGTTTTTCAAATCTTTAGATTCAACATTTTTGCCGGGTTTCTGCAAAATCTGTTTCAACGTCTACACGACATTTTTTGGCTCCTGGGAAACACCACTCCCCATAGTTCTCGGCTGCTATCCTCTATCCTGTGGAAAAGTCGATTGGTGCCACAAGCTTTGTTTCAGCTCATGGGCTCCATTTCAGCTCCTGGGCTTCCTTTCAGACCATCTGTAAAGTTCAGCTGAGTCATCGTCACTGGTGCAACCACCAGTTGCCTTTCAATCCCTGGTGCAGCGACGTGGCACCACAGTCTCGGTCAGGTTAGCTCAGCCACCATGGCTCCGTTCTGAGAGTGGGACATGCCTCAGAAGCAGAGTGATCTGAGGCGCTGCTTACAGCTGCTGCTCTACGGTACTGGTTATGGCAGTCAGTCACGTGAAGTGGAGATAAGGGACAAGGAGGAGGCTCTTCATATGCTCTCAAGGGAAGGTTTATTCACAAGGAGATTCCAGCAATGAAAAAGCAAAACAACATCAACTTATATACAGGGGAGGTTCAGGGGGTGGATACAAGTCTTCAACCAATCAGGAAATCGTAAGGGAGGACTACAAGGTGGGGTCTTGCAGAGTACAAACCAGTGAGGGAAGTAGTGGGAGGAGAGCAATTCAAATAAACCAATGGGGCTTCAGGGTTTAGGGAATTCCCAGGAGAGGGTGTTGGCATTGGGAAGGATTGACACAGAAGGCACTGTAACAGGGGGCAGGGACTGGGGTAGATGGAACAGACGGGTGGGTGGAACAGAGAACTTTCTACAAGAAAAGGTGGGTTTTCAGGGGTGACAATAGAGTGGGAGGGAGCAACTTGGGCTAAACCATAAACAGGGGGGGATAACAGAATAAACCATTAACTGAGAAAACACACCACAAAATGCAGGGTGCCATATGTGAACAACAGAGGCATGGACTCAGACTGGCAGGGAATCTGAATAATTAATTTAAAGAAATGAGCTGGTTTTCCCATCTCTTCCCACAAATATTTTTCTCTTAATATATAACCTAGCCTCTTTCAGTCTGTACCCATTCTCCCTTGTCCTAGTACTGCCTGGTTCCTCTCCAGTTTCCCTGCAGCTATTCTCAGGTACTGTAAAGTTACTATGAGGTCTCCACACAACCTTCTCTTCTCAAGGCTGAACAGTCCCTGCTCTCTCAGCCCATTTTCATAGGAAAGGTGCTCCAGTCCCCTTAGCAACTTTGTGGACCACCTCTGGATTTGCTCCAGGAGTAACATTTACTTCCAGTTTTGGAGATCCCGGAGCTGGATGCAGCATTCCAGATGGTGTCTCACCAGGGCAGAATCCCCTCCCTGGCCCTGCTGCCCATGCTGCTCTGGATGCAGCCCAGGATACAATTGGTGTTCTGTGATGAAGTGCATTTTACCAGCTCATGACAAGTTCTTCATCAACCATCATCCCCAAATCCTCCTCAGCAGGGCTTCTCTCAATTATATGTCCACCCAAACTGTAGATGTTAAAGAAATTAGTTTTTAATGCACTATTTCAGGAAATCAAATCTTGATTGATTTGTATCGAATGTATCAAAAAAAGCTCAAAGTGAAGCCTTCAAGAAATTTCAGGGGACAGGTTATCAAAAAAGTCTTATGGAAGAAGTCCTGAGGAAACATGACATGATCTGAAGATCTATTAGCTGCTAAATAGGAAGCCAAACTTTAGGTCAAACACATGAATGTATTAATGTTATACTTTGAATTTTTGTAGTTAGTTGTGGGGTCTGTAGTGATGCAGAGTCCCCACGCAGATGCAAAGGAGAGCTACTTTATTGAAAAATCTGGCCTTTTAAAGCGGATATCCAGTTATCAGGTATACAGTTTTAAAGCACAACAAACAATTCAATCAGCCACCATACATGGTGATGTGAACACACAACGGTTATATAACATGTTTTTCTACCCCTAATTCAGCTGTGTCTTTCCCTCTTTTCTACTTAGCTGAAGTAACAGGCTTAAGCCATGATTTTACAAGGCGTCTCTTTTATAAAGCTTGACTTATCAGTAACAGTTAGTAACCTTCATTGTTTCCAGTAGTTCATCTTAACAGTAGAAGGGTTAATCTGATATGGAAATTATAAATTTGTTTTTTGAGAAAGTAAGTAACAGCCATCAATGATGTCCTGGTTGTTCCCCTAATTTAAAAATGATCTTAATGTTGACAAAGACAAGTATACAAACAAGACCATTTTATTTAATTGGGGAGTAAATCATAAAGTGGTGTAAGACAGAAATAAGCACTGGGGCAAGACTAATATTCAAATTAGGGGATACAAAACATAGACTGTAGTTTGAAGTTCCTCAAATAGTCTTTCAGTTTGACATGCTGAGCAAGCAACATGTTTGGAACAACAAACTGCTCTAGAGAGCTCAGGGTCAGCTTAATATCCAGCATGAATGCATCTTTCCAAATCTTATTACACTCCAATTCTCTTTTGTTACATACAAGAACCATTCTTCTCTTACTATTCTTAATTTGCTCTGTCCCCCACTCCCAGTCACATTACTTGAAATGATATTTTCTTTTGCTAGATCCTTGCCTGAGCAGTGATAAATGACGTGAACATTAATTGAGGGTTGTAGCTCAAGAGGAGCCAGTTTGGCTACCAGTCAACACCCCTTGCCAAACCAGGGAAATATATAATGTTGACTGATTACTCCCAGAGAGTATTTTTGCAGTTTTCAGTGCATATATTTGAATTTCAGCTGTTCATTTTCCCCTAAGGTTTTCTCCCTTAACGTTACAAAAGGGAGGGGAAAAAGAGCTAGAGATAAAATCTTGGACTGTAGATGTGCAGCAGTAGGAAAGTACCATCCAGGCTGTGGATAGACATGAGCCTAGATTTTATTTTATGTGGAATAATAGGATGTGACGGACGTTATATGGCAACTTGGCTCAAAGCATTTATGCTTTCTGTGTACTGGTTGTTTTGTTATTTGGGAAGATACTAACATTTACTAAAAAACCAATGAGAAAATGCTTCAGGTGTTGACAAGACTAATGTTCATCAGAATCACTGTTCTCTTAGCAAGGAAGAGTGAATTCTCTTTTTTAAATCCTTGTATATAAATTCTGTTACTTAATATAATCCTATACAGTAATTATATTTGTATTATATATAATCCCATATATTAATATAATTCTTTGTAGCTAATAATACAGTATAGTGAGATATATTGATAGGAGATAATATATCTAATACAATACAATATAATATGATAGCTATTAATTAGTGTATTTCTAACCAAAAGGCCGGACTCTGCCACATCACAAGCGCATCTCAAGCAAGAGTGGTGCCACTAGCCATACAAGACTTTAGCCCTTGAACTTGACACAATGATGCTGAAGTCAGGTGTTTAGGTAAAGAACAGTGTTTATAGAGTCCTTTGTAATACTTGAGTTACAGCAAGAGCTAAACACCCCGATAAAACCACGCATATTCTTCCTCAAAACTGAGGACTACCCTGCAGAGTTCAGGTGTAGCCAGTCCCTGTGTAATTCTGAAGTGTTGTTAATCAGCATTTCTGCTGGTCCCACAATTAGAAGTTAGAAAACACAGAGCATGATGGTAAGCAGAGTTGGCCTGTATCTCTTAATGAAATTGAGAAACCCCTGTGCCTACTTGCTTCCAAATATGGGTGGACATTAATGAAATTATGCAGAGAAAGGTTAATGCATAACTCTAGAAGTGCCGTGGTCTTTGTATTCTTTTCCACAAAATCTTACTTTTCTGTTTTGTCACTAGAGGACTTAAGAAATCTTCCAAAATCTGGATATTTTCCTTGGATTAAAATTGTCTTTTCTTATATACTTTCTTTTCCTTTTACACACATCTATGATAAAATGCATTAGAAAAATAAATGCTACAAAACTGAGAATTAAGTTAATAAATCAGATTTTTAAAATGTAGCAAAAAGATAGAAATATTTACAAGTATTATTGATTTGTGTGGGAAGAAGCAAAGAGTACAAGAGTACTCCAGAGTGCCCATTCTTTAAAATAAAAGTCACTTTTTTACCATTTTCTTGTGCAATATGAATCTTATGCAGGAGCCAAGTGGCTATCATTAGTCTGTCCTGAGGTTCATGACATACTTCATTGTGACTGAACATTAATGAATACTTGGCAAATCAATGCTTTCTGGCATCCTAAATAAAGATATTTTGGCCATTTGATTCACTGTAGTCTGTTAAATGCACTAATTTGAGGGGGGAAAAAGAAAAATATGCATTAAAATCTAGAAATAATACTTTGTACTTCTGACTGTGAATTGCAGTTTAAATAAGAAATTTTTTTGTTGTTGTTGTTGAAAACATACATTTAGGAGAATGTGTGATTGAAATTGTACCATGCTATTCTGTCGTCACAGAATGTTTTGAGTATTTTATATGCACCTTTCTTTTATGTCTTTGGGGAGTTTTCCATATGTTTTTGGCTTTCCATATAGTTCTTTGACAACAGACATTTCAGGAATTCTGTTTCCACTTTGTTTTGTTTTGTTTGTTTTGTTGGTTTGGTTTGGCTTGGTTTTCTTTGGTTTGGTTTGATTTGCTTTGCTTTGCTTTGCTTTGGTTTCATCTGTTTGTGAAGACTACTCTGTGGTTTTATTTAGCAGTCATATTGCCCATCCATATAACTGAACATGGGTTCTTCTCTCTGCTGATGTGAGCTCTCTGCTGGGCATGTGAGCTCCAGAGTGTCAATTAACTTTCCTTATAGAAAGGGAAAACTGATGGCTGTATTAAAAATTTAATTCCTAACCCTATTACTTAAGTAGCAGTACTGTTCTGCTTCTGAAGACTGGCAGGTCCCGGGTAAAAGGCTTCCTCTGCTTCCATCCTTCTCTTAAAATGAGAAGTTGGGTGGAGAGCAGCTGATGCCATCTATATTCACATTATGCTTAGCTACCTAATTAAGTCATCTTGCAGGCAAAATCAGAGCTGCTGGTGGTAGAATCACTTACTGTGTGAAAAAAGTTGTGAATTATCACTGTATCTGTGGCTGTAGCAAGTCAAAGCTTTATCTGTCTTCAGTGGAGTAATTGCTTGAATCAGCTTTCATTTCCCCACCTCCCCCTTCTGTTTTTTGTATAGAAATTATGCATTTCATAATGCTTTGGAAAAAGAGTCACAAGGTGTGCTGACAGCCTCCTAAACACGTGTATATTGTTGGACTTTAGAGTCCTGCTATAAAGAGAATAGTGCACTGTTCTTAGTGTTTCGAGGATATCTGTTAATAGAAAACACTTCCATTCAGATGTTCATGGTCTTCCCTGGAAACCCCTACAGGGTTCCACTAGCACTCTCTTCTGTCACATGATGTTTCTTGCAGACATTTTCTTCTTGGTTTTAGCATTAATTGTAAAATTGAGCAAGTTTATAGAATATAGAGGAACACTTCCTACGTTCTCACTGAGCAACAAACTCAGGAGCAAAACTCTTGCCTACTGGAAGTTGCTGGGAGAATTTTTACTTCATTGCATTGTGAATGTATAGACTTCATCCACTGGGAGCTATGGTAGCTTTGCATGAGTGGGTTGATTTTTGCCTTCCCAATTTAGCAGAAAACCTAGGCAATCTTATAAAGCCTTTTCCTTCTGCAGATCACAAAAAACTTTCCAAAATGAGGAATTGTTTAGGCATTGACTAGTAAAATTATTGTTCCATGTTCACAGATCAGGTAACCTAAATGAACAGAAAAAAAGTATTTGGTTAACATTGTTCTATGCAAAATACCAAACTGAACCAAATGACATCAAAACGCCCCTCTCCAAGAAGCTCAAACTTCCTGACTGAACCTCTGTTTCTGCTGACTCATGCTATCAATTCTGATGTTTTATAGTTGCCAAACTTTCTTCATTCTTAGGTACTCTTAATAAGTATGCTTGGGAGGAAGGAGGGACAGAATGAAAAGACATATTAAAAAAACTGAAATGAAGGACCTAGATCAGCACTGGAATTCTTAATTGTAATTCACAGGCTCCTCAGAGAAGTGGTCACAACAGCAGCCTGACAGAGTTCAAGAAGCATTTGAACAATACTCTCAGGCACATGGTGTGACCATTGGGAATGGTTCTGTGAAGGGCCAGAAGTTGGACTTGGAGATCATTGTGGGTGCCTTCCAACTCAGCATATTGTGTGATTCTGTGGTACCTGGCATGACTGTAATTCTCTGGATATTTTTGTGCAATTCACAAGTTACTTCTGACTGCAAACAGTTTTGCTGCAGAAAACATAGTCGTTGATACATCACTGTTTGCATTCGTCTCATGTACTCCTTGAACTTCAAGATAGATGCAATATAGAAATAAGGTGCTCAATGACACTGTGTTTGGAATCCGTACCTGAACGGGCTTAAGAACAAGGTTTTCCAGTATCTCCTTTAAGGGTTAGAGAAGAGATGGGAAATGGACAGGAGGAAAGCAAAGTTCCCAGCCTTTTGCTGTCATCAGGACTATATTCAAGGATCCTGTCTTTTCCCTTCTGTCTTTGCAATTTTCAGTTGACAGTACTTGTAAATTTTAGTTGCTTTTGCTGCTGAATAGACTTGAGGGGAAAGCCCAGGAAGCCAGCACAGAAGTTCATATAAATGTGTAATTATGAACTGTCTCTATAAATTGCACAAAAAAACATGCAAACATAACATTTATTATTCAAGGTATTAGCAGATTACACTGGAGTTACATGTATGGTTTCCAAAAAGTTTTTTATTGTGTTCTGCTTTTTGTCTCCTTTAATTCTTTTAATTCATGAGAAAAACATAAATATCTTCAGTTTGTCAAAGTCTTCTGGTTTGTATTTTAAAAATCATAGTCTTTCTTTGCTTTATTTTGGATTTGTTTTGCAGTTTTTGGTTTTTCGCCAGCCAGGTCCTGGTTCATTTACAAGCTATTTTCGGTTGATCAGCTGCTGTCATTATCAATTCTCTGTGTGGTTCAGAGTGTGTGTGCTTGTCAAGATCAGACATCTGTATACTGTTCTCTGCAAAGTAAACTTTGCATTCTGATTTAGTCTTTTCTGCACTGAGAAATATCAGCCATCTTCTTGTTTTCTTCAAAAAGAAGAACTAGATTGTGAAGATCCAGTGTTTGAAGTTCCAGTTTTCATCTTCAGAAACTGGGGAAAAAACATGTGTTACGAGGAAAGGTTAATAGAGTTGCTTCTGATTTAGTATCACTGCTCTTTCTACCACTAACATGGACAGAGAATAGTACATGCCTCAGAGTTTATGCAGTTTAAGCATCCAGTTTTAGAGTTTGGTTTCAGCATTATGCTGAGACAGTCTATGTGTGGGGGCTTTGCGCCCTTGCCAAGTGAAGAAAGGCATGGGACTTGTGCAAGAAGTGGGTAGAATGCTGACCAGGCACTCTCTCAGTAAGATTTAAAAAGCGCTGCTATTTTTCTTCCAGGGCTGAGGTACAGGTGCTGAAGGCAGCACGAAGTGTTTGCCTGCATTCCACAGAGCCTCAGGCACGTCTCTCACTCCTAATGGACCTGAGCTCCAGTTTCCCTGCTTCTGCCATCTGAAGTGCCATGGTTTGTGCTGTTTTCTGGGGCAAATGGAGAGAGAAGGAAACAGCTGGTGCCTGGGCAAAGAGGGAGCCGTTTTACTTGGCTTTGCCATCAGACCACAACAAGTATCAGATCCTGGCACTGAAACATGAGTCCATAGCAAATCAGCACAAATTCTTCCAGTAGCTAGGAGATTACTCAGGAGATTCTGTGTTAGTCTATGTATTTTACATGTCTGCACCAGTGGTAACCCTCCTCCTACTTTGTCATCATTGATCAGTCCCCGAGAGTAGAGGATGTGTCAGTCCTTTCTTACACAGATAGATATTTTCATTAAAGATCTGACTGAACATTTTCTCACCCAGCCTTGTACTCCTTGCTGTCTTTTTCACAGCCTCACTGTTTTTGTGATACTTGGTAATTTCTTTTGCATGATCTCAGTAAGAACTACATAATCTGGTTATTGTATCAAACAGAACAGCTTCCCAGAAACTTACCAACACTGCTAGTGTTCCAGAATGCAAATGTGACAGTGGTATGACAGAGAGTCAAAAGTAGTAGCTAACCATGCAGACTTGGGCAACTACCCCAGAAAACAAAGGAGACAAAGAGAAACATACCATCAGAAGGCCAAATGGGTAATGGAAAATAACATTTTACAAATTAACTATCTTTACTCTGAAGCTTTCCTGTGTATGACCTTTTAGTTTTTCTGCCAGTAACATAGTTGAATAATCCTAATCTATTTTCTATTATATAGTTTTCATCATAAATGAAGCAAAAATAAAATGAGAATCAGAAATAAGGTTGAATTTTTTTTTCAGGAATCTTTTCTATTAAAAAAATTATCAATTACCTAAGTAGTCATGAAGATAATGGGAAAAAGAAACATCGTATTGTAGTTGTTATTAAGTAATAGGTTATTTTGGTTTTCTTTCTTCTTCCAAAAAATTTTAGAGGCCCGTAACAATTAATGTTAGCTAGATAGGTGATGGGGTAGTTTCACAGCATGTCACGAAGACTTCTCCCACTGAATGTCCCAAAGGGGAAAGACAAAGCAAAAAGAATAAAACTGATTCCTTTTGTTGTGTGGAAGGTTCTGGTTTGGGATTCAAATATTTTGAAAGTGAAAAAAAAAAAGGCTCCAAAGCATTTGTAGTTTTGTGAGAAAAGTGCTGAACACAAGCCAACACAAACTTGTGGTCTCAGCCGAGTTTCTAGCAAACTCTAGCTTTCACTGCAAATTCATCAGGAACAATTATATGTAATTTGGTACAATTCTCAGCTCATACTAGGAGGCCCTTTAAACTGAGCTACAGAAGAGACTGTATTACTTCCCATACCTAATGGGTGCATTAATCCTTGCTCAAGGGCTTACCATGAATACAGGCACTGCTGTCAAATACTCACTGGGCAAATACCAATCCTCATGGTGAACTTTGGGGAGAAAGTCTGTGCTGATATTCAAGAATCAGAGTACATTCCTTACAGCAGCCATATTTTCTTGACGTTGATGTCTGGCTGTAATGCCCAGATGTAGTTCTAAGAGCTTGTGTTTAAGAGGTATGCATATATGTATATTGTCCTTCAAACCTTTGGCATTTCTTGATTGCAATTTTCAGGGGGGTAAAGGGCAATTGGGTTTTAAAATGTAATGAAAATCCATTAGTGTCTTAGACTTAATGTATAAAACCACCTGTGTAGCAGCCACAGAAAGTGATTGGTTGGCATTCCCCAGGAAGATCAGGAGACTTTAAGGCATTGGAAAGACGCAAGTATATAATCTATGTGATATTATCTCAGGAACTTGGATGTACTCAGTAGAAACAGAAATTCAGCTTCTTTTAATATTAAGGTTTTATTTTAAGGATAGAGGATGTCTTATTTACTCTGTTTTATGAAGTAATTTAGTGCCACGTAAGTGTAACAAGTTTTAGGAGATAAATAGAGAAAAATAGCCAGACTTTTATAATTAGACCAAAGAAAATTTTAATGTTTAATGTTGTAAAAGAAGAATTACAGAGGAAGAGGAAAAAGGCTGTAAAGTATCTGCCATAGAAATATGTTGAAGACTGTACATTAGGCTAACTTATTATATTTCCCAAACAAAACTTAGTTGTAAATTTGTTGCAAGGCTCTAATAAATGCTTCTTTTCCATGCTGTGTAATTAACTACACAAGTGTGCCGTGCTGAGATATAAATATGTATTGACACTGTCAGAAAGCAGCCAGCAGTGCTCCCATGAGGGAATCTGAGCTGGGAACTGATGGTGACTCCAACACAGACCTTTTTTGCAATGACAGGCACAGTTCTTCAGGGCTGGGCCATAGTAGGCAGCTAGACACTGATGACAGCGCCTATCAACAGCCCAGGCATGGCAAGGGGATGAATCAAGGCCCAAGTACAATCAGTGGCTCCTGTATGTAGCATAGCACAAACCTTAAATAGCAGCTTTGATCTTGCTGTACTGCTAACTTCAACTACTGCTAACTTCAACTCCTGACAGGTAACGAGACCATGTGATAGCTTGTGATAGGCTTACAAGTGTTGGTAGATGAGGGATTTATCATGAGAATATTTCCAAGGCCTGTAAAGATGGATGTAGCACATCTACGCTATCGTCCCTTCTGTTTTGCCATTTTATATTCTGAGAAACACAAGCACACATTGTTCCACTCAAGGTCCCTAAAGCTTGTTGTCGTATCAGATATAAAAGCTGAGCCAACATAACAATCCATATAGAGGTATTATGAGAAAATATTTGTTGGATTAGAACAGCCCATTAGAACATGCCTGACATAGGAGAAAACAGGTTATAGAGGCTTCAGATGTCAAGTCAACAAAAGGCAAGAGGCACTGTACATCAGCTTGTGGTGCAACAAGATCAAATGATCAGTATGAGATGACCTCAAGAGCAGCTGAAAGAAACAATGAAAGCTGTGGCAAAAGGCCAGAGGACTCTGACAGGTAAGGCTCCAGTCTCCTAGCACTCCAGTGGCTTGCAGATAAGCTACAAAATTATAATTGGTCAGTTGGAAGTATCAGGTCAGCACAGGGGTTTGGCAGTATCCTCCTGCAGCTCCATTGCCATGAAGCATTGACACTGGTTTCCAGACTGTGACTTATGTCTGCATGTACATACAAAGTGGTGATGGTATCATTTGTACATGCTTAATGTTAATGTTCCGTTGCCATCACAAATTAAAATTTCCCAATAGAAGAAGAATTGTATTCCAACACTAAATATACCCACTTTTGTGCAGTACAAACCAGTAACTGCTGACTAAATATGACTACCATCTTCCTCCTCTGAGCCCAAATTGGATATTTAACTCAGAACCATGTGACAATAAAAGGTATAAGAGAGAAGTAAACTAAGCCTCTGTCAAGCACTTTCATATAACTAATACTGAAGACCATTGCAAACAATTATCTCTTACTTTGTTGGCCCTGTTTTGATTTTATTTTAAATCACTGTGGTAATTATTTAACAAAAGATTAATTAAATAAAGTTTTAAAATGTACATTTAGTATTCTATCTAGCAAATGCTTTATATATTCCCTTCAATCACTTTGCAGTCTTTTCTTATTATGCAGATTTAATATTCTTTTTTATAGATAGAGGATATGCTTTTAAGGTAAACTTAGCAATTAATTGCCCATTACTTGCAAAAGCCAACTTTAGCCAGGCACAGCACATCTGCCTGACAAGACTTCTGAAAAATCACTGAGAAATGGGGTCTGCAATGAGATGAAGTCTCTCCTTTTAATACATAAAGAACTTTGAAAGCTGGATGAGAGCTGATAGGCCATGCATGATCAGGAAACTTGAGCTGTCCAAAGAAAAATCCAAATTTCAGTCATCTTAAGAGACAGTACAAAGAGACAGACAAAATTTATGACAGTATCCTTTACTTCAGGTTTGTTAAAGCCAGGGAGTTCGAATAATCATGGGGTAACAGAAATTTGTGCAATAACCAGCAAGATGAATGTGAGCAAACATTTTGTGAGTTTATTTGCTGCTTGTTGTTCCATTGTCGGAGCTGTAAAAACACACTTTGGAAAAGTGTTCAGTTTTTTGGATACAGCACAACACACCAGTATCCTATTAAAAGAAATGGCCTTTTCAGATTATTTTCTAGGTTTTATTTTCTTTTTTTCCAATTTTAAGTGTGCAGTTACTACTATGCTATGTGTAGCTTTTCTGTTCTCTCTTGCTTTCTACTGAAGATTACACATAGAGCCACGACTCTCAAAAGCCTCAACCATGTTTCAGTCCCCAACAAGATGTTTAAACTACTGAATCAGATCCTTACACTCTGTTTTGTTCTTTACTTTGATGTTCATGTTGTATTTATCTTCATGGCTCAGGCTTACATCATTGGCTAGTAAGGAAAGATGCAAGACTGGTGTTGGAGTACTATAGCCAATGCCATGCCCCCATACAATCTTGTTGGTTAATATTGCATCCTGGAAAGCTGTTATTATGGGTCGGTGGTAAAGAGGCAGGGAGGGCCTTTGCATGAGTTCCACAGAGATGTTTATTCCAGCCACAGCTGTGGGTAGTTGAGGGTCAAGGGCAGAGGTAGGAGTAGGGCAAAGGCAGGAGGCAAAGGCACAGGGCAAAGGCCTCATGGTGAGGGTCCAGGATCAAGTATCGGGGTGGTCAGGGTGGGGAGAGCATCAAGGACCAATTATCAGGGGGGAAGAGGTCAGTACAAATGTGGGGTTAGGGTCTGGAGGCCAATGGGGAAATAGGGTGGGAGTGACTGAAGGACTGGGGGACAGGGAGGGGGCATGGGGCCGACCGAGGGAACAGAGCAGGGCTACATTGGCATAATAGAACAGGGTCTCCCAAGAGAAGCCTCTTGTGTCTCTGTAATTTAGGGAACGCCTCTCAGGATCTCCACAGGTTATTTATGTACCCATTATGATTTGAGTTGGTGCTCTTCTGTCAAATGGAAGGTCTCTTCTGAGCTACTGAAACATGGAACTCTTGGCCCAGTGTCAGGGAAATTAAGGAGGCACGGTTTTGTGCCTCCTGATTCTGGATCATGTGTGGAAAGATGAAAACTTTTTTAGCTTTGTGTACCCTGAAGTCTGTCTCCCAGAATGATCTCGACTAATTTATGTGGTACATTCCTTGTAAAAAAATTCATGAAAATAATGAAAAACTTGTAGATTATTCCTTATGTTTAAACTGGGAGTAATCTATACTGACCAAACATAGAGCTTTTAGATGCCCTTTATCTGCCTTTATTTTATTTGAAAAACTGGTAAAAAGGAAGACCTCATGAGTACATATAATATGTTATCTTCTAAAACTGTACTGCAATCAGCACATTGAACATCATTATTTCCCATTGGGGAATTGCAACCTTCTGTAGTAGCTCTGGTCCTCTGCTTCTTGCATATTTCATGGAGCTGTGGTTTGTGATTGCTTTGCAATCTGAACTCATACTTTTGTGGTATATCCTCAGGTAGCTCAGGAAAAAAAGGTAGAGTTTCTGCTTTACTATGTTGTTTGTATACTAAAAGCAGTTTAAATTCTTTTTTATTATTGAGGCAAATTTTGATTTGACTGGTAAACTTAGGTCCTACCTTAATAAAAACATATTAATGTATAAAAATAAGCTCTTTGTGTATGTAGTATGGTTTGTTGTTGACTTAGGTATATTTTAGGAGGTGTTTGCATTTTGGGGATGAGTACTGTTATTTCTTTGATCCATTACCTTGATTAAAGTATAGCTAGCTTAAGCCATGCTGTGAAACTGCTTTGCTTTCCTCTTTGCTTTCCTCTTTGATGCATTTTAGGGAGAAAGAAAAGAATCTTCTAGTACTTCATTTTCCCCTATTTCAATTTTGAAGCCAGAGTTAATGTTGGCTTCAGAATTTAAATGAAACCTTTTACATGTTGTGTTCTGAAGCTGGAGCTGTTTTCGTTCTAAGGCACAGCAGTTTGAAAGTCAACAGAGAAACATTGCAGATCAAGAAAGCCCAAGGGGTTTTTATGAAAAAAAAACTCCATGTCCTTAAAACTTCTCTTTCATTTTGCATCAGATTTGTCTCAGAGAAGACTCTCTCTTAATGTCCTGGTTACTCAACAGGAAATTCAGTCTGAACAGACTGAGCTTCAGAAACTGCCCCAAGGTCTACTGACGTGTACCAAATCAGTTAAGTCTCTGTTTGAGCACAAATGTGGGGGTTTTTTTGCATTAAAAGTTAAGTATATTGCCCTTAAAATGTGCATTCTATATGTAAATGATACACACCATTCTATATCAAAAGTAGTTTTCTCCCAAAGGGCTAATGGATAATCTCAGTTTTATCCCCAGTTTGAAAAGAGGTGTGCTTTTTACAGGAGAGAAAATAATTTCGTAATTCATAATTTTTGACTGTAGCAGAAAAAGATTTTTAAGGTAAGAAATATGTCAAGCTATAGACTTGCTCAAGATTTCAGACAGCTGTGACTTGGTCTCATTTATACTGTTTTCAGCTGTGGATTCTTAGAACTTAGCCAGCTGTAGCAAGTACCATACTTTTTCTTTATTTGAAAGCTGTATACCAGAGTTCAGCTGTGCCTAAGGGATCAAGGGAACAGACGCTGGAGATTACAGTTGGGGATGCGAGGGGAGAGGCAACCAGAAGAGTGGAGAAAGTTCTGAGGAGCAGATGAGTGGTTATCTTTCCTCACCATGCACTTCACTGTCTCTGATGCTTAAGGAGTGTGGTACCTATGTCTTGTTTTCTCCTGATAGTCTCCTGTCAACTTAAGGTGAACTGCACATTTTCCCTGTTTGCTGAGTAGTTGCTGATGGTTTCACATGTAAACATTTTTAGACCTACCATGCCTGAGTTTATATATGGATAATTTTAGAGTATTACCTTTGCATTTCAGTTTGTATGGGAAATTTCAAGCATCTAAGGCATTATCATTTTCATGTGAGTTTAGGCTGAAAAATTCATAGGGAAAAACTTCAGATGAGAATTTACTGTTCAAACAATTTCCCAAGCCAGAAATATAAGGAAGGTTTATTTTAGTCAAAATGTGCAGCCTCCTATGCATGGAATCACACAAAGTGCAGTTGTGTTCTACCAGGTGTTGCTCAGCAATTACAATGCTTACAGTATTTATTGCTTTTCAGGGTAGGCTTGCTTGAGAAATAAGTTCTAGGTGTCTTCCTGTTTTGTCTTTTGCTCCATAAAAGAAGGAAAAGTAAGTGAAACCAAGGATATTACATCAAATCAGAAGTATGAAGTATGTGATACCAGGGTGTAGAGAGAATTTAAAATTATTTCCTACCCAAGGTTTGTGTGTCTGTTGTCAAAGACAGTCTTCTGCATGCTGATGAAATATGTATAAAAATTTTCTATTTTAACTAGCTTTTAGTGCATTGACAAGTTCTGCTCTATCGTCCTTTGTGATTAATGGAAGTTGTCTGATGAGATTTTTACTGGAGTGGGGATTGATCTGTAGAAAATTGTGTCTTATGGGATATAGCAGTGAAGACAAAACTGAATATGTACAATTTTTCTAATATCAGTTGATTATCACCTACATTTAGTGTTTTCCATGTATTTTAAAGCCAACCATTTGTTGAAGATCTTATATGATAAATGTATAAGGAAAAACCTATATGGGGCACTTTGTGGAGAGCATTTTTAGTTTTAAATGTCTCTATTTGGAGGATAAATCAGAACATCCTTCTGAGGTGATAACTTAATCTCCCTCTCTCTGCTTTGATGTTATTTCTTTGCTGTCAAGACACCAATGGTGTTGATGAACTCATTATTTAGTATTGCTTTTCACTGGTCTTCTGTGGACTGCACTGGGCTAGAATCGCATTCTATATGCAGCCTGAGCATTTGTCGTCTACATGTGATTGTGGTCCGAGTGCCTCTAGCTTGTTAGGTTAACTGCCCCAGAGAAAACTCGTGAAGATATTTTAATGGAGTTTGCAACAGAGATGGAATGGGTGGAGTCTCAACAGGGGGAGAGAACTGTAGTGATTTTTCACTCCACTTCTATTAAATTGGTAGTGATTGAAATAGAGAAAAGGTTTTGCCTCACTGTAACAAGTGGAAATGCTCAAACGTCATCCATGTATTCTTCCATCCTGTGAAGCATATTTGCTTTTCAAACCAATAAACAAGTAAGATTTCTGGCTGATTTCAATTCATAGTTTTCTCTTTGGAGCTGAGACTCTCTCAGCTTCTTGACAACTGTAAAATCAGAAAGATGCTGTCATTGTGGGCTCTCTCCCACACCTATTAGTTATATGCTATATTGCTAGTTTGTTATTTTTGGAAGTATGTGCACTTCTTCCTCCCCCCTTCTCTTTTCTTTAAATCTTTATGTGGGTAATTGCTGAAAGTGAGCTTCCAGTTTTCACCCTTGGCAGGTGTTAACTCTTCACTACGGGAGCAAGTGGACATTACTGAAAAGTTCAGAATTTAGCAACTCTGTCTGCTGCCAGAATTCAAGAGCTGACCATTGCTATTAAAAGCCAAAGGATCTGTTGTGGCTATGGGAACATTTTCTGGGTTATTGTGGGCATCAAGAAGGGACAGTGATCAGAGGCACGTGAGTGCATAAAGGATGAATAAAGAAAACTGTTTCCTTGATCTGTGAGGTATTAACATTCTGTCTGCAAACCTGCTGCTACACAGAGCATAGAGCACATGTTGACTTTTTTACTGTTTCCCCTACCACCACCCCACCCCAATTATTTTCAAGATTAGTATTTGTAAATCTAAATTCCAATGTGAGGTGGGTCTGGAATGAGATATCAGCCTAAAATTCACACCCAAGATAATTCTGAACTATTCTCTTTTCTCTTACTAATGGACACATACAACTCGCACTATTGTTCAACATATGTCTACTTGTGCTTTATTTCAAAAAGTCAACATAAACAAATCAGGCAGGTGATTCTGCAGTTTGTTGGGTTTATTTCTGCAGGAGGAGAAAGCTCATTTATAACTGCAAATCCGACTCTTTGATTCCACGCACACAAAAAAAAAAAAGTATTATGTATCAAATTTAGAGAGAATCTAGAGCACATGTGGAGCCTTTGCAGTACTGTAATGAATGACAATTGTTTCACTGATTTGAATAGATGAAAAATGAGTTCCCAGGGCAAATGATCCTTCATTTATGTCAGAGCACATTAAAGAGAAGTTGTTTTTTTTTTTTACTTACCTTGTTGTTTTGGCATGGATAACATAGTATCTCTTAAAACAATCAGTGTGTGACAATGCCTCAGTAGTAGTGTTTGGAAAGGAGTATTTGAGCCAATAATCAGGGAGAATAACATTATAGTGTCACATAGCAAAAAGTGTTCTGTGGTTCTTATTATGCAAAGACAGTTTCATGCTATGTCAGGCAAAGGCATAATTTCATTGATCAAATGGGATTATTTAAAGTGATTTTTTTAATAAATACCATATAAATTTGTTTTCATGTTTGTTTGGATTACAATTTCAATTGCTGTTTTGAAGTAGCAGTTTGAGTAACTTTCATGCTTACCTGTTTTTGTAAAGCATAGTACATTTCTGCATCTATTCTGTGTGTTTGTAATTATAATGATTATACCACATGCTTTTCATAGTCCAATATCATTTTCAACTTAGACACAATTTTTTACCACCCACATTTCTCATAATGTATTTCATGCATATTATACTAGGTTATAAAGATTGCAGAAAATAGCAGACGGAATTCTTAGAGGTATTTAAGCTCATTTGAAGAGTTTGACTTGTATTACATAAGGAACATGATTTTTCCTCTGCTAGTTTTAACAGTATGAAGTCATTCAGTTATCTAACCCCAAATCACACTCCTAGTTGTCTTAACAAAATTAATTGTGTTACACAAGGCATATCAAGAAGGCAAGTGTCTTGGGGTGGCAGGAGCAGTTTTGCCTGAGTGCCAGAAAATTATCCCTTAGATACTTTGGTCCATTTTTTCATATAATAGGAGAGAAACATAATACAACCTGTGAATGTAGCAGCTTCTTTACTGAAGAACCTCAGAGTATCTTAGAAACTAAAATGAATTGCTAAGAAATTGTTGAAATGAGAATTGATCTAGGACTGTCAGTGCTTTTGAAGAAGTCTAACTTCTCTAATCACTGGCAGCAATACTTGGAGTAAGCAGAAAACTATTAATTACGTTTAAAACAAACAACAAAAAAACCCTGTTCCTAGCTTCTAAGAAAGACATTTTCATTTTTATTTTGACTTTACCACTAAGCAGAACTTGGCTGACATTCTGCTTTTTCTAATGCTTGCTGCAATCAGGGCTGCTAACTAGCAACACATGGCATGAGAGAGAAGCCCTAGAAAAACAGTTGCAGTGTTTTCACCGTAATGATTTGGGAATGTCTGTCACTTTGCATACTTTTGACCTTAACATTTTCCTCTAGTGTTAGTTGTCCCACATCTTTCTCTCTCTCTCTTCTACAAGCATGTACACCCTGATGCTGAAATATATGCACTCGTACGCTCAGATGAGTTGCCAATCATGTACTTGCATAAAATAACAGAGCACTAATGTAGTGCCCAATTCTTAATGAGGTAATTGGCTTGCTTACTAGTCCAGGGGAGGACTGGTGCTGCTATGAAGCCCGACTTCATATAGATATAGGGAACTTACAAGATTCGCACTGCAGTGCAAATAGAACGAACCCAGACTGAAGGAGTGCAGTATCAGCCTGAAGATTACTAAGCCTATCCTAAAGATTTTGACATTTTGTATCTGTCTTTTTTAGGGAAAGAAAAGAAAAGATATCATAATTTTAGTATTTCTGCCACCTCTTTGGTGTTATTTCAGTCTCTCCTAAGTTTTAACAGGACATACTGGAACTTATACCATAGAGCTTTTCTTAGATATCATTTTTCTTAGCTATGCTGGAGGCACAATGCAGAACTTTAGCATGACTAAATGTTAGACAGATGAGTGTGTAATTAGTATGGTACTTTGAATAAAAAAAGCATTCACCAAGTTCCTGTCCTCCAGACTCCTTTTGAAAAAGTAAATGTATTTCTCGAGTATGTCAGTCTTTCAGTGTGTATGAAAAAATCCCCAACATTGCAGTAAGTCTTCTAAAGGGGTCGACTGTACATCTCTTAGAAAGGTGTTGAACTGCAGTTTTTCCCAGGAGTCTTGATGGGGTGATAGTATCAGTTACATCAGGAGAGCTGACCCTTCTGTGTCTGGGTTATGAAATTGCATTTTCTTTTTGAGATACTACATGTTTTTCTTAGACATGGGCTTAATTCCTCTAGGATTGGTTGCTACTAAATATTAGTTCCTTCTACTACAATTTGGAATGAAAGAAATCACTTTAAGGGATCAAAATATATAATATAAAATATAGTAATTACTCCTACTTATTCAATCCATTTTTAAAAACAGACACTGAGTCAGATAAACCGTGAGAATAAAGAACATCAGCTCACTTTAAAGTTATGTTATCAATGGCACTAATGATTGTCAAAGTTTTTTCCCCTTGATTTGTTTACACTAAATTTGTGTTGTTGAAATATAATACAAAATACTATATTAAAAAAGTCTTTAGTTACAAGTCCACATTCTCAAAATTAGAATACATTAGGCCCTGTTTTAAAGTTGACATGGTAGAAGTTAAGGGAAAATAGCACCTGCATACTAGTTATATAACTTTTTGACTTTATGATCAAACTGATCTTGACTTCTGCCATTCCGAAGTTAACCACTCTTTCTATTTTCTTGGATTCCAAAACTGATAAAATTCTGTGTGAAAATTGGTTCAGTGAATGTGCAGATTACATGGAAGTAAGAAAACAACTGAGTCATGCAGGATTTCCATAGTTTGTTAAATCAAGAGAAGAGGAGGTCAGTAAATATTACTTCACATGAGATGCTGCAGTGTACTGTATTGCATTGTGTGTTAGGGCAGGATTTGTAGTATTTTTTGTAGTATAGGATGAGGAAGAGGCAAAAAAACCTATGGGGGGTGGGGGTGCATGGGTATGCTTGCTATGTAATAATGAAACAGGGAATTTACTTGTGCATTCACCACTCTCGTTCTATCAGCAATTTGCTGATATGTGAATTGTGCTATGCTATTGTGAATTAACATAGAAAACTGACAAAATCATCTCCCCACCTAATTCAAGTTACTGAGAGGTTCTGTTTTCTTACTCTGAAGAGAAGAAGGAGCTGAAGTTAAAGGGAATATGAGAAGGAAGACTTCCCAAAAAGGACAAAAAAATGGAGCATTTCGAGTCTGAACCAAATTTCAATTAAAAAGTTATAAGCTTTTTACTAGTAAAAGGTTCTGAAGTTTGGATAAACCTGAAATTGAGCACCTGCTACTTCATGTGTTCTAAGGTGAGATTGTTCTTTTACCTTGAACAGTTATGAACCTTTCTTTCAATGGTCAGCAAAAATATAGGGGTATTTTTTTAAATGCTACGCTGTTCCCAGTGTTACAATGTGGAATAGAGAGTTTCTGTCTGTGTATTTTCTTCACCTTGGTACTGCTGAACATTCCTGGAGGGATAAATAGTGGCCTAAGCTCATTGACTTTGCAGTTCTCAGTTGCTGGGCTGATGCCAAAATACAGGCTTTTTGTGCTTTTATTCTGTAAATACAGCTACCTCGCTGTGATAAAGTTAAGGCATAAACCCTTTTTACATTGCCTCAGAAATCTCTTGTTTGTCCAGTGCCCAAGTTTGAATGTTGCTGAGCCAATGTCTCTGCCTGGTTTGTTTGACCTCAAGGCACAGACTCTTTACAACGTTTTGGCTAAGCAATTACTAACTGGGATGATGTCACAACCCTTTTCACTCACTGGATTATCAGAGCCTCTTTTTTTTTAGCAGCCTGATGTCAAGGGATGTCTGATTTAAACATGAGAACTCTTTTGCACTGGTAAACTAGTTTGCTGTCAAGAGTCAGACTGCTATACAGGTTCCCATCTCAAAAAAAGGAGCTGCTATCAGAGCATTTCTGCATTTTTTTGAGTTACTGGCTCAGCATTTCCCACATTTCTCCTTGATTTCTATGGTTAGGCCTCTCCTTGTAGGATTACTGGCACGGTAACCTAATTTTATTCAGCTGTTGTCAAGATCTAGTGAACAAGAAAACTCAGTTGCCCCCAGTGTGATAGAGCTGGCCTCAAGGCACAGGTTTCACAGTACACTGTTTGATTTGCTGTGTTAGCACACTTGGACACAGGCACCTTCAGCTGCACAGGACAAGAATTCTTCAGCTGTTCTGTAGTTCATGTGTTATAGAGAGCTGTATCAGATCCTGAGACTGATTAGACCACTGCTCTTAAGACTTTATAACACCACTAACCAGGCAACCCTGTTGCCACGCTCTGACAGACTGTTCATTTGGAATAAAACTAACATTTTCTGTTTCAATACCAACAGATGGATCCTTTACCTAGAGTTAGATTTTATTCTGTATTTTTATGATTTCACATTTTTTGCAACTCTGCAACATGAAGTTCAGAGTTCAAATGGATCTACATGCTCTGACACTAGCTGTACCCATGGTGCATCATATGAGGATGAGTGTATGCATCACATATGAAATTTGATCTGTGAAAGCAGACGTAGGTTTTAAAAGAAATCTAGTTTAAAACAGTGTGGTTGTTGTGGCAGTGGTGTGTAGGAAATAACAGAAGAGAAAGCTGGAATAAGTCAGCAGGTAAGATGTTTGGCTCTCACAGTATTAGTGAGCAAAAAGCTTACCTCAGTGTATTGTAATTACATTATTCCCTTTGATTCAGAACAGGTTGTACATTTACAAACAAAAGAGCTGACAGAATTCCATTTGGTCAGAAAAGGAACAGGGGCCTTGTTTGAAGAAAGCATTTTTTGCATCATGTTATTAAATGGAACACTTAATCAGCTTCCTTGCCGAAAGAAAGCTTCCCATTATATTTGTTATATATAAACTATATTAGAAAAGTACTGAAGTGTTGTAATGCTGAATATACTGTCCATGGTTCATCTATATGCTAGTCTAAGGTACAAGGAGCAGACTGAATTAAGTTTAAGGCTATATGTTCTGGTAGGTTTGAGTTTCAGCTTTTGTAAACAACTCAAGCAATTCCCTGAATGGTTTTGTCAGTCAGATTTCTCCCTTGCACTTTCTTTGAGCTTTTTCCAGGTTTAACATTATTTCATCCAAAACAAATTACATCATGGAAAATAAGAAGTATTGTCCTGTGAAGCTGGTTTCAAAATATAGTTCACATTAAGTTTGTATGAAATTAAACAAAATTAATATAAATCTAGATCTTACCATCTAAGTCTGTTTGGATCTTTCCAAGTCTACTTTGCTCAAAGGAGGCAGAAAGACTGGGAAAATTGTATAGCAGTCTAGTTAGAGCAAACTAAACTCGGGTTTTCCTTCAGAGACACACAAAAAACAAAGTGCTGCATGCTATCCTTTGTTTTACCCAAAAGCACTTCTATGGAATATTATTTTTATACACTTACTCTTACTAAGAACATCTACTGGATTTTCTGTGTCAATCAAATGATAGTAAGATAGATCTCCAGCAGTATTAACTAACTTTTTTTTATAAGTTAGTGGAACTTACTACTGATTTACCCTAACCAAGGGTCTGACCTTTGCCACTTTACTGCACCAGAGAAAACATTCAGGCTGTGAGAAGCTGGGACCAACATACCTGAAAACCAAATGACTAATGCTGTGAAGACTAAACTCTTTCTGAGTTCTGTGGCATCATCTCTTTGTGTAGTCTCTCTCTGTTGTGTAAATCATTTCTAAGAGAAGAATCATCTCCCTAACAACAAATCTGTGAAGTTTGGTCTAAGCTTGGAGTGGAAATGCGCAAGAATCAGAGAACATTTGGTCATTAAAAGGTGGCATGATGTAAAAAAGCGGAGAAGAACCATAAATACACACTTTGAAATAGCTAAAGAAATTGTTCTTGGTGAAGAAGTGGCAGCATACCTTTTGGGTGTAAAGAAAGGATAGCTGTAGTGTTTATGTTTAACCTTTCAAATAAAAGCATTTTTTTAGTGTTCTAAAATTTTCAGTTGCTACCTTTTAGTCATTCCATAAGCACAATTTATTAGCATCTGGCACCAAAGGAAATGGTACAGCAATAGCCTACACGTGTAAAATACCATCTTCCCCTCCCTTTCCCGGAGGAATTAGAGAGCACTGTAATTCCTCACACATGCAAGCTATATATCATAGTGTATTTATTCATGCAAGCTCTATATAATATTGGTGCATTTATGAGTGTATTTATGGACACAGCTTTGCCAGCATAAAATCAATTCCAGTGCTGTCACATTTGGGAGATACAGTTTTTGTCATTTCAGGGGATGTGTGGTAGGCCTGCTGGAAGTTCAAAATGTTTTGGTTCTTAGCATATGATAGGATTGTTCAGTTTGATTGTGGAGAAAGGAACAGAGCAAGCAGAGAAAGTAAGCATCTTGTATTTAAAAAGAGTAATTACAGTTTATGCCTATTAAGACAGATATTTTGATGTAGAAGGAAAAGGACTTTTACCAAAAAGCAGAAAATATTTCTTCAGCAGTATGTTGCTAAACACTGCATAGTATGCATAGATTTGCAAGTAAAGGTGCTATTAAAATACCTAAACTCACATAAGCATGCAGAACATACCCACCCACTACCCCTCCTGTAGTTTAGAAAGCTCTTAAAGGATCCCAGTCATAATGGGACTTTGTTCATATGTTTCAAATAAATGCAATCACACTTGAAATCAAACACTTAAGGGCATGTAAAGAACTACTCCTGCAGTGTTGTTGAAACAGGTAACAACAAAGGTTTCTTTTATTTCCTGATTATTCCTTTTCTACAACAAGTAAGTAACATATGTACATTTTAAATGAGTATATATATATAAAAAAAGAAGTTAGGAATGACTGACTTGTAAGCAAGGCAATATCTGCTAGAGATTATCTGATTCAACAGAAATAATCTTTCCAGTTCTTTCATACAGTACATATGGTTGAATGTTTTCCTTAAGGTCAGGTAGTGGGCATTCTGACTAATTTTTCTTTCTGATCTTGGATATTCAAAACTTAGAGTTAGCACACATTTGGAAGCAGGGTTTAGAAAAATCACTTGATTCATCAATCTTATCCCATGTAATTTTGGGCAACAGAGCAGAATATATTTAATGAAAAAAGATCCACAGAACAGCCATGTGCTAGAAGGTGAAAGCACCTTCTCAACAGTAAATGTCAGCTTCATTGCCTCTGCCCTTACTTCTTTTGATCCTTAATAACTATCCCTTCAGTTCTTCACATGCCTACCATTTCACCCTGCCTCATGATATTCTTTTGATAGATTCTTTGTGTTCTGTATGAGAGTTTAACGTCCTCTGGTTCTGTTGCTCAGGAGTTTTGAATTGATAGACAAATATTTTAACTTCTCTAAAAAAGAAGATGGGAAAATTTATTACTGTTTGTAAAAACAAAAACTGTGGATTATTTAATGGGAAGATTATATGGTTTGATGTAACACATCATTTGAAAAATGAGAAATGCTACCCTATTCTCCAAAATAGAGGCTTAGTGCCTTTCTCATATTGTACAATCTGTATATTATATTTTATGTAATATTAAACTTGGCCTATGTTTCTGTTGATCCTCTTGGAAAAATCATTTTCATATTTGGAGAAAAGACAAAGAACATAAGGCAAACAAGACTATTCCTGTCGTCTGTTTCTGAGATTTCAGTGGATGATTGTATGTTCAAATTGTTTTGTTTGGGATTAAGAAGACAAGATTTGATCCATTCTCTCTTCAGGCAAAAGGTATATGGCCGAGAATATCTTTATACTTGTGCCCCAGTTGGTTTGGGGGTTTTTTTGCTCCCTGTGTTGTGCGTGTGTTACTATTCAATAATACTAAATTATCCTTAAAAATTAGGACAAACCTTCTGTTATATGCAGATTTCAAGAGAAAAGCAATGATACTTTAGGAATAGCAATGATACCTAAATAGTAGCAAATCTCACTATTGAGAAATATGTTTGCTAATTAACTTTTAATTGAAAAAAAGCCTAGCAGAAACCCTTCTACCTTCTATCTAGTTTTGAAACTTGTTGCTACTCATTTTCTAACCACTCTGTTTAATGCTTGGAAAATGCAATTTGTACTTGAAAACATGAGACTCTCTGCAGCTGCCGCTTGCCCTCTGAATTTTGAAGGTGACTCTCAGTGTTTTTCTCAGCATATAATTCAGTGTTCATATGGACATCACAAGAGACTAATCCTCTAGCATATCATTGGTAGGTAAGATTCCCTGGTCACCTACAATACTGAAGCACGTTGTCATACAAAAGCAGAAAAGGAGAAAAGGGTTTAAGGGTATTCCTATAGTATCTCATTGGGAAAGAGTGTCAGGAAAGATGCTCAGCAGTAAAGGACCAGAGAGTGCTGATCAACAGCCAGCCAAACATGAACCAGTGTGTGCCCAGGTGGCCAAGAAGGCCAATGGCATCCTGCCCATTGGCCTGGCCAGAAATCATGAGGCCAGCAGGACCAGGGCAGTGATTGTCCCTCTGTATTCACAGAATCCCAGAACCACTGGGTTGGAAGAGACCTTCATGATCATGAAGTCCAACCCATGCCCTAACTCCTCAACTAAACCATGGCAGTGAGTGCCACATCCAGTCTTTTTTTTAAACACATCCAGGGATGGGGACTCCACCACCTCCCGGGCCAGGCCATTCCAGTACTTTATCACCCTTTCCATGAAGAACTTTTTCCTAATATCCAACCTATATTTCCCTTGGTGCAGCTTGAGACTTTGTCCCCTCTTTCTGTCAGTTGCTGCCTGGAGAAAGAGACCAACACCCACCTGACTACAGCCACCCTTCAGGAAGTTGTAGAGAGTGATGAGGTCACCCCTGAGTCTCCTTTTCTCCAGGCTAAACACCCCCAGCTCCCTCAGTCGTTCCTCGCAGGGCTGGTGTTCCGAGCCCCTCACCAGCCTCGTTGCGCCACAGTATTCATGGTGAGGCCATGAATACTGTGTTTACTTTTGGACCTCTTACTCCAAGAAAGACATTGAGGTGTTGGAATACGTCCAGAGAAGGGAAAGGTAGCTGATCTGCAGCACACATCATTTAAGAAGTGGCTTAGGAAGCTGCAGAGGTTTAGCCTGGTGAAAAGGAGGCTCAGGGGAGACTTTATTGCTCTCTACTGCTTTCTGACAGAAGGCCGTAGTGTGGTAGTGGTTAGTCTTTTCTACCAAGAAAAAAGTGATAGGAAAGAGGAAACAGCCTCAAATTGTGCCAGAGGAGATTTAGATTGAATATTAGGAAAAGTACTTTCACTGAGGTGGAGGTCAGGCATTGAGACAGGCTTCCCATTTAAATAACACATAGATGTGATGTGGTGTCACAGTTTAATGGTGGACATGGCACTGCTGGTCTGATGGTTAGAACTTAATCTTGATGATATTAAATGTCTTTCCCAATCATAGTGATTCTATAATTATATGAGTCTTGTCTCTTGCAGATAAATGTTTAATTAAAATTTTGTAATTTTGCTAAAACCTCTGGATCCTCTGGCTGACAAGGTCTAATCCTTTTTGCCCTGTATTGTTAATTCTCCCTTACACTACATGTAACACTTGAGTCTCCTTTGAGCACATAACTCCTTTTTCTAGCTTTTTCTTCAAGAATTGGTGAGAAATACAGGGTAACAAGAAGTCTACATCAGCCTAGCTGTTTCAGAAATGTTGGGCACAGTTCAGAAATTTTCAGTAGGATCATGTTTAACTGATGACAAGTGAAGTTCAGAATCACACAATACTTCTCTGTGAGTTGCTTTTTAGGATTTGGGGCTGTGGAAACTGTATGCCTTTATAATATGTGAGCACAAACCTACTGTGCTTCTCAGGTATAGTATACTCATTTTAAAATTGCTTTTCCTGTGCAGCTGTGTTATATTTAAATACATAGTGAATGAGCTTATCTTTTAAAAAAGTGTTTGGACACATGGCACTGACATTTTAAAACAAACATTTTAACTGCTGCAGAACTGGGTAGTATTTATGACTTCAGGGAACACAGAAAGATGAAAGGAACGCTAACATTTCCATGCAGAGAAATTATGTGAATTTAATTTCTTCAAAAAGAAAGGGAAAAAAGTCTTCTCTCAGGACAATATTTGCTGCTTTTTCTCATATAGGTAAATTATTAGATACATGATACCAAGCTTTAATGTGGTTTCTGAATATCCTGCATCTCAATCATTTTTGACATTGTTGTCAGTGGAGCTTGATGGCAAGATAGACAACAATCGGTAAAGTAGATGCAAAAAGTATGGAAGAAAGCTTATCAAATCTATTAGAGTATTTTCAAGAAAAATCATGATCTCAAATCATGACTGAGCAAACATAAATGTAAAAAAAAACCCGTGAATCAATGAGCATATGTGTGTATAAGGCGCTGTTGTTTGTCTTTTCAAATGTGTAAGCTGAAGGAGGGGGAGCAAACATAAAACACTGCCTGCCGAAGAATTACCTGGATTTGTGACGCTCCTTAGAGAACTTCAGACCTGTGAATGTGAATGGATTACCTGGAGAAATGGATATAACACTGCCCTCTGTGACAGATATAAGTTGGTCATAATATGTCAGAGCAAACAATATTCATCTTCCTCAAAAGAAAAAACACTTCTATATTGCAAGTGATAAAAGGCACTTCAAAGCAGACATAAACTAAGAAATATTTGTGACACTTAATCTGTCATAGTCTTTTAAGGCTGTATGTATGAGCAGAGTGGATGCTGTGTTATATTTATGATTTTACAGAACTATATATGAGCAAAAAATGCAGGATTTTACTTATTCAAAGTCATAGATGAATTTCCGAAATGTTACAGTATGTCTTGCATGTAACATTCATTTTGGATATGATGTGTCACAGTGAAGTAAGTGGCATCCACAAATTAGTAAATCAATGGAGAACAATTTGCCAAAATTTTTAGACAAATAGTCTTTTCCGTCAGCACCACGTCTGAGTTCACTGCTGTTCAGAATTTCATGACAAGGTAATTAGAACATGCTCAGGAAATTCTAAACCTTTTTTTTTAAAGCCCATCTTTTTTTGTTACCTTGGTCTGCTAGGGCAGCTGTTGACTGAAACCTGTGGGTCACTCTTGGGCAAGTGAGAAATCCCCATCCGAGGCCGGTGGCTGTGGTGGGACTGTCTGGAGTCAGGCTTTATCAAACCTACAATCTTCAATGCTCAGGTGTGGATGGCAGAAATTTCCCTAAGGCAAAATTTTAGCAGTCTAAGCTGCTGAGTAGTCCTTGGGACAATCTAGCAGAACCAAAGTTCCAGCTGGCCAGTGCTGGTACATAATTGTATACAACATTTCTGGTAAAGATATTTTTAGTTGATATATTCCTGTGTTTTCTTACTGATAAATTTCCAGTTATCAGTATATAAATTTCCCCCTGCGCCAGCACTGTAGTAGTATTTATAAAAAAGATGTTGTTTTATGTTATGTTTTGCTGAATTATATTTAGATTTGTTTGCTTGGACTTAGTAGTTGCTTATAATATGTGAAGCCTCATAGTGCCTGCTGTTAGTCCTCCAAATACAACTGAAAACATTAGTTCAAAGAATTCATCATTCAGATACTGGTTTTCTGTGCTAGCTCTGTAATATGCATTTCTTTGAGATTTAAAACTCTATCAAATTAAATCAGAAGCAGTATACTGAATTTAGGGCTTGGCCAATATTTTTTGTTAGTATGTGTTGCACATCAAGTTCTAATCTCATAAAACTGTAAACAAGTATACCAGAAGAATTTTTTTCATTTTCCTATAATTAGATAATTTTTTTGTCCATTTCTCCTAGAGTGCCAGAACTATTTTGGGCAATATTACACAACTGTGCTTTGAATTCACAAGTTCAAACTTTCTAAATTTGACTTAATGGATTTTATGGTTTCCACCACATATCATATTACTTTTTGCATAAATTTTGTCTTCCTTGCTTAATAAATGACCATTGTGGTATAATAGAAATCTCTACCATCTTCAAAAAAGCAGTTTACATTCTCTCTTTGGAGGAATTTTTAAGCAGCAGGAGGAGAAAAAAAGAGATGTTGAGTGGGGGGTGAAGGGGTGGAGCACATCTGATGCATTTAAATTAAACAATATTTCTGGATTCCTAGTTCTCTGGGCACTATTGTGATTAAAGTTGATTCACACTTACAGAAGCTTTCAGGGTAGCTGTCTATTCCATGAAGTAAGCTAAATGCTTCAGGTTTCACATAAAAAAATCTACTGCTTTTACATGCCCTTTTGGATTTGCTTCTGTGAGCCTTTCATATACTGAACTCCAGCTGATGTGGATGGAAATTCCACATATGGAGGGCCTGGAAAGTCAAACCCCTTGCTTTTCACATGTTTTTCCCTCTCTTTCAAATATGCAGGAATTCAGGCATTGTACTGGTGTTTTATAAATTTTATGACTGTTTCCAGAGCTAGCTCCAGACTTTTCAGCAGCAAATGCAAAACCCTATCTTCCAACCCCCCCATCCCTCAGGGGTAAAGGCAGAATGACTTTTTTCTCAGTCTTGGATCTCTCATGAGAGATAATCAGCTGAGTGGTTTCTGGAAGAGGTATGAGGAGGCAGAGAACTAGCCTGGGTCACTCAGAGGGCAAGAGGCAGTGAAAGGTCAATGGTGCATGCCTTACTGTCTCCCTTTTTTTTTGTCCTCTTCACATTCTCTCTCAGCTACCACTGTTACCTTTTCAAACCCCTTAACTCCACTGTATCTGTAAAAAAATTATTATGAAATCTCTATAACTTGAGACACAGTAAAAGGTGCAAGGAAAGTAGCCATAATAAAAGGCATAAATAAAATTTAATGATAAAACATACATTTAATTTTTTTTTTTAGAAGACCAGTGACAGAATATGTGGAACTGTGTCAAAAGGAAAAAATTATACAGAGAGTCTATTTTTGGACTTTTTTTTTTAATAACCTTAAGAGGGTAAAACTTGCAGGCATTGAGAAAGGATGTTCACCTTAAAATCTGTATTCAAAAAAAATCGAAGTTCTGATTTATAGTGCTGTGTGTAGCAGTCATAAATCAATACAATTGATGACTTGCACATCACTGAAGACAGGAACATTCTTTAATTTAAAAATTTTTGTCCGGATGATATTTTCACTTTTTTTTTCATACTCTTCAATGTCAAATTGTTTAGACAGTCAGTATACATGTCCCCTGTTTGTTTTTATTAAGATAAATGTTTTGCAATTATGCCTTTGTAACTGACATTTTGAGAAATTTCAAACAAAACCTGACCAGTATAATTTTTGTTTGCAGTTAATGCCTGCGTTCTGTAAACTTGTGGTCTGTATGCTTGGCAGTGCCAGCAAAGAATAAAAAGTGCACTGCTCCAGAGAGCATTTGATATGCACTGCCTCAGCTCGTAAGTGAATTGCAATATGTAAGCCAGCAGAGCTGAAAAAAATGTCTGTGGGGAAGGCTGTTCCTGATTCTACAAACATTTTCAAACTCTTCGGTCTTCCACAGAGGAGGGTGTCTAAGCAGGAAAATCGCTATTTTGATATGCATGCAGGTCTTGTCCGGCTGGGGGACTTCAACCACCCCAGCATCCACTAGAAAAGTAGCACAGCAAGCTCCAGACAGTCCAGGAGACTCCTGCAATGCATGGGGAGTAAATTCCTAGGGCAAGTGGTAGAAAAGCCTACCAGAGGAAATACAGTACTAGATATGATAGTCACCAACATAAGTGAGCAAATCAGGGATGTCACTATGGAGGTAGCCTGGGTTGCAGTGATCACACACTGGTGGAGTTTGAAGTCTTGAGGAATATAGGTCAGGTAAGAAGTCAAGGCTGGGCCCTGAACTTTAGGAAGGCAGACTTCCAGCTCTTCAGGGAGATTGTCAGTGGGATCTCCTGGGAAATTGCCCTTAGGGACAAGGGAGCAGAACAGAGCTGGCAGATCTTTAGGGAAGTCTTCATAGAGCACAAGAGTTGGCAATCCTCAGGAGCAAGAAGATGGGCAGCGAAGGTAAGAGAAAGCACGACTGAGTAGGTAACTACTAATCCAACTAAAGGAAGAGAAGCAAATGCACAGACAGTGAAAAAAAGGAGATGGCCTGAGGAGGGTATAGACATGAACCACGATTTTGCAGGGATGGGGAGAGGAAGGCCAAAGCAAAATTGGGACTGAACATGGCAAGGGAAACAAAGAATCACAAGAGCTTCTACAAGTATGTCAATCAGAAAAGGAAGTTCAAAAAGAAGGTGTACTCCTTCTGATAAACAACTGCAAACAAGTAATAACTGATCAGGAGAAGCTTGAGATACTCAGAAACTTTTTGCATGTTTTCAATGGAAGCTCCTTTCTCACATTTCTCAAGGGGATGGACAGCAGAATGCGACTGGGGGGGTCAAAGGGCTCCAAATTTTAAGTAAGTATCAGGTTCTCGACCACCTGAAGAACTTGAATTTGCACAAGTCCATGGGACCTGATGAGCTGCATCCCAGAGTTCTGAGGAAATTCATTGATGTAGTTGCCAAGACCCTCTCCATGATATTTGAAAAGTCTTGGCAGTCAGGCAAAATCTCAGAGGACTGGAAAAACGAAAACATTGTACCCAGCTTTACAAAGGTTACAAAGGAGGACCCTTGGAACTACAGCCCTATCAGCCTGTGCCTGGAAAAATCATGGAACAGAAACTCTGCTAAGGCGCATGGAGGACAGGGAGGTGATTCAAGACAGCTAGCATGACTTCAGCAAGTTGGTCCTGCCTGACCAATCCATTGGCTTTCTGTGATGGAGTGATTACATCAATGAGCAAGTGAAGAACTACAGATGCCATTTATCTGGACTTCTGTAAAACTTTTGACACAGTC
>VXBQ01000037.1:3170-22648 GCA_013400175.1 Phainopepla nitens
TTGTTTCAACGCTTAGCACCCCAAACCTTGACTCTCCTCCACCACCCACCTCCACAACGCATAAAAGCACAAATGCAATACTGCAACTTCTATGAATGTTAAAGTACTACTTATTTCAGTATTTAAGTATGTAGAGTGCCTCTACCATAGGTGCAGCTCTATTCAGAAAAAAAAATTGAACTAATTTCTAATCCTAACTGCTTTGTTCACTTTGTTGCTTTCTTGGATGGTTACTTGATAAATAAAGATCTTCTGTCCTGTTATTAAGACTCTGGGAAAATCTATGTTGCCAACTGACTTCTTCAGCACATCTCCCTTAGGAAGACAGACACAAGATCTTTTACTTCCCATGCCTTCCAAGAGTTACATTCATCCTTAATACCATAACGTATCTGAGAAACACGATAAAGAGGTGCATATTGCTTTTGTATTCTAAGAATGCACAATTAGACTAATATGTCACAAATAAGTGCCATAAAAACAACACTTCTTAATACTATTACAGAATTCACCAACCTCTCTGGTTTTGGTGCAGAACGGCTCAGCCATTGGAATATGACATACTCCTGAGAGAGTGCAATGCTGTCCATCATATAAAGTACAATGTCTTTTAGTTGTCCTAGAAAAGCAGAAAACTTGCTTAGAGAGAACAACAGAAAGCAACAAATTGACGCAAATCAAAAAACAGAGCATCCCTGAGAGCAGAAGAAAAAATCAGTATATTAATGACCACCTGTAATCCTGTTCTGCCTCTGTACAAATCTTTGAGAACTGAGATGAAGAGTATAAAACAGTTACTCCACTCGCGCACTGTCAATGCATTATGAAAATCTTTTGTTAACCAAGACAGTGAAATGCTGATTTTTTCCTAAATGACATAAACAGCCCTATTGTGATGTGAATCTACTGCAAAACAATGAGCTAATTTAATAGTCAGACATTTAACCTGTAGAGAAAAGTATAAGTAAGCTTTAAGAAAGGGAAGGAATAAAATCACAATTACCACAAGGCTAGTTGAAATAGAACTTGTTCATACCACTGTATTCCTATATTGAAAGGATGGGAATTTACAGGAACAGCTTCCAGCATGAAGGAAGTGTGAATTCAACTAGAAAAACTTTGGAACAAGATGTCTTCATGTTCTCAGAACAATCACACACACATTCAGTGCCAGCTTCCAAGTAGCAGAATCCTTTTTCTCTCCTCTTTCAATGGATGGCAGTGGTCAAACATGTTGAAATTACCATCCAGCATGCTAGTTTAAAACACATGGAACTGCTACCCACTATCACTTTACCCTCAAATGCATTGCCTCAAGCTAATCCACCCAACTGGATGGTGCAAACTGTCTGGAACACTGTTCTCAAAACACTCTCTTCTTCCTTGCAGTGTGTCACATATTGTGCTTTACAGGAGAAAATAAAGACAATAGCCAAATTCACTCCACAACTGAAATACAAAGTACCTGCTGGTAATACTTTTTATAACAGCTCCCCAGTAAAGTCATTAGGAAATATTTAAAAGAAGGATTTAAATACAAGTTTTATATTAGAGTAGGTTTTGACAAAAAAAAAAAGCATCAATAGGATAATCTTAAGAATGAGATCATAAAATAGGAAAGAGATGGACAAATTAAAAACATCTGGAAAATTAAAAACATCTGGAAAAATTCAGCTGTTAAAATCAGTTGAAACAGTAAATTTAATTTTTCCTTTATGGGATACTGAAAAGCTGCAAATAGAATATATGTGATTTTTCACACTTTTCTACTTTGTCTGCTAACGAATTATTTAGGGTTGGAGGAAAAGCATTTCCTGCATTGTAGTATTTCAGATGTTGTTACGCAGACACTCACAATCAGAAAAGTCCAAGGAAAGATTTCATATGCATAAATATTAATATCTGACTTTCAGATACCCTGTGTTCTTTGAAGCCACATCACTACATGGCCTCAAAAAGAAATCCCACTAGGTTTAGCACCATTCCCACAAACTGCATGGGACTAAGTGACAACAGTAAGACCTATGACTGCTTTCAGCGACGGACCATATGTGTTCACACTTAGATGATTTCTCTTCTGCATCTGTTATCATTTAAACCCACTGGGAAATTAAACCCCACTAAGCCCCTGTACCTGCAGCAACAGTCACACTTTTAATCCAACAATAAGGTGGTTTTTGCTCCTTCATTTTGGTTTCATCACAGCAACACAGGACTTTCTGGCAATTCTGACTATGACTGATTCTAGGAAGCAAAATATAATTCAGATAAATGAACAAACCAGTCATTTCCATCTGTGACAAACAGCCCTCTACCACTTCCATCATCACCTTCCTCCTTCTTCCAGCAGTGTTAAATTACCAAACTATTGTAATTAAATAACAAGACGTAAATTCAGACTGGCATAAGCATATAAAAAGCAGTCTCAGTATGCTCTGCATCTTCAGGGACACTGAAAGAAAATTCTACAAAAAAATTTACAGGGTGTAACAATACTGCAGTAATTGCAGTTGTGTTTGTGACACAGAGAACAGAAACAATAAAACTGGCAGCTGTTACAGGAAGCCATTTTCTGCATCTCCCAACTGAGCTCAGTCATTCAAGTAAGTAGTTACCATCTTGCTCTTCTCTTCCTAGCAAATATCAGCAGGAAACCAAACAGAAAGTATGCAAAAGCCCCCAATTAGTCTGATGCAGCCAAATGACTAACAGTACAGCAATTAACTAATAGGAGTCAAAGGCAGAAGAAAATTATCCTAGATTTTTAAAGTACCTTTTTAAAGAAGAGAATAACTTCTGGAGCCTACAGCAGCAAGTGGTTATTTTTGAATTTGGGCACAAGAACACAATATATGTATTTTTGTACTTATTTAATAAAATGTATCTTTTATTGTTTAAATACACAAAATAATATACAAAACACTAGGTGTAGTAATGACCTGCAGAATTAGGCTCTCAAAAGTTTGGAAATCTTCTATAGTTCTAATTACACCTATTCACTGTTTCACACTGTAAGTCAAACCCATGCTAGGCAGAAGTCCTTATACTGCAATCCTGCCATTAATTTCACAGTGTGCATGCCCAAGGAGAGCAAATCACAGTAGCTGCCTACAGTTTTCTGCTCTAGCTCTTCTCCCATTCCTATTCACTATTCCTTCCCTTTACTTCACACCTGTAAGGAGAACTGAGACAGGAATTCTCCCTATTGAGAATATATGTGGAGAGAGCCCAGCTGCTAAAACGTACCTGGATACCTGAAGGCACTGATTTTAATGGCAGCCTGAGTAAATCCCTGACACCTAAACCACATCTTCTTTCCTATGTACTGCCTGGCATGGGTTAACCCCTACATAGAAGCCAGAATACCTTCCAAGAAAAATAACTGACTGTTTTCGCAAATTTAACAAGTACCTTCTTTCCAAGACTATTAACACTGTTTGTATGACCTTGATCTTTCATTAGAAGGTATTTCAGAAAAATTCCATCTTTTCAGACTTTGGTCAACTTTGGACAAATAAAATATTTTGTCCCATGAAAGTATCTCCCCATCAATAGCACTGTTGGCATAATGACTTATATAATGCAATCTAAGACTGCTGTGAAGGGCTAAATGCAGGCTCTATCTCCAAAGATCTGGCAGTCTAATACTCCCTGGCACAGAACAGTAGGGGGGGAAAAGACTTGACACTCAGCTGTCAAAACTCAGCTGCCAAAAGAGACAGACTATTACAATGTATCAGTTTTCAGAATTAAATTGCAAGCTGGGGATGATTTTTAGATTCATATTACATATCATTTTCCACACTGAAACATTTTCACATGCCTTTCTGAGAAGCGTTTTGGTTTCCTGATGGCATTAAACAAGTCACAACAAGTTTCCACTTGCCTACATCAAAACAAAAACTTACTTGCCCAAATGAAACATTGCTCATAAATAGGCTATACCATTACTACTGGAGACCAGCTGAATAAACTCTCAATGAAAACAGAGATCATAGAACAGCTAGGGGTAGAAGTGGCCGCTGGAGTTCACCTGGAGGTCCACAAAGAATGGGCTGTCCAGGTCCACATCCAGACGGCTTTGAGTATCTCCAAGGATGGAGACTCTGCCACCTCTCTGGGCAACCTGTGCCAGTACTCAGTCACCTTCAGTAAAGACTGTTCACTGACGTTCAGAGGGAACCTCTTGCATTTCAGTCTGTTCCTACTGCCTCTAATCCTGAGCGCTGCCCGACAGAGCCTGGCTTCTTCCATGCACCCTCCCTTCAGGTATTTCTACGGATCAATGATATCCCCCCTGAGTCTAGCCTTCTCCAGGCTGAACAGTTCCACTGTCTCAGCCTCTGCTCTTAGGAGAGATGCTGCAGCCCTTTAGCATCTTCACAGCCCGCTGCTGGGCTCTCTCTAGTACACCCGTGCCCAAACTGCACTGTGGAGCCCAGAACGGGATACAGTGCTCCGGGTGCGGATCACCAACGGCAAACAGAGGCTCCCGTCACTCACCCAGGAGTCTGCAGGTCAAACGCAGTCAAAACAATGCAGTCAATGACTCACAATCATCCAAACCATGTCCCCAAGTCTGTTTAATATCTTTCCTACATAAATCAGTATCAATACTAAAAAAAAAAAAGCATTGTCAGCAGTATAGATGATATTCACCCATAAATCAACTCCAGTAATAAGAGGAAGCAATTTATATGGGGCTTGCCCCTGCAGGGTACTTAGCAATTTAGATACACTGTATCTAAAACCTAATCTTACAAGAAGCAAAGCATTTCAGTTACATATGCAAAGAAAAAGTCGGTAAGTCAGAACTTGAATAGCACTGCAGTGCAGGGAAAAAAATCCAGGTTTACATGTTCAGTTGGCAATGAAGTATTACCAGCAGCACCACAAATGCTTAAAGAAGCTGCATAAGCCATTTGAAATACTTCAAATTAGGTGGAACACCCAAAAAGACTTCAAGATATAATACACCTCCAAGTATTAAAAGTAAATTTACTTTTAAAATGCTGAACCAGATCTCTGAATTATTGGTGTTGACGGTGACCTTTAAATATAGCTTTATTTTTTTCCCAGCTTTGCTTGAATTTTCTAGTCAGATAATCAAGGAGGACAGGACTGGCTGGTGTACAGAGACTTTGGAAACAAATTTACTTACTTATGATACTCAGCAAGTAAGATATGGAAACATCTATTCTTGTTTTAAAACAACCTCCTCTCTTCTGCCACTGTGTTGTATTTATCTCTCTTGCACAGGACCTCATTATTATGACATATTTTCCTAGCTGACTCCTACTATGCTTTCTCGTACCTCTCCATCTCATTCCAGATTCTTCATAAAGATTGGAATGGCCTGTGCTCTTATTCATGTTTCTCTCCCACATCTGAGAACAGAAGATTTCTTTTACTTCTGAACAGTTTTCCTTATACTTCAGTTCTTTTAGGGCCATTCTTCAAAGCCTGGTACTTCTGTGTCTGTAAGAATGGAACTTCTTATAATCACATTCTCATTTCCTAACTTATTTTCTTGCATGGATCTCACTTTTTGACAGAAGAACTGAGGCTATCATCTTATTTTACAAAAACTTAATTTAACATGAACATGTTACTACATGGTTTAACCCTACGTCCTCTTTTTCCCCCTTCTTACTCACCTGTCAATGAACTGGTCAATTATGACAAGATCACCAGGTTGTATTTCCTCACGTAAAGAGCCACAGGCAGTAGTCACTAATACATGGGAACAATTTTCTTCTTTTAATGCCCAGATATTGGCACGGTAATTGATGTTTGATGGCATAATTGTATGATGCCTTCCATGTCTGCAAAGATACATGAAGCAAGAGAGTAAAATAAATCAGACTGCAATTGCCTTCCTTCTCTCAAATAAGGAGAATTTCAGGAAATATATTTCCCCTGACAATACTGGAAGTGGAACTGACCATTTCAAATTACTTCTGGTATATTTCGTTTTCCTAAATGTATTGAGCCTCTCTTGAAATTAAATTTAAGAAGCAGTGGTATAATTTTCTTTTTAAATGCAAAATTTAAAAATAAAATAAAAAGGATCCTAAAAATACAATTTAAATATACTTCAGCAGCTTCAAGGTTACGATAAGCATTTTTTTTACATCTTTTAATTGAGTTCCATAAACTCTGAAAACCCTTTTCCACACACCACAGGGAGTTCTTAAGATTTATATACACCTCCATGAATTTTCTGCCCAGAAGCAGAAAATTTGTTTGTATTCTCCCACACAAAGAGTGGCACATCACAGAACACTGTGTTCTTATCTGTCAACTTTCCAAAAAAACCAGCAAAATCATCACATTTTTCTCTTTGAAGTGATCTGACAGCTTTCATAAATTAAAAGAATGACTTCACACTGCTGCAGTATTCTTTTTCACCAAGACAGGAAATACTTGGTCTTAAAAGGATGAGCTTTTGTGCTATCTCTGTCTTTGCTACAGAAGCACATCACTTACATGATTAAACACATTAGAAAATTATTTTCAACCATGTAAAAGAAAAAAGGAACTTAATTTCTTAACCGATTATTTTCAGAGGCCAAAAAGTCCTACGAATTTTATCATTTAGGAACTGCACACAACATGATCAAGCATTGTCAGTCAGGACTCCCATGTTGCCATCAGCATTTTTGATAAGCTACTAGGCACATAGGCTTATTGCTTTATCACAGTTGCTGTCGTAATCTTCTTATAGAATATACATGCCTTTTTTTTTTCCCCCAATCTGATTCAGAAGCCAAAACACAAAGAAAAATTTGCAGATACCTTAGCCCTAGAAGTAAACTATAAGTTTCTATATGAATGGTCATAAATCCCCGGGAGAAGGTAAATCACAGCCAAGTTGTTTGGAAATCTGTGGTCCAAGGTCTAGTTTGAAACAACACAGCTATGAGAACTTGACTTAGCAGTTCATTTGAGAAAATGAGAAAATGTTGTCCAGGTGTAATAAACTACATGAGCAAAGTCCATGAATGATAAGTTAAACCACAGGCAGAAGTTAATTGCAGAGATGGTTAGCAGTCAGCAGCTTTAATGGAAAAACACTGGAATGAAAAGAATTGGGGCCCTGAGTGCACCACAGGGTCCTAAGTGCCCTGGCCAGTCTCACCCCAGGACTCCACAGAAACTCCTGATGCCTGCAAGCCTGAGTGCTCCTGCCTCCAAGCTCAGGCTCTGGTCTTCACTCCTGGCCTGAGCTATGTCACAGCGTGCCAGTCCTCAACCCGGCCTCCTCCACAGCCGTCACACCTGTGCTGTAGTTTGTCTCCAGAGCGGGATGCGCTTCAGACACACGCTGCAGCCTGGTCTCTCACCTCCCACAGCTCCTGCCTGGATTCCCTGGAGGGATCCTGTGCTTGACTTGGCCTTCTGATAGTCCCTGCCATCAGCACCTGCTCTGTCCATTCTGCACAGATGCCATGAACTGTGTTGGCACTCTTACATTTAATCCAGTATGGCATGTTGTTCCTAGACACTCATGGTTATACCAGTGTGAAAGTTCCACACATTCATCTCCAGATCCTACTGGACTCTTGGTCCCTTCAAGTATAGTAAAAGATGTCTGAATAAAAATTACATAGGGAGGGAGAATTGTAGGGGATGCAGCCCCCTAAGCAATAATTTTAACAGCAAGAGGACACAATAATCTAAGGGAATAATTTTGAGGAGTTTGCAGTGGTACCAGAAATATAGTTCATCTGGAAGCAGACACTTTCTCTATTTTGCAAAGGAAATCTGAAAACACAGTGAGCAGATGAATTGATTAGTAAGGTTATCAGCACCACCTATCAGAGCAGGTGGCCTTGCAGGCTGCCATCTTTACTAGGGCTACAATCCTTACTGGATTTTTTACCTAACCTAGACAGCATTTTTAACACTCTCAGTGCTTGCAGCATCAAATTTGCTTTTGAAAAAACCCAAACTTGTGCTGAAATTTACCAGCAACCACACAAAGCAAGATGATGTCAGAGCAGAAATTCAATTCATCTAATGAAAAGACAAAAAAAAATCTGAGAAAACTTTAAAACACATTATACAAACCCCCTTAAAATGCTCACTTACCTTGCTAAGAGCACACAGTCCACATTTTTGATCTTTCCCAAAATCAAAGCATCCGATGGCTGCAAAACAAGCACATTAAGAATGAACTACTGCCTGACAATCACATTATAAACCTTTATTACTACCTAAAAATAAGCACAACAGAAGAAAATACTAGTTACTATTGCACTCTGATGTTTTTTTGAGCTCAGGTCTGTAATTTGATATGCCAGGTTAGTAAAACAGATCAAATTTGAGACAGGAAGGATTACCACCAATTTTCTGCTTTCATACTAACATTAACATTACAACTCTTTACTTTGGAGTTTGAAACAGTAATATTTTCTAATATATCAAAAGAGTATTTCAAACCCAAAAATAGTAGCATGCACATGTTACCATCAAATTGGTTAGCATGACTCTTCCCTGTAAACTTCAGTTTCTTTTTGCTAAATAGGTGCCATTCTCTACTAAAGCCCTCTTCCAACATAAACAACATTTAATCTGTGCTTTTCGATAACACTCGCCATTCTTTTCTCTGTCCCCTTTCTAACTTGGGCTCGCAGCAGGGAGTGAAGAGTTCTGGGTTCCTCTGACCCACCCCTCACTCACCCCCAGCTTCCTGAAAAACTCACTCTTCCCTGCTGCTTAGAGTCCTGCTTTTGTGAAATGAAATGTGATATAACAGAGAAATTTGGTACATAAGTGGCAGAAGCAGGGGTGTATTTGCTCCACCCAGGGACTTCTCTCACAGCTACAAAACAAGAAAATACAATCTTCCTGACTACCAACCAGCCAGGACAACAGCACATCTTGATTTTAGTTGTACATGTAGGAACATACCTTGCCACAGAGATGGGGCATCCTGCCCATGAGAGGCAGCCTCCAAGTCATCAACCACCATTACAATAAATTACCTGCTCCCTGAGCTATGTTCTGCCCCTGATCCTTCAGGGATCCGAAATATACTATGTCATAGCTCTCCTTTTTGTTAACACAGCTACTAACAAAATCATGGTTTACTTACTAATCACAAGTTTGCAAGTGTCTTGACTCACACATTTGCATTTAGGAACGTTCTGTTGCTAGCCAGTTGACAGAAAACAAATAAAATTCTAATGCTAGATACAAGATTTCAATTAGCATTTAGTTTTACAGCTGTTGATTTTCTATACACTTGAAAATTTGCAGAGATTGACAATGAAGTGATACGGGAGTCCCATGTTAAAGCTACCCATTTCTAACAAAAACATCACCTTCTACTTCCTATTGCACAGCTCTTTTTGGTAATTATTCATGTGAAAGCTCTTCAAAGCACCATAACTTACTCATTCACCAATGTTTAAATTCTGGCAGACATTTATTACTTCTTTTTAAAAAAAAAGAACATTCCAGGAAATTTGTGTTTAGAACTGCAGTTATTCTGACTTCTTTTTTTTTCCCAAGTCTCCATTTAATATTAAACTATTGATATTTAAGTGTTTAATCTTTACCTTAAATATACTCTTCTCAAAAAAACATGGCTTTAAGAGTGAAATTTCACACATGGCAAAAGTTGCTGTCCAGTGGCCAATGCAACTTGCCATTGCAACATTCCATACATAACACAGATGGTTCAAAAATTAGCATTTGGGATTTTGTTTTGTTCACACATATTTGCTGCGTTAAGTAATAAGCACTTACTAAAACTGGGGACTTAAGTCCCCAAAAGACTACAAAAATACTCTTAAAAACTAAAGAGGATTTCCAGCAAAAGTTCTTGCTTCCCATCAAAAAGGTCAGTAAATTGAAGACTCGGCTCTTTGCTTTATTAGTAACAGATTCAAGTTTATTGCAAGAGGTAGATTTAACTTTATATCTATTTTCAAGAGACTTGGGATAGTTTGATACTCATTCCCATCACAGAGCTCCACTGAATTCTGGCATACATTGATGATGCAGAAAGCACACAACAGCTTTGAAATTCACAGGCCTCAAAATCTAGTTGCCTAGACTAGATTTCCAGGGTTTCCTTCCCTATCTGCCCATATCATTGCACCTCAAAAGGCTTCAGGATGGTTGTGTAATAGTACCATCCGGCTGACACCTTTGCACTGATTTCCACAAAATGCATTCTGCATATTTTCCAGGTGATATACTGAATAACTTTTTGGCACATGACTTCTAGAAAAATGGAGGGGAAAAGAAATACTTGGAAAAAAGAGAGCACTGCTAAATGGTGAAAGAAATACTTGGAAAAAAGAGAGCACTGCTAAATGTTGAGCAGACAGTTTAAGAAAAGAATTGCAGATACTGCACCATGGTTCATTAAAAGACATTAAATAAAGATCACACAATCACAGAACTGTTAGGGTTGGAAAAGACCTGTGAAGATCTGCTAGTCCAGCCTCCCTGCCAAGGCAGGCTCGCCTAGAGCAGGTTACAGAGGAACACATGCAGGTGGGGTTTGAGTGTCTCCAGCAAGGGAGGCTCCATGACCTTACTGGGCAGCCTGCTCCAGCTCTGCCACCCTCAGTGCACAGAAACTCTTCCTCATATTGTGTTTTAGTTTAGGGCCATTACTGCTTATCCCATAGCTGAGCATCACTGAAAAGAGTCTGGTATCATCGTCTGGGCACCCACCCTTGAAATATTTACATGTACTGACCAGATCCCCTCTCAGTGTTCACTCTTCTAGACTAAGAAGGCCCAGCTTCTGCAGTCTCTCCCCGCAACAGAGATGCTCCAGATCCTGAAATCACCTCTGTGACTCTGCCAGACCCTCTCCAGTAGCCCCTTGTCTTTCTTATACTGAGGAGCCCAGAACTCAACACAGCACTCCAGATGTAGCCTCACCAGGGCCAGGTAGAGGGGGAATCACAACCCTTGGCCTGCTGACCCCAGGACAGCATTTGCCCTCCTGACTGCAAGGGTGAACCTGCCATCCACTACTCCAGGTTTTTCTCCACAAAGTTATTCCCACCCGAGGTGCAGGACTCTAAACTCTGCCCTGTTAAACCCCATCAGGTTTCTCTATGCCCAATTCTCCAGACTGAGGTCCCTCTGAGGGGCAGCAAAGCCTTCTGGTGCGTCAGCCACTCCTCCCAGTTTTGCCAGCTGGCTTAGGGCTCATGCTATCCCTTCATCCAGGTTGCTGGTAAAGAGATTGAATAAGACTGGACCAATTATTGATATGTGCATAAAGTTATCTAAACAGGCATTTCAAACTATGGGCTAACCATGTAACATAGCTAGTGTATACTTCCATTCTGCTTTCCTTCTCCCACAAGTTCTTTCCAAGTGCCGTACCTCTCTATTATTATCTCAGTCATAGCCAGGAGTGATGATAAAATAATAACTTTCAATAGAAAAATTTTAAATCAAAGCTCTAATACTGTATTTTAAAAGAAGAATTTAATAGAAGATCAAATAAATAGTTCTCAAACACTAAAAATTCCTGAATGTATTTAACTACTTCCCTCTTTTCACAAAATACAAGTCAGATATATATTACTCATTGTTGCAAAACAGAAAATAAATAATAGAACCCTGTGCAATTAACCCCTAATTCTTACAATAACAAACAACTGGAATAAATCCCCTTTGTTTATAATATAAATATGCATAAAGTACTGTTCACCACATGGTGTCTACAGAATTCATTTTTCCCTTGGTCTCACCTCAGAGGCCAGCTGGAACGGAAAACAGAATGAACACAGAACACTTGTGATGATAAAGCATTTCAGAGGTTCTTCAAGCTTCCATTCAACCTAGTTGAACTAGCTGAGCTAGTTTAGGAACTAAATGATGTACACTGTTTTGGGGAGGTAGAAGAGGAACTTAAGTATTATGTTACATGGTCAGGTTTTCCTGATGCATCAGGTTTTCCTGATGCAAGCAAAAACCACTCAGCTGAAAGGTGGAACTACCCCCTGCTTTGTCTGCCAGATATACTTATGACCAGAAGAAGAATTGGAGCCCCTATTATAATTTTCTAAAGTGGGAAATGTTTCTTCTTGCCCACCAGGGAAGGTGATTCAGAACCAAGATCTGTCACCCAGAAAGGAACAGAATCTAACTGAAAATATAATCTGAACAAAGATTTTTAGGAGCTTCAAAATTCAATAATGAAGATAAAATTGCTTGGAACAGCATCTATTATCTTGCAGGAGACAAATATTTTCTATATCTGGAGATAGAATCTCCAAAGGTTTTGGAATATTTTCCATAGAATACCAGATTTTTCATGTACTGAAACTGGTGGAAGCACATAAAGGAGAAAAGACAGCTGGAATATTAAGAGCTGTAACCTTATTAAGTTTTTTCAAAAACTGTTGTTCTGAATTTTTACTATTACTAATGTAACTTGACAGATCATAGGAGGAACAATGTCAACATACAGAACTGCAAAAAATTGTCATAATAGTTTCCTTTAAGCTTTTCCATATTTCCCACATTCCTTAATGCCAAATTTTGTAGTTAAATTATTCTTAGGATTCAAGAAGGCCAGAGCAGAAGACAATTCAAGGACTGTATGAAGAAAATGTAAGCTACCATCCACCTTTTAAAAGAAAAGAAAGCAGCATTTTTCACTAAAGAAAAATCTATTTTGCTGCTGTCAAATGTCAAAGCTGCCAAGGAACATGTATCCCAGAAAGATTTTCAGCCAAAAATCTTTTGGTACATGTTTCCTTGCGTAGAAACTTAAGATTTAAGATTTAACTAAAGTGGAATTGTACACTTTGCATTTTTACATGACAGAAGAAAATGTACATGCATTCTAGTAACTACGCCTTGAAATTTCCTTTTGACATTCATTAATTTTCATTCTTCCTAGTTTTGCCTGAACTAAACAGGTTGATGTTTCATCTCAGTTTCTCTTGGGAAATTAAAGCCTGCAACGTTCTGAAGTTTATTTAAGCCCTTTACTTCTTAAAATTTCAGGCAGATTACCTCTCCACTGATTTCACAGCCCTGTGAAAAAGTATCTTTATGGCAGAAAAGTTCCAATTTGGTTTTATTCTAGTAACAATCAAGAACAAAACATACCTTTAGGAAAAAATAGTAACAAATCACAACCTTTCTAAACTTTCCAGGAACACTTAAATAGAAATAAAATTGCCCTCCTGCAATTCAGCAATAGCTGCTCCTCTCAACAATGTAATTCTAAAATGAGAGGTAGGTTGTGTAACACTTCCTTCCTGAATACTAAATAGTCTCAGCAGCAAAGTAAGTGAATATTGATCCACCGAATAAAAACTGAATTTGAGGCTTGTTTTTGCTTCTGAAAAACTGAAATCCATTGCGCTTGGTGCAACTGTAACTTGTGGACTAAGCTCTGCACATCTTACACTAAGGCTGATCCAGCAGCTGCTGAACTGGAAACTGCAGTCACTGAAGTTAATGTGCTTCTGCACAGGAGGAAATCTACATGAAAAACCCATCAGGTCAATGGCCTGATTATCAAAAGTTCAGATCTATAGAGAGAGAGAAGAAAGACAGGCCATTACAGGTAAAAGAATAAAAGCTTCCTGTTTGGCTGTGCTCTCTTTCTTTGACTGTGACCTGACTCCATTCCGGTCAGCTTTACAGTCCCAGTTCAACTTCGGACATTATCTCAAATTCATGCTTGGATTCATATCATAACATCTCAGTTCTATTCTCATCCCCCCCCCACAGAGAAGAAATATTCATGAGCTCTTTTTTTCTAAGTTCAGCCTATGCTAAATGCATAATATGCACTCAGACACAGGTAGTCCATTGATCAAGGTCTCTCACAAACCACAACAGGCACCAACATTAATTTCCTGCTATTTATGTTGCATTCCATGAAGAAAACAGAAGACACTATATAAGCTACTTACCAGTTAAAAAGATAAAGTAAAAAAGCCTTCCAGACTGACCAAAGGTGCGTGGCTGATGAAGATTTTTTCACTCCTTTGTGCAGGAGCTATCGGGCAAGTACTCCTACTCTTCTCAGGAATACTGAACCCTACTGCAGGCCACTTACTGCACTGCAGAATTTGCATCCCCCAAATCCTGTGGCATCTCAGTGCTGTGACAGAACAGACCTTCAAATGCTGTGCTGCCACTGTGCCCTTAACTCTGATCTGAACACAGCCCTGCGAGGGAGAATGTTCCATCTGTCCTAGACAGGAAAGCTTCAGTTAATATCTGCTACACGCATAGTATTACTTTTGCTTTGTCAGCAGTCTCCAAACACATCCATGCTGTAATGAACATCCATGATCTCAAGAAACAGGGAATGCAATGGCAACTGGTTTGGTTTAGCCAGTGGATTCTCCTTCAGACCAAAGCTGGCTACTTTTGGAAACCAGAGTATAGAAAACAGAGGAGGTATGTTCCTTTCATTCTATTACAATTTGTTAATTAATTTTGAAAGATGAGAAAAAAGTCGAATGCACTCTTCTGTGTTTTCATTTCCTTTAATATTTACCTCCTTCCCCTTCCTGAACGGTGTGGATAATAACTCGTCTTGCTCTTTACACTCCATTTTAAACCATTTTTGAGTGGAGGCATGGATTCGGTTTTCAATCACACACCATACCACTGAGTTTTCTGGCAAGCCTCCAGTCACAAAATAGCACTTGCTACCAGATACCAGATTTTTTTGCATGTACACTGGTGTACACTGGTAGACTGCACAAGATATAACTCTAATGGCAACTATAAAGCACCCCGACTCCACGACATGAATTACAAACTAAGAATCCCACAATACATAGCAACTAAAAACAGTTGTGCCAGCACCTCCTTTACACAATCATTTGCAGTCTAAAAATTCTTAAAGCACACAAACACCTTGAAAATTGGGCAAAAAGCTTCAGTAATAAATAAAATGGTTATACATACCTTGCCATAAGGAGTGTCAACATATTTTTCTGTCCTTCCTTCTAAGATATCAGGATCATCCAGGCCAGTTCCACCGATAATTCCAATCTTACACAGAAAGTACATATTAGTCTTGCAATTCACATTTAACTGCACGCCTGAAAAACTAACCAGGCAGCTACAAAATGTATCTTCTCAAGATGAGGCTAGACTACAGATCAACAAAGCGTAATATGCCCACCACACTTTTCCAGAATGCAAATTTCAAATACCTGATTTTAAACAACTGTATTTAGCTTGCCAGTTTCTTACACCATGATTCTCCTCTTTAAGATATCAAATTTAAAAAAAAAGCTATGAAAAAATGCACAAAGATGCGCCACTAAACATTTATTTCCACTATAAAAATTAAGACTGTTATTTGGGAATGCCTGTAATGAGTGAGAAATACATGTAGAAAGCCCATTAAAGCAATGGCTTCTTGCTTACATGGACAAAAAATCTTACATATAACCACCATACTGAATATCAGGCTGTCACGGTTTTAAGCCCAGTTGGAAGTTAAGCACCAACACAGCCACTTGCTCAAAGCCCTCTTCTTTCCTCCTGCACTCCAGTGGAATGGGGAGTGGAATCAAAGTAAAACTTGTATGTTGACACAAGAAAAGTTTAATAACTGAAAATAAAGTAAAATACGGTAACAAGGGTAAATGAGAGTAATAATGATAAAGAAGGGAAAAGCTAGCAATGCACAATACAACTGCTCTGCACCCACTGACTAATTCCAGACCCCCATTCTCAAACCCAGACTGGCTGCCCTCGGGGGTAACTCCCCCAGTCTATGCAGTGGGCATGATGTCCCACGGTGAGGGATATGAAATACCCCTTCAATCAGCTCAGGTCACCCATCCCAGCTGTGCTCCCTCCTGGTTTTGTTCACATACCCCCTGCACTCCCTCCCTGGCAGAGCACAAAACAGGGAAAAAAGAAGTCCTTGACTTAGGATTAACATGACTCAACAAAACCCAAAACATCAGCATGTTAGCAACACCATTCTCATTCTGCATCCAAAACACAGCACTGGAACAGCTAGTGAGGGGAAATTAACCTTATTATAGCTGTAGCCAGGACACAAGCATTTCTATATGGCATTATACCTCCAAAAGAAAGAAAACTTTCTGGAAAAAAAAATTAGTCTTTTGTGTTGACTTGACAAAATCTAAGAGGTTTCCCAACTAAAATCTCTGCTGTGTTTTGATTTGCCTGTGATTGCATATTTCATCTAAGAAAAATGCATCTGATTTTTCTTGTTTCTAGTTCATCATTGAAAAGCTAACTTGTTTTTTGTCTCTCTAGTGATAATTTGATTTTCAATCAAATCATGTTTTTTCTTGAGTTCAGAACACTTGTAACTCTTCAAATGGAATTGTTATTGTCAAGCTTTTCACAACTGAAAGCTTAGTAATGTTATTTAAGAATGACATCACCATTTATCACACACAAAGAAAATGAGTGCTTCTTTTTTTTCTTTAATATGACCAGTTGTTGCAAAGTCTGTATCACTTTCAAGTTGAATCCACATCATCACTGATTTGCCTTTCAGGGAAGAACAAAATCTGAACCACTCTAACATAATTTATCACCACCAAGACTGAGAACTTCCCAAGTAATCCACAACACACAGAGCCGCCTCTTACTCTAGCTCTTCCTTACTTTCACATTCGCAGAGACCCCTTCTGTCCAACCACTGTATTAGCTGCCTCATTAAGCACTTCTTCTCAACAAGCAGAGGCTCTGTGATGTAAACACCTCTCTAACAAAGCCGGTGGTGTAGACGCTGACACCATGAGACAGTTTTACCGATCTCCAGCTTCCTCCTGCTACCCCCGCGTGGAGCACGAGAAGAACTGCAAAGGAAACCAGCAGTACCAACCCACATACTCCGACCCTGAATACACACACAAGCTTTTGGGAAAACCCAGACCATTGTTTGCAGTACTACTGAGGGGTCTGTTCCCCTATTACTCGTGCTGCTTAGCAATCCGACTTGGATTGCTCACGAAAATCCTGAAAACTACATACACTTTAGGATGAGTAACAAATTGCCTTAAGAATCATGAAAGGTATGCAACAGGAACATTCACAAAACTCAAAATCAATAAAATACTATCTTTAACTCTGTTCACGTCTACATTCACTAAACACTACTGAATGATGATTGCTACTGACGATTGCTACATTAACAGAAGACAGGACCAAAATGGTGCCTTTTTAATTTTTTTCCATCTAGGAAAAAAAAAAAGGTTCCTTCAGCAACTTTACTAGTTTTAGCTGGGTATAACACTTGTTTTACTAGTGCCCTATGACTTAGGATTCAAAAGGGAACTGAACTTTTACATCTAGCAAAGTGAAAGCTGTTGGAACTGAGGAAAAGTGTGCAATGCTGGAGAGAGCAGCTACAGATGCAGGACATAAAAGTTACTTTGGAACTGCAGTGCTTTCAGGTTACTATAAACACACAGATCCACCCAGTAACAGACTGCTCCTGTACAGAAACTAGCACTCCTGGCCTGCCGCAGCACCGGCCTCGTGCGGCTGCTGTCAAATTTGTTCTCAGGCTCCATAACTCTGCTGCTGCAGCGGCATCAATATGTGCTTTGGCTGCACTGTTCGGCTCCTGTGTAGGCTTTTACACCAACAGCCATGCTCTCAGAAACGGCAGACCGCAACGAGCTTGCAAAATACTCACAGCTCTGCCTTCTTACCCACTGCAAACTTACCTCAGGGGCAGTCCGGACAACCCTCAGGCCACCTGAGGCAACACTGGCTAGAGAAAGGCTGGGTTCACTCATAATTCAACGGAGAGCTACTTCAGTGGAAGTTAGGCCAGCAGAGATTTTTGAAGTAGCTGCTTTTCCAATCATGTAAGGTCAGCTTGGAGCTGGCAACACTAATCCTAAAATTAATTTTACCTGACAGTTATTTTTCGTCCAGTTTACGTGATATCCAGAAACATTATCTGCATCTGGGGACAAGACACAAAAATCCGAATCTATACTAAACTCTGCTTTCCAAACCTTCTAGTGAATTATCAAAACAAGTGAAGATGCTCTAAGGCTCTGTGGGAGAGATACATTACATCCTGGTTCTGGCCAAGACAGGATTAATTTTTGCAGTAGCCTGGGAGGGCCATAACTAGCACCTGGAAATTATTCTATATGACTTCATATAATTTTCCAGAAACAGGGGAAGGAGCCCTGGGTCAGGCAGCATGACAATTAGGTATTTTTGGGCTCTGCACAGTGGTGAGCAGTTGCACATTCCCTGCTCAGCTCTCTTGATTATATAGTTGCTGTTACTGTTTGTTTTCTTATCTCACTGTTGTTTCCAGTAAATTCTTCTTATCTCAACCCATGATCTTCATCTTTTGTGCCTCCAGCTCTACTGTCATTCTGCTGCAGGGGTGGGGAGATGTGTGGTTTGGAGTGGTTTCAGTGGGAACACTAAATTGGAGAGCACCATGTCTAAACCACAGCACCACTGTCAGAGGAGCTGAGTTCAGTTCTCATCTACCAACCCAGGTGCTGAACATATGGGAAGACAGAGAGGATGTGACCCAGGAAGAACAGTTTCACCTCTCCTCAAAAGCCAGAGGTCTGACCTCACACCTAGGAATGACTTCGAGAATGGAAAGATGTAAGACTGTATTCTCCATTTCAGACTCTGCATCCTGCAAAGCGATGCAAAGTATATAACTTGTAAAAGTTAACCGAGGCTGTTTCGAAGGTTATCTGGAATTAAATCTCAAGTAAAATGGCACTACAGTGGAGTGAATCTCAAACATTGGGATGAAGAGCAACAGAAGTGAAACCTAACAAAAAGTTATCATACCAGTAACTACAAAAATCAAACCCATTTCTCTGTGCAAGTCCAAGTAACAATCAAACTGAAGTGTATGTCTTTCTTCACCTGGTGTTTGGTGAACCTCTCCAAGCAGGTTTAAGCCAAAGAAGTTATCAGTGCAGTAACAGCCTACACTTGTTCATCTGCAGGTCTTAAACACTAATACATGTCATGAACACCTTATGGGTCTTTTTGACAACTAACCACCACCAAACCCTTCTGTATTCCTCTCTTCTGTTTTGGGGATACTGAGAAAGGAGTGAGAATGGCATTACAAACAATTTTGCTTAGAAGGAGACAAACACCGAGCTGTGTATAATTTACGCTTAAGAGAATAAATCTGTACATTGAAGACAGGTTGTAACTGTGTTCTACACACCAAAACGACGGGGATTTTTCTACTTCACCGCAGAAAAAATAATGCATAGTTTGTGAAAACTCAAATTTCAGCCTGACCACCGGCCTGCTCGCCCCTGGTGCCATCACTGCTCTGAGCAGCTCTTCAAACACACAGGAGACAAATCTTAGGAGCCGAAGTTTTGCACTGCTCACTTCTGCCAAAGCTCAGTTTAAAACACTTTCAAAAACAGAGCCCACAGCTACAGCCCCGCCACGATCCCTCTCACTGATAAACCGAACACACTGCACACGGGTCAGATCTTCGGAAAAGG
>VXBQ01000039.1:4565-22826 GCA_013400175.1 Phainopepla nitens
TAAATTTTCTTCCTTATAACTAATCCAAATTGACCCTCCTCTTTGAAATTGTTACAACTTGTCCTACTGCAGCAGGCCCTGCAGAAAAGATTGTCCCATCTTTCCCATAGGCCCTGTTCAAGAGCTGGAAAGCTGATGTAAGTGCTCCTTTCTCTGAGCCTTCTCTTCTTCAGGCTGAACAACCCCTATTCCCTCAGCCTGCCTTCACAGAAGAGGCGCTCCAGCCCTCTGATCATCTTCATGGGGTTCCTATAGACTCAGTCGGGCAGGTCCATGTCGTTTTTGTGCCGAAGACACCAGAGCTGGATGCAGTACTCCAGACAGAATCTCCTCCAGCTATTTTCACAATATGCTTTTTATTATGTCTTTTTAAATGTTTATTAGCCTCTTTGTCTGTTTGAAACTATTTTGTGCCATCCAAAAAGTCTCATTTGCATAGGGAGATTTGATACCAGGAGGGAACATTCTTCAGAACAGGAGCAGAGCTGACACGCTGGCGTGTCCTTTGCTGCGATTGGTGCGGTGCTGCTGAGTAGAAGAGTATTTGTGATGCAACCTTTCCTATTAGCAACTGACCTTTCTTCCTGATCAGTCCCTGTGCTTTTTGGCTTTTCTATAAAGTGCCAAAAAGAAAAGAAGAATCCTCAAATGTCTTTTCTAGCAAAGAATCATCAACTAGTAAAGAACCCTGCGATGATGAGAAAAATCTAAAAATGTTTAACAGCAAAGAAAACTGGCCTAACATAAAGTAGATTTCAGAGGAAAATACAGCATGGGAAGAATAGAAAAATGATAAAGAAACACACAGGCACACACACATACACACACACACACAAAAGAAGTTTTAAGCAGAAGAATTAATAGTTTACGGAAAAAAATAAAGAAGAGGGAAAGCTCCTATTGTGACAAAATGGCACATAAAGTATGTAATTTAATTAAATTAAGATTTACAATAAAAGAACTTTTCCACATCCAGAAAACTGCTCACAGTTTATTGCAAAGTTACTCAGTGCAGGTGCTATTCTTTATCATGCATCTTATATGTGTCTTTGAAAGTCTGTCCCAGCAGAAAAAGGGTGCTGAGATTAAAGATTTGAGTGAAATATTCCACTGTATTTTCAGTCAAGAAATCTGCCTTATAAACCAGAACATGCCCACATTCAGTTTAATCAAGATTCATTGGAGTTCAGGATTCTGTCCTTTGAGAGAGAAAAAAAAAAAGTTCAAGAAGCTTGGCATTACAGTAGAGGTGTGACATAGCAATATTTTATAGTACAGCCTCTTTGCAGTGATTTGTGTGTATAAAGTCTAATCCACCAGACTGTCTCAAAACCTGCAAACTGCCCTGGTTGTGGAACATAAGATTTACCACAATGTCAGTGATAACATTTATCAACTCATTTATCCACTTATGGACTAGGGTCAGTGTCAAATACTTCAGAATAAGATGAAATAGCTCTCACAGGAGACAGCTATATGATAATATGCCTGAGTAATGCTCTTATCCTAGATCTTAACAGTTACTGTTTGTCTTGAGCCTTATATCACGAGGATTCATCTGTCTTTCCTCATCTTAGCTGTTTTCTTTACCTCAGTGATTGTGTTTTATATTATTTATGGGTGCATACACTTCCTCCTTTCCTCTCTACGTTCTTGGTCTCGAACACTAGCAGTGGAAGTGTGTTGCATGTTGAAACAGTGTTCTGTGGGGAGAAAAAGTAAATTGTTGTATTGGCTTTTGTCCATTCAAAAGGAGACATTTGAGGATCTTCTGCCGAAGTCCAGAATATCACCTTCTATCATAATCTAAAAGATGCTGCTGTGGTTAGCTGTTGTGTGGGGTGTCCTGTGCCCATGGGTGGCCCCTCTGCGGGCCTGATTCCATGCTGTATTTATCCTAAGCAGCTATTTTTCATAAAGACAACTGAAATTCAATGTGCCAGCTAAACTTTGTAGCTTAGCAACTCCACTCATGTAAAGACCTGCATCTGTGGCTACAAGCCAAATCTAGATTTCTATGCAAACAGAAGAGAGCCTGTTTTACAGGAGGTTCATTATCTGACTGGTGAAGATGGAAGCAGAGCTGATAATGTAACAGGTAAGCATTATGATCAGAGACAAGTTTGGCAGAACACCTTGCTTGCATCACAGATGACCTTTTATTTCATCATTTGACTGTCATTTTTTAACATTTTAGGGCAGAGTTGTGCTGGAGCAGCAGTAAGCAGACAAAAGCATAAAAATGTGAAAGTGGATAAAGGCTGAGTGAAGGGAAAAGGTGTGAGGTAAACGTCTGACCATTAGTGTTAAGTGGGATGAAAGTCAGATGACAGACAGAAAGTGGTGTCCTCAGCTGAGGTGAGGGTGACGCTGCTGAGACACTGAGTCCTTCACTCCTGTGTCACCTCTGCCTTATCCCATTGATCTCCACATCCACATTGCCGGCTGGGGCAATAAGAGATCATTCTCTTCCTTGCAAATTCTTGTGGTTTTCATCCTGGGAACAGGTGAGGGTACACACCAGGAGAAAGAAGAAGCTATAACAAGGCTGGATCATGATTCCTCTTTATCTTCTATAGGCTGATATTTTTTTCTTAGATAGTTCTGCAGTGTGTGATGCTACAAGAGCTACTTTTATAAATGTAAACTTTAGACCTATTCCTCAAGGAACATAATGACCTGCTAATTTTAATGTTAATCTCTCTCCAGTGCTGTGAACAAAACATGTCATGATGGAGGTTTTATTTAACCTCCTCACTATGGCTTGCTGCCACAAACTCCTCTGACATTCTCTGCAACAACAGCTGATCTCTGCTTCTCTCTTCCAAATAACTGCAGGCTTAAAGAAGAAATCACAGTTTATTATTCACCCCAGGCAAAATGCAAAGGTTGATCTATGTGTTAAAAGCTACAGAGTCACCAATTACAAGTTGTTTTGTTTTTTTAAATTATAAAATTGAGTCTCATTTTTTTCTATAACACATTAGCCCGACTCCTTAATTTCAAAGGTTTCATGAGACTATTGAGCAGAGATGAAAATAATGCCTAGTATCTTTAACTTGGTGTAGCTGCACATATGGGAATTATTGAAGCATAGACTGATGATATGACTAATGTTCCATCCTGACAGCCTGCCCTGGTGCCTCTCCCTACTTTGCTTCTGGTCTTAGAGCTTATGATGCACAATTTTTAAGCAATGAAGGGTTCTTGAAAAGAAACTCAATCTCTGGGCCATGTCCCTCCATCTTTTTCTATCTCTGTTTTCTTTCTGTATCTCTGTTTTCTTTCTGTCACTTTGCCTGTTACAACATCAGCAGTCAATCTTGTGGGTTTTTTCAGTTTTTTATTTGGATATTTTTGTTTTGTTTAGTGTAGTTTGACTTTTTAACCATAAGAATTAACATAATTGTAAAGAACAGAAATATTTCAATTTGGAAATATTTCCAGGGTATTTAACTGTTAAAAATTTCACAGCGTTGATACATGCATATCTCCTTGCTGTACATTAGCAGGCTGTTTTATGTCTTGACTGATGGATCATATGGTTTTTATCAGTGTATTCTGGATCTTCCCTGCTTCAGTGAATCCTGGGAGATGCAGTTTTTCAGAGAAAAGTGGAACGGAACAATTGGATCACAGTCACTGTAAAGTACTATGACAAAATTCTGAAACACAGAACTTTCAGTTACTACATCTTTGGGAAAATTTTGTGCTCCAATGTTAAAATTTCACTGAAAAATAAACATGATTTCCTCCCTGCTAAAAACCTTTTGAAAATCCTATTTTCCATCAGCCCTTATAACCAAAATACTTAAATACATTTTCAGCCACCACTGCTTGCTATGGTTTTTCACAGTGAATGATCACCAGTCTCAGCCACTGCTCTCTAAATAACCACACAGCTCTAATAAGAAAGACAGGCCCACAGAATTGCACAGCAAAATCTGGAGGCAGCCAGGCTTGCCAGCAATTCTCTGTGGATAGAGGGATCCAGCTGCCCAGTCTGCACACAAGCCCTTACCAGGAGACAGTGAAGTCACAAATCTAGAGTTAAGTTGTGCTTAGCTCTAGATGTGCATGTTTTACAGAAGAGGCTGGAACTTTAAAGCTCGTTTCCACATGGTCAGGTTAGTAGATTACTTTTACAGAAATCGGCAGGACTCGGGCATTTATGTAAAACCTTTGGAATGCTTGTTTTGCAGGCTGAATCATTTTAGATGCCAAGAGCCTGTCCATCTGGATGAGCCCTATTCTCTAAAGTTAAGCAGCAAATCACACATGCAGGTCTAACCAGGACTCCTCTGATCACATCTGTTTCTCAGAGCTTCTCAGGTAAAGTCACAGATCACATGCACATTTAGTCTCCACCACATTTTCCTCCCACCTCCCTCTTGTGTTTGTGTTCCATCACCATTTCTCAGCACTTTTAGCCTTTTTTACAAATCATGCTAATATTCCAAAATAATAAAATAAAAAATCTTCAGGCAACGTGCAGGAAGCCTTCCCTACTCACACAGAGACTACACTGCTATTCACAGGAATAGGAGACTTTAATAAGTGTATCTCTAAGAGCATTGTTCATATTAATCCTTAATAATAGAAAAATAAAAGTAAAATATATTCTTTCATCAGTCTTTTAAATGTCATGATCTAGTGCTTCAATAAAGAAAAGAAGAACTGAAAAGGCTTTATATTTAGAGCAGTGTCAAAACAAGAACTTTCTTCTTCTCATTGAAATTAAGTGTGGTTTTTTTAATTCTTTGAATGAACAGCCACTCTGTATCTGTGTCATGCTGTCATTTGCATGAATGACTCTGAACCTAGGAAACTGAAATGTCTGTAAGTTAAGGATCAGCTGCTATGGCAAGACTAATGATTTCATTAATAGTACATTTCTGCGAGGTTGTGCCTGTGGCTCTGAAACCATGGAAAGATTTCAAAGAAAGATGGACATTACTGGCTGAAGCCACAGGCAGCCAGTGCACATATTGAAGTAAGTGGATAATCTGGTTGGATGAGTCCTACAGATAATTCCAGAGCTCATTATCTGCCCTGAGATGAGGTTTATTGTGTAGATGAGGAGACAGGCACCTCTCCCAGGAAAGTGTCTGTTTGGTAGAATTGGTCAAAAGGTGAAGTGCCAGTCAGAAGAATTTAAGTATATGTAGTGCTGTACCATAATTTTGTATTTCCAATAAAACTTCATATTACTGATTACTTGGCTTCCTTTGTTCAGCTTTCTAGCTGACAGATGTAATAAGGGAGATTGTTAAAAAGATCTCACTGGGGTTTTTTTCACCAAACAGGAATTCTGCTTTCTCTGCACCATTATCTTCTCATTTTTAAGCTCTGTCAGGGTGTAGTCCTGGGCAGAGCTGTTTTGCCAGGCCATTCATAAAAAAACCCCACAATGAACAATCCAAAACATAAGCTGAATATGAGTTTGGCTTAAAATTCTCATATTTGGGATGTACAAGAACACTGAGGTGTTTTTATTTATTATTGCGCATAGTCAAATCATGGTTTTATTTTTTTCTTCACAATTTTAGAGGCACACATCAAATACCATATAGTTTACAATGAAAACCAAAGGTGCACTTACTATTAAGTTAAAAGGCATGTATAGGATAATAAGTTTTTCTTCAATCATAATGTTTCATTTAGCTATCTCTGTACTGAATCTGATGTGTCTGGTAAAAAAAAATGTTTCTTTCAAAAAGGCAACCAAACTTGAATTTGAAGATAGCAAAACATGATATCATTGCTGGATCTGTACTGCAAATGAAGAAGGTCTGATGGAGAAGATATATAAAAGCAACATTCATGGACATCTGTTCTGGCTTCTCTCTTATGAAATACATTTTTATGAAAACATGAAAGTGCAGCTGAGAATAGAAAGAAGATTTGGTTTTATTAGCTGGTATCTGATAATCTTTAAATCTCTCTGCTGTACCAGTTAGGGGGTCTGAGAGGATAACTCTCTGCAGAATTTCACAGATATTAGTCGTAGCCTAGATTTTCTGTGGATGGCAAACACACAAAGGTCAAAACAGGCTTCGTTGCTTGTGCTCCCCACCATGCAGTTGGCAGGATTCTTTGCCCATCCTTCCAAGCTGAGCTCCTTCTCATCTGGAAGGCTTCACCCCATTGCACTGCAAGGATCATAGGACACCGGAGAGTGGTCTAGCCCAGCTGCCACCAGCTGGGCTGGCTGACTTCATGGAGCAGAGCCTTCCACAGCTGCTTCTCAGCTCATGCCGTGCCAAGGTGCCCGAACGCGCCTGACGCTTGGTGGCCAGCGGAGCTGCAGTGCCACCCTGAATGCTTGGCAGCTCCTCCTGCCACAACCTGCTGTCTTGGCTCGTGCTGCTGTGACTGGTCCAGAGGCCACCTCATGCCTCATTAGACCCTCTTAAGATCTTGACTCAGCAGGTATGGCTTGGAGGTAGGGACAGAGTCTTTACTGCCAGAGTCTAATCTGACCCCAGCTTTACTGAACTCACAATTGTATGCTGCTGTTTGCACAATAATTGCAAAATGAAAGAGGAGCAGATGACAACAGAATGGCACCAGGAAAACCTACTGGAAATACCTGCACCTTCTCACCAGCTGCAGTTCATTAACTTACCCACAGGAACCGTGTCAATATTAGTGAAGTAATCCCTGGATATTATTTTCTTTCCGGGAAGTCTTCAGAGCTCTGGTCTGTACCAATATGTAAAATTGAAAATGGTACATATGCAGGATTCAAGAAATAAAACATATTTTTATTTTTACATAACTCAGTATTTTCCTCTGGCCAGGACCTGCAGGTCTTGGCATCTCAGCTCTTTGAAATTCCATCTGAAGAAATGATGACACTTCTGGTGACACCTTTATCATTTCATAGATGAGTCTACTTGTTGCTGACTTCACAACACTGTCAACCATTTTCTATCCTGGTTTTTGTTTTATCAAGAGAAACTTAGTAAATATGCACTGTCACAGTTACAGGAAATCCATGCATTTATAAGAAATGCTGAGTTCTTGGACATTAAGTCATCTGAAGGATAATCAACTTAAAACATTAGCTTTTTCACAGAATTACAGAATAATTCTGGTTGGAAGGGACCACAGTGGATCATCTGCCCCAACCTCCATGCTCAGGCAGGATCATCCTAGAGCACATGGCACAGGATTGTATCCATGCTCAGTCTTTCTGAGCAATCTGTTTTGGGACCTGACTGGCAATGCAGCATTGCTATCTGATACCTTATTCAATTTTATTACCCTGCCATACCAGTCAAGGATGACAAAGCACATAGGATCTGTCTGGATTACTAGAAATGTGTAAGAGATCAAAAAGAGTTGAAAAAAAAACCCACCAAAACTGAAGAAAGCTCAGGTATCATCCATCCTAATCATGCCACTCTGGTCCTCACTGGTGATAAATCATGTAATTTTTTTGGTAGCCATCTTTTCATGAAGATCTAGGTGATATTAATTACTTATAAAAAATAAATTACCTCAGAAAAATATTGGGATGCTCAACTTCAATATCCTTTTCCATTTGGGATGTAGTGACAGTCTGCTGTGGTTTAACACCAGACAGAAACCAGGTGCTGCAAGCTGCTTGCTAACTCCTCACCCATGCTGCTGCTAGGATGGTAGGATTGTGCAAAATTCAGAAAATGGAAAAAGCCCTGAATTAATATAAGGTTAATAATTTAAATAAAGTAATATAAAAATAATTATTATTATAATTGTTGTTGATATGGTAACTGATAGTGTTGTTATTATTATTATTATTAACAAGAAAAAGAAAGAGAGGAATAAAACAGGCACAATAAGACTGCTGACTACCCAGTGTCCAGCACCCAGCCCATCCCTGTGCAGTGATCAGTAGCTCCTGGCCAACTTCCCCCAGTGCCTCTGACCATGACATTCTGTGGTGTGGAATATCCCTCTGGCCAGTTCAGGTCTCCTGTCCTGGCCATCCTCCCTTCAGCCTTCCTGTGCACCTCCTCACTGGTAGAACATGAGACACTGACGGTCCTTGACTCAGGGTAAGAACTGCTCAGCACCAACCAAGACATCATGATTTTGTCAACTATTTTCTTTTTTTTCTCTTTTTTTTCTTTTTCTCTTTAACTCTTTTTTCCTCTCTAACTTAACACTTCTTCTAACTCGATCTCTTTTTTCTCTATTTCTTTTTTCACTCTATTTTCTCTTTATTTCTTTTTCTAACTTTTTTTCTTTTTCTCTTTCTCTTTCTCTTCTTTCTATTTCTCTTACTTCATCTGAAATACAGCACTGCACCAGCTGTTAGGAAGAAGATGAACTCTATCCCAGCCGAAGGCAGAACACAAACTCTGTCATTAACAAACTTGTCTTTCTTGCAGACTTTATTTTCAGCAGCAGTTGTAGATATTATCTCTTTCTAGTCCTTTTGGTGTTCACAACATCACAGATGGTTTTTGCATGTGCTGTTTAAATGTGTTCACTCTGTGGAATAATACTTGACCACTAGAACAAGTACTGCAGAGCTGCAGTACTGCAAATCACAGTTGGAGGATGCCTCTCTACAGTGAAATTGCTCTTCTTCATCCCATAATTCTTGGAACAATCCCATAGGCTAGCATGGTTCTAAGACACTATTTTCAGCTTTTTGTCCTGGACTGTGAAATGAGAACATATAATGATGCCAGAGGAAGGAAAATCTGCTGGGTTAGTGTTACAGGGCCATATGTTCAGTACTCTAAGTCGCAGTCTCATCCTTACGAGAGGTTTCTTTGGAACAATCTGGACAACACAAGTGTGTTTTGTTTCAGAGGGATTTTGTTGGTTCAATCTAAAGGCGAGCCTACCAGCAGTTGATGCTCAAGAAAACAGAGCTTGGCACTGAAACTGGTTATGGGACAGTGATAATCAAAATCCCTGGCATAGCAGAGCCCATCACTGATCACATCACCAGTGGAGATCTTGCATAGCAACCTCCCTCTGTTGCCTGAGGCAAACTTCATTCCTTGTCTTGTTTGGATGTCAGCGGGTATAAAAAGAATTGAGGTAACAAAGGATGTGTGCAAGGCACCCCTGTCAACACAAGCAGGTTGACAGGGGTGATTATCCCAAACCAATGCCTTGCTGTCCCATCAAGCCCAAAGTCTGAAATAAAGGTTTAATGCAAATGGAAAATCCCATAAAACATGGTCTTATGCCACATAAACTGCAAGGTGAAGAAGGACCAAAGTTCAAAAAATCTTGACTACAGTCCCTTCTTTTTGAAGAGAAATCTCAAATATGGACTTCCAGATATGTATTTTAAATAAGCTTAATGGCATCCAAGTACAGGGACTCAGGGGAAATGAGCAGATTGAGAAAGTGGGGATGTGGATGGACAAAGCAGTAGTGTAGATGGGCACTACCATAGACACAAAAAAGCAGAATTGTGTCCTGGCTTGGAGCGTGCTCATCGTGTGACACAGGTGCTGATTCTATGATTCAATGACCTGCAACTTGTAGCCCTACAGAGAGCTTTAACTCATCATCCAACAGTAACAAGAGTGTGCAACTTCTCCTTTAGGAGTTTTGAACTAGTGGCTAATCAACTTCATTTTTCAAAATATCTGCCAAATTTCCTGTTTCAATTTGTGTGGCTGAAGCTTGTAGTCATTAATTCTTGTTAGGCTTTTCTCCACTAGATGAAAGTTCTATATTTTCCTCATTAACACAAACATTTTCTAATCAATTCATCTCTCCGTCATCTTTTGAAAAGCAGAGCAGATTCAGTTCTTCAGGTCTCTCACAGGAAGGCATGTACTTCTGTCCTCTAATAGTTCATTTAACAACTTTTTGTATCTGTTCCAGTTTTCCCCAGTCTAACAATCACATCAGGATAGTGTTCCTCTCTTGCTATCTCCTTTGATGTGTACAGGACTAAAAAATAAATTAAGTTAGCAAATAAATTTTAAAGCAGTTTTTCTGCTTCTCTTTCATCACTAGCCAGTACAAATTCCTACTAATATGTATTAACTATGGCACCCAATTTGAATTTTCCACTGGATGATTTTTGCATGAAAATGTCAGAATCAGTGACTTTTCAGGACATAATTCTACCTTCCTGTGCCTGGCTTTCATTCCTCTTCCTAGATTGGCATTTGGATGCAGTGAGATTTCTTTTTGTCTGTTTGGATGGGTGTAGGTAAGCCAGAGAAAGAAATTGCTCCATGTGACAGCTTCAACCTCACAGTTCTGTATTGTTCAGGCAAGCTTTAGGGCACCTGGAAACTATACTGTCATTTTAAAGAAACACTTTAAAACACTTGCAGTTAAGTGTTTTAAAGAAACACTTAACTGCAAGTGGAATTATGCTGGAGTGAGTGGGAAGGGCAAGGAAACATCTTCCCCCCTTCATTAGAATGTGAATATCTATGCATGACCGAAAGCTAGGAAGGACTGAAATGTGATCAGTCTCAGAAAATCGCATAGTTGCCCTCCTTTAAAACTGATCTCTCTTCAGGAGTACTCTGCCTCTCTCCCTCTCTCCAAACTTTCACCATGTTTTGCAAATATCCAGTTATTAACAAGGAAATAAGACACGGTGTAGGTCACAGACAATAAATCCCTATGTTTCATAAGGAAAGGGAAAAAAATCTGTGCATGAAACCAGGATTTTTTAATATAGAATAGGAATAAAAAGTACTTGACAGATTCAGGTCTTGTAGTGACAGAAGAAGGGGTTCATTAGAAAGGTTATAAGGCACCACTGGGATGCATCTCTGTGAGAATAAGTGAATTAAAACAATGATTTTCTTTGATTCCATGCAAAATCCATAACCAAATAAATAAGTAAAATGGAAAGGAAATTTATTTAATTTTCATGTCTTTATTTTTTCATGGAAAAATGCTGGAGTAGGATGCTTTTTCTGCTGTCACACATATATCCTAATGGCATTTTCGGTTTTACTGCAGTGCAGCATGAATTTTTCTGCCTACGTGTGTTCAGCAACAAATACAAAGCAGGCCAGATCCGCAATAAAAACATTCTCCCAACCACATTTGACTCTTATATTTACAGCAGAATTTCATTCAAAGCAAGCAGGCTCACAAGACTGAATCTAATTTTCTCATATCACTTGGAGAGTATAATGCTCCAGTGCCCACATTTTGAAGAAAACAAATTTCAAAGATTTTCTAGCACAGATCAACCCACATATTTAAATGGTACAATTGAATAATGGAATAGTTAACAATTAGATGTAAACGAGTTTGCAATAAGCTTTGCAGAGGGTAGGCTCACATGAGTATATTCACAAATACAAATTATTTTATGCGTTGATCAAACTTTGTTTCTGTAGATTTACGGAAAATCATGAATGTTCCTCTAGGGCTCTTTGATTTCAAGAGAGAGGAAATAAATAGAGAAGCAAAATCTCTTTAGCACTCCTGTTTCCTCTCAGCATTCAGCTCCAAATCTTTTGTTTGTTTGCTTTATGACAGTAGTTACTTGTGTCACTGACATAAACTGCAGCTGGACATAGAGCACCAAGAGCTGAATAATTCTGCCTGTAAGACCTGCTCACCTCACCAGTTTGAAGTAGGAAGTACGGTACCAATAGTTAACCTTGGTTATGTAATATCCTTAGGAAGCTGGGTTATTACGACATTGCCATGATGATATGGAAGTTAATAACATAACATGAAGAGCTGACATGAAAAAGGGCTGATAGATTAATGATTTAGCCTTTTTTCCACTTGTAGTGGCTGGCATAATGAAAGACATAAAAACTTTTTGCCAGCCTTGTCTGATTTAAATGCACCTCTAGATGAAAGAACAGCACAATCAATAAATACTTTCCAGTGAATTTGATCCATTATTTGAAAATCTCTTATTGTTGCCAGGTTTCCATTCTTGTTTCATATTGGAGAACTGCTCTTTCTTACACTCACTCCACAGAAGCTATAGGATGTTTTTATGAGGTTTAACTGACTGAAGGTGAGAGTATTAATGGTTCAAAAATTGCTTACAATTGTGGATGGGACAACTCATACAGAATTTCACAACTTGGCCAACAATCTCCTTGGAAGTATATCTGGTAATGTTTATTGGTGTTTGTTAGGATTGTCTTTCATTTCCTCCAAAGTTTTCTACTCACAGCAATTTTTTTGTTGTTATTATAAAGCAGCAGATAGATTTTTTTTTCATCTAGAAAGCAAAGAAAGGAAAAAAATTGAAGCAATAGGAATGCTAATCTTCATTTCCAATTCCTATTTCCTATTATCTGTGTTTCATATGTGAAAGAACTCGAGATGTTGACTTGCACTTTTAAAATATTTCAAGAAGACAAATGTTTGTTTTCTGGTTTGGAGCTTGAAACAGTGCTAAAAATCTGTTTGTCATTAAATCCTTGGTTTTACTCCATGCTTCCTGTGTGACCCTGGAAAGCTGCTGTAGGGTGCAGGAGGTGAATGAGTAATGACAGACTTGAGTCGTATCAATGTCAGAGAGGCTGACCTCCATCTCCTTGGAGGGTGTGCCACCAGGTCCCTGACCTTTGCAGAGCTTAGTGGGTGAATGTTCATGATCTTGCAAAGGAGCTGGAAAGAAAAATATGCTGTACCTAAAGAAAAGTGTTCCTTTTCCAGGTCAGGACAACTAAGTTATGAATATCTACTTCGCTCTGCCAGGAAATATTGCTCACTTTCTCCGAGTGAAACACAGGATGCTTTTTGGTGCTAAATCAATCAGAGCATGATCAAGGCAAAAGCTTTCCAGAAATAATATCACCCTCCAGCAAGGAACAACAAGGACTGCAGAATAAACATCACACATAAATTTGTGCTACAGCTTTCAGGTGCTGCAAGGTACTTGGAAGACTCAGAAGCGGCTAATTACTGATGATAATACCAATACTCCCATTTCTAGATTGAATTATTGTCATGATGGACACTACTTTTATCATCAGTGGTAGTTAAGATATCATCTCTGATTCCAGTTTCCTCATCTGTCTACTTCTCTTCTAAGCACTCTATCATAATATTTGAGCATGATGTCAGCAGAATATTGGAGGGCTGATTCAAATCATTCATATTTTACTTGAGCTACAATGATCATACCAAAATAAGTATCCTTCAAATTCAAGATGTGTTGATTTTGGACAGCATAAAAAAATGCAAGAAAAATAATAATATCTTTTATAGAGAGGTGTTTGTGTCTAAAAGAATGTGAGGGCTTGTGGATAGACTCTGACATTTCAAAAAGAAATTTTCTGTTTTTGAGAGAATACGTACTGCTGCACAGAAGAAGATATCATGCCCTTCTTTGTCATCATACAACGAGTCTATTCAAGTTTAATTCATGCATTCAAAAATTCTAGTGAGGTTTGAAAGCAATTACTTTGGGGCATTTATCCATAGTCTATTTTTCCTTATAAAATTTGTAGAATTTGTTCCAAATAAAGGAATGTCTGCAGTAAGCACTTATTCACAGGGAGTCTGAAAGAAAGAATAACAGGTGAGAAAAAGCTCAGTGGAAATCATCCAACATTCTCGTCTGAAATGCTTGTATGCTTGATTATTTCTTGCTTAGCACCTACCTTCATAGTTAGTCTTCTCTTTTTAGAAAAAAACCGAGAAGAATTTCCTAGAAAGGAAAAAGTGTAGAAGATAATTCCCTCAAGAATAGGAGCACGTGTTGCCTGCTCTAATTTTTGACTGTCATAGTGAGAGATTTGTTATAAAACAGCAATAGCTTCACTGAAAAACTGGAAAGGGGAAAAAAAAGGCAGCAAAAAGCACAGGTAGAATCTTAATATTTTGATTAGATTAGACACTTTTCTCTATATATGAATAATGAATCAAAAAGGAAAGCAAGAAGTAGGAAAGCTGGCAAGGCCCTTTAGTGATAACAGCAGCAGGTGGCTCACAACACTGTATCCAAACCATGGAGCTCAACCTTCTCTGATGGACTATGCTTGTGAAAGGAAAGCTTCTTCTGAGCTGAGAAATAGGGGAAGAAATTTTTGAAATTCACTGGAGTAAGCTTTAAAAACAGAGGATGATAATCAAGCTTTAAAACACACAGGCATCAAGAGAAAACCATCTGGGCAATCCTTTTACCTGGAGTGAAGTCGTCCTCCTGCTCTCCCCAGACCATTGGTTAGTGGACTGATGGGATCTCAGTGCTGGTTACAGCCTGGGCTGGTGCAGGAGCCCTGGACAGCCACACCAGTGAGTCTCACCCCCAACAATCACAGAGAAATAGGTAACAGATGCTTTACACAGAACAGCCTAAATGATTTAATGTGTTCACTCATGCAGCCTACAAGCCCCACCACACTATTCATCCCCTTAAAGCAAATATAAGACTGAAAAGAAAAAAGTCCTAGAACTTTCAAAATGTACCAGGGTGAAGAAGAGATCTGTCAGAGGCCATGACTGCACATTCACTGGTGTGATTTTGCTAAAAGAGTCTTCATTTTTCTATATCGCTACTTAATTGCTTCTACCTCCTACTGTTATCTCCCTCTTTCAGATCATAAAAGCAAAAGAACAGAACTATTAGTTAAGAATCTTGCAGCCTGAAATTGTCTTCATCTGAGGGAATCTCCTGAGACTGACATGGTTTTCCATTTAGGAATTCATCTTAGATACATCTCTAACAGCATTTGGAAAATTCTCTTTGTTTATTTCTACCTGAATCCTTTTAATTTAATTTGAAATTAAATTAGAGAAGACTTAAAGATTTTTTTTCTCTTGTTTGAGCCATTCAAAAGATATTCTCCATTCTGCTACACTTATTTTCTAATGCCAACTTCACAGTTCAATTTTCAGAAATTTTTGGTTGACTTCAGAGCCTGAAACAACTTGTTTTGCTTGAATAACACAGCTCCTTACATGTGTACTGAAGTGGGACTGCAAACAGTCTTTCCCAAGGCTACCTTTCTCTCCAAATATGCTGCTCCTGTCATCTGTCTGCTTAGTCTAAAGCCACACTCTGTATATATTTTGTTCTGGAGGAGGGTCGTATTTGGAAAGGTTCTTCTTTTTGGTGCTGAAAAACAAGCAAAAATTTTAGTTAATAGGTTGAACTATTGTGGAGTAACATGACAGAAAATGCTTATGGAAATCCAGAATGAAAAGCTTCTTTCTGTTACATCCAGTGAGAAAACCAACAGTACAATAGGACAGCCATTTCTAACAACTTCATAGTTATTTGTTCTGATAAAGAGCAGCTTGAAGAAAGATAACTTTATCTGATGCACAGCTGTTTGAAGATTGCTTTATCTAAATTTTATTTAAATTGTTTGTTCCTCAAATCCAAGGAAACAGATCCATCAGGGTTGGAAAAGATGGTGAAATTTTTGCCTAGCATATCCAGATTCCTCAAAGTCATCAAAGAATTGCTTAATTTAGCCTGTTGCTATCTTTCACAGTGTGAAACTCTGGAGGGATGGTTACAGAATCTTAAAAATGAAAAAATGCTAAGAAGAAAGTCAGCAGAACACAACTCCTGCAAGAACTCCTGCTCTTGCACCCCTGGAACTTCATAGCAAAACCTGTCTGCTCCTGTGATGAAAGCTGACTCATTTTTCTACCGACATCACTGTTTTCTCATTAAATTTACAGAGACAGGCTGATTTTTGGGAACCTTCTGAAAAGTCCTGTGTACATTTCAAGGTTAGAAGTGGATGATAGCCAACATGAATTGATCATTGAGATAAGTCAAAGCCAATGAAGAATCAAAAATGGAATTAAAGAAATCCCTAAGTGACAGGGCTTCCTCAAAGTCACAGGAACCACTACTGGCAGCACTGGTCTCCTAATCCTTCTTAATACTTTCTCCACTTTGAATGAATCAACCTTGTATTTGCTTTCAATTCTTGCCTACTGGCTGTATTATTAATTTATTAACATCAATCTATTATTTATATGTATTAATTATTGATAATAACTAATTTATTCATTGTGTTTTCTCTGTGAAAAATTGCAGTAGATCAACATTCAACTAAAACACATGACAAAAAACATTTCTGAATGGAATAGTATGCCCAAAGAAATGAATATTAGGAAGCAACTATTAAAAGATATTTAGTGGTTAATAATAAATGACATGAATTGTTTATTTGCAACAGAATTCACTCACATTGCAATTCCTTTGATTAAATTTTTACTTTGGTCGGGTCCACATAGCAGTCGCAATGCTTTTCATGTAGTAATCTAACAGAGCTCAAAGGTCCAATACTGCAGTGAGCTGCTCATGAACAATTTATTAATCATTTACTTTGCAAGATCATACACACTCTATTGAGAAAAATATATATATTTGTTTCTTAGTTTATATATATGTTTCTTAGTTATAAATTATTCTCCCACTTGTATTTCAGATGCTTTACATCACAAAGCATACTGATAATTACAATTTTTTTCAGAATTTCTTTTTTGCTTCAGTTATATACAACATTCAGATTAATTCCTCAAATTCTTGAGTCCTGCCACCGTTACCCCTGTACTAGTCCCAGGCACCTACAGAGTGGTTTAACGTTAATTTAGTGCTTCCTGAGAGGTTTCTCCCTGACAGCCTGAAAAAACAAACTTCTCTTTTATTCATATGGCTGTGTGTCATGGAAGGAATGCTACAATCTTCCTGAACAGTCCAGCAAGAGATGATCCTTCATTTTCAGTGTCTTTTCCTAAATATTTTTGATGACACTTCCAGAGTCCAAATCTGATGTGAAAGTGGTATGTGTTGCGGTCACTGAGAGGAGAGTCAACTTTAGCAGTCATTTCAGTCCTAAATGGTTTTCATTCTCCACCAGTATGGATTGAATTGGATCAACTGGACCATTTTGGTTCTTGCACTGAGGGTAAATGTAGGTAAAGTAGATTAGGTGGGATACTCTCAGGATTTGCTTCTGTAAGAGGTGAATCAAATTAGCTCCTTTTGGCAATTTATTTAAGTGCCAGAATATTTTGTATGCTTGTGTACTTAGAAGCTGGAAGAACTGAAGTCCACATACCAAGAACATTCTCCTTTATTCCCTTCTGCAGGCAACATTTGAAACAAGATAGAAGGTTCAATTCAATCTCAGGGCATGTGCACAGATATCTTCTCTCCCCTTCCCTCTTCCTCCCCAGTGATTTAATTTACTTCTTAAACCAGAACGAACTGCAAACCAGAGAAGGCTGTCGATACTTTGAAAAGGAGGTGAACAAAGCAAGGAGACTCCTCGAGGCAGCCTCAAGCAACCTGTGATGGGAGATGTGAACAACAGAAAGGATGTGGCTGGATGGGACCTCAGTCTTTGAAACCGTGACCTCATGACATTCCTGTGCCTCTCGACCGTCAGCATTTCCTCTTAAATCCTGGCATGTATACCTTTTACATCTCTTACACTTTTCCCTAAAACAAAACCCCACAACTGATTTTTTATTACCACCCTAAGAGAAATCAACACTGCCTGAAATTTAATGCAGCATTTTGTTAAGTTTGCAAATGAATTAGTGATTAGGTGGAGCCAAATGATGTGGCCAGGGCTGGTTTGTCCCTTTCAGATATGAGTAGAGAACGTTTCCCTCACATGCTAATATGTTGTGTTGCATCTTCAGGCTTGATCTTGATTAGTATTTAAAGGCACATTACTGGAAAGTATTAGCAGAGGCATTTCAACCCTACCAACAAGTAGGGAAATTTAAACATGTTATTGCTGGATAGATTCCACTATAAATGCACCAGCTGATACCTCTAAACAACCTTCTGAGTCTCTGTTTATTTTGAATGCATTTCCTGATAAGTCTAATTTGCAATTATTTCTAGAAAAGGAATACCTTGCTGCCACTTCCCATCCCAACCAGACACCAACTGTCCAGGAGGCTGCACATGGAGGCCCTGTAGAGAGGCCTGGAAAAATCAGAGTGATGGGCAATCACCACACACATGAAACTGAACAAAAACAATGGCTGAATTCTGGGCCTGGGGCAGGGCAACCCCTGGATGTGTGGATAGGCTGGGGAATGAGACGCTGGAGGGCAATGCCACAGAAATGTCCTGGCAAGTTGAATATGAGCCAGCAGCGCCCTGGCAGCCAGGAGGGGATCCCTGTCCTGGAGGGCATCAGGCACAGCATGGCCAGCTGGGCAAGGGAGGGGATTTTCCTGCTCTGCTGCAATGAGGTGCTTCACCTTGAGTCCTGGGGGCAGTTTTGGGCACCACAATAGAAAAGCTATTGTAGAACATCCAAAGGCAGGCAATAAAGTGCCATGAGGAGAAGCCATATGAGGAGT
>VXBQ01000039.1:23021-116079 GCA_013400175.1 Phainopepla nitens
CTGTTCAGCCTGGAGGAGACTGAGGGGAGACTTCATTGCAGTTACAGCTTCCTTGTGAGGGGAAGAGGAGGGGTAGGTACTGATCTCTTCTCTCTGATGACAAGTGCCCGGTCCCTAAGGAGAGGCCTGAAGTTGAGTCAGGGGAAGCTTGGGTTGCATATTAGGAGAACATTTTTTCCCCAGAGAGTGGTTGGGCACCAGAACAGGCTCCCCAGGGAAGTGGTCACAGCCCTAAGCCTGAAAAAGTTCAAGAAGCACTTGGTCAGTGCTCTCAGGCACATAGTGGGATTGTTGGGGTGTCCTGGGCAGGGCCGGGACTATTCTGTTTTCTGCATTCCATGATTCTATAATTCTTGCTCTTGAGAAGCCCTGCTCAAAAGGCAGCACACAGCAAAGCACTGCCTCCACTCTGTGGGGTGCTGTGGGGCCAGCCACAGTGCCGTGAATCCTGACATTGGGGAAGAGGTGGGCTGACAGCTATCTGGAGGAGAGAGGTGCTGGCAAGCCAAAGATGATGCAGAGGTCGAAGCAGAGACTGAATCAGAAAAGTCAGAGTGGCAGATCTTAATTGAACTTGCTCATGATTTATACTGAAGTTTTCCCATGGTGAAACATCCAGCCCCTCTCCACACGCATGCTGCGCTCCTTCCTTGCATGCTCTGTTTAGCAATGAAGTCACTGACCTTTTCATTGTCCTCATGATGCTTCCAAGTATTGAATGTAGGCTGTTTTCATCTCCCAAATGTTGGCACTCCTCTTCTTGCTATAAACTATTTTGGGTTCATAAAAATTTTATAAGTTCACTTCTGGAGGCAAGAAATCAGTGAAAGAGGATAAAGGTATCAGAGTACACTATTAGGAGATTATTGTGAAAAAAAAATAAAAAAATTAAGTGGGAACCTAGATTTCGGCACAGGAAAGACTCACATGGGAAATATACTTCTGCAGGGAGGGTGCAGGTGCAACCATGCTACTGGATGATGGTTTCCTGACATATAATGATTTATTCTCCAAGATTTACACCATCTTGGGATTCCTCATGATCTCATGCTTTATCTCCTGAAGACATTGCACTCAAGAATAGCTTCAGAAGTTCCCAGATCCTATTGGGTTTTTCCTGATTTCTAGCTTTGGATTTAGCTATAGGGAGGCACAAAAATCAGAGAGTGTATTTTTCAACTATTTTAAAGGAGACATTAGGGAGAAAACCAATAATTAGAGTATAATTTTCCTGTGATGTGAGAGAAAAAAAGGGAATACATATAAAAAAAGAAACAAATCTCTAAACATGCTCTAGAGTGGTCATGCAAAATAAAAACCAAAAGCATTTCCATTATGTAAGCTAGATCAGAAAACATTGCCAGTAAAATGTTTGTTTTCTCATGGCTTTTTCACCAGGAGGTGGGGCTGTTAAGCACTGGATTTATTTGGTGATATACTGAAAAACTGGATAAAATGAAAATCACCTTTCTCTTCCTTTACCCTCTGGAACTCATTGTGTAAATGTGAATGAAAAGCATGAAATTTCTAGATATTTTAAGCATTGATTTCATATTCTGATTCAAAAACTGAAATAATGTTAAAAATGATTTTGCAGTGGTTTAACTGAACTGCCTCTGGGAGTGAATTAAGTACCAAGAGCTAATTAAAATATTAACTTGGGAGACTGGAAAACTCAAGAGGTTTGTAATTATTACTATTCCCAAGTCCCTATTTTGTCTATTTCTACGATAGCTCTGCAATTCAGTTACGAGGATTAAGTCACAAAAAGAAATCACAGGACATTGCAATGTGGCTAATTGAATAATAAAAAGATAAACACATTTAAGGTCACTTGATTCTAATTCTGACAAACTGCCACAAGGGATGAAAGCAGCTTTCCTAAAGTAAAGAGCCTGAGCTGAGAGAAGTGCTTATTTTTGGCTCCTGCTTCGTCACATCTGAGGGAGAAGCTGCAGACCCCCCTGGGATGGGAAGATGCAGACAAAGGAAGAAAACTTGTGACACAGCAGGGAAGCAGATGCAGGCCTGAGCCCTCCCCTTATGCCCCAGCCACTGAGCCAAGATGCCTCAATGACAGTTCCACTTGTCCCTTTTCATTATCAGAAGGGACATGTAAATATTGAAGATGCACTTCTGCATAAGAGATGTGTGAAGGGCAGGCTGTCATTGGACAGACTTGCAGTTAGGATAGTTTTTGCAGCTAGCATAATTTAAAGGGATTCTTTTCCCCATCCTGCTGTGTTGCAAGCTCTCACCTAACATATCCAGAAAATTTTTTATCACACTGTGCAGACCTGCTTCTGCACCTGCAAAGAAAACACTTCTGATAGCCATCACCAGAGATTGTCTGTCCTTCCCCTGTCCTCCACCTTCTAGTGTAAGGCATCCCTGCACATGGAACCAAGATTGGATTACATGATCTTTGAACTCTCATCCAATCTAAACCATTATATGATTCTAGGATTCAAAAAATACCCTGTGTACAGCCCACCCTGAAACAGAGCTAAAGCAAAGACCATGCAATGAATCTTAATATGAGATCCACCTTAGGCATTCCAAGTGTCCTTACCTGGTCACAAGACTTTAGCTGCATCCCCAAGCACCTGCCACATCAGAGGTGGCCCTGACCTGTTCACAAGCCAAAGTCACAGTCAGGAGCTGACTGGCTCAGAGAAGACCATCAAGTGTGTTTGCAATCACAATCAAGACACATTTACCAGTGAGATGTGACAGTAACCAGGCAGGTGAAGTCAGGAATTATATCTGGCCACTGGTGCAGTGGAGTTCAGGGGTAGTGACAGATCTTTGCGTCCTGTGGCAGGCGCAGCTTCTGCCAGCTCATCCAAATGCTTCCTCCCACTCACAGCACAGTACTTCCCTCTCCTCCAAGATGACTCATGCCATGTTCACTTCCATCCACAGCCCAGTGCCTGCCAGGCACTAGGAATAAAGCACAGGAATGTGGCCTGGGATATCCTGGTGAGATCTAGCTGCAGTGTACAGAGGGCAGTGAGGTCTCAGGAATTTGCTCTCCTCCATGACTTTGTCTAGGTACCAAGCAAGATGGAAACTCATGAACAAGAGGGCTTTTGTTATAGTCAACTTTTTTGTGTTGTGCCTATCTGAAAACTTCAAAGTTTTCAACCTCAAAATATTTTGAAGCCATTCAACATATATTTGTGACCAACAGTTTCAAAGGTTAATAATAATAATAAAGTCAAGTAAGGATGGATATCTTATTCCCATACATAAGTAGAGAGCATGAAGTAAGCAGTGAGAGTTCGATTTCCATATTCATATAAAATCATCAGGATCTGGTCTATTAAAACCTGCATAAAGAATATAACAAACAGGTAAATCAATTGCTTTCTTCAGTGATTTTAATCTCTTAGTATTAGGAAGGAAGGGACTGTGCAGCATATAAGTTTCAATTCTTGGACTTACAAATCACACATTTCGTACTTTAGTGGGCAGAGATTTCATTTGTTATCTCAGATTAGTCACCTCACACTATTTCTAAATGGCCCATCGACTTACAGATGCTGTAAATACCCACTGCCATAATGTGCTGGTGGTACAGAGTCATAGACACTGAATCACAGAATTGTTAGGGTTGGAAGGGATCTTTAGAGATCACCTGGTGGAACACCCCTGCCAAGGCAGGGTCACCTAAAGCGGATTATGTAGGAATGCATCCAGGTGAGTGTTGAATATCTCCAGACAGGGAGACTCCATGATCTCTGTAAGCAACCTGTCCCAGTTCTCTGCCATCTTCAATTGATGTAAGGAAATTTTTTCCTCCTGTAGAGGTGAATCTTGTGTTTTATTTTAAGACCATTTGTCCTTGTTCTGTTCCTGGGCACCACTGAAAAGAGTCAAGCACCATCCTCTTGGCGACTTCCTTGGAGATATTTGCATGTGTTCGTGAGATCCCTTCTCAGTCTTCTGTTCTCCAGACTAAACAGGCCCAGATCTCACAGTCTCTCCTCATAAGAAAGATGCTCCAATCCCTTAATCACCTTTGTGGACTCTTTCCAGTGGCTCCTTGTCTCTCTTGTACTGAGGATCCCTGTATCATTCACTGAGGCTGAGTAGAGGGGCAGGAGCACCTCCATTGGCCCGCCAGCATGGCTCTTCCTGATGCAGACACCTGGAAATATTTAATGCTAATATTTGGGAAGCATCAGCACTACAAAATCCTGGTAGACCTCTGTGAGTGTCCACTCCTCAGTGCCAAGGCACACAGGACAGTCTGTACAGGTCAACAACAGAACACGGTCAGGACACACTGACATACAAGAACATCCTGATGACTTTGCCCTCCCACCAGTCCAGTGTGTTTTATAATAGGAATTTCATATCTGGACAGATAACTCTACATATTTTCTAGTCAAAGTCATAAGCTATTCTGAGAAGGAGACATATTATTGCAGTGTGATATAAAAGCTGCAGATGGAAGTCTTACCATGGTTTCAATGAAGCCAAAATATCATCTTATTCTTAAGTTAGACATTTTAAGTATAGCACATACTCAATTGACCACTGTGCATTTCTCTGCTCCTTACCTTAAACAGGGCAAAACAGCTGACTTATTATTTTAGGACTTAACTATCATGAGTTATTAATTCCTTGGTTATCATCAGTCATTTTATTTTCTTTTGTAAAGTAAACACAGTAAAATCAGAACCTATTTTAGTTTCCATGAACCCTTTTTTTCCCCTCAGCCAGCAGCAACTTTTTAGTCCTGAAACTTTCCTTTACCTCTGGCTAAAATTTCACACTCATTTAGTATTAAAATTTGACCAGCTGGAAACATTAAAGTGGAATTATCAAGTAGTTTGAGGCTACAATTTAATCTACTATAAAGCTGACTCTATCGGGTAGGGAATATCTTGTGGTAGATTTACTCTCTGTGCTAAATAAACTTTTTTGTTACTTACAGCTTAAATAATTAACCACAGTTTATGGTTGACATTGCAATATTCTTCTTTGCATACAGACATAGCTGAACTGATTTGATTGTGGCATCTTATGAGAAAAATTGCTGTTTTTTCTGCTTTACACATGGCTGACAAAATTACCAAGTAAAAGCAATAATATAATGAATCTCAATCAGACAAGAGAAGGGGTGTAAGGTATAAGGAAATATTTGCATCCTGATTTTGATTCAAATCTATTTTTTGTGGTGAAAATAAAAGAAGAAAACACATGAGTTGTCACATCTGGAACCTTCATATGCAAATATTCGCAACTTTTGCTCAACACAGACTTTGGTGCCACCAATGAGATATTGGAATTTCTAGCACCTTTGTCTCACTAATGAAATAGGGCAGTAGATGTCCATAAAGTCCCAAATCCGATGGTCATGTTGTATTTTCTTCAAGGATCTTTTGAGCACTCACATTTACAAATAGAGATTGGAATTAATCTTTGAATTGGGGAAGTTCAAGGTTTGTTCCCATTGCTGTTGTCTTCCTTGCACCAAAAGAGCACAAATCTGTTTCAAGCAAATTCTCTTCCCAGCTTGAGGTTGAGGAAAAAGCCAGCAAAAAGCCCAGATATGATGAGTTTTGCTATATGCAGAACATGAATTGAAAGGTGTCAACCTCAACCAAAAGAAAATTAAAAGGCTAAAACGTGTAGCAGATTTATTTAAAATATTTTACAGGGTACAAGAAATGAAGAAAAAATGATGGACCCTATAAAGGTAGTAGAAAATGTGCTTGTGAGCAGAAGTCAAAGTTCAGTTTGCTTTTCCTGTCCCAGACTGCTCTTGCTGTACTGTATACTTCTATGATGATCATTCATTATTTCAGAAGTTTTCTAAGTGTTCCTAGTGCAGGAAACTGCATTGTGATAAAATTTGGCTCAAGAGCACATGCAGATGCTGATCCCAGTTTCTGAAATTTGAAATGAGCTCAGAGAAGATGCCATTTCCAGCTGTCCTCTGAAGACAATGCATCTTTGCTCATACCATCAATCCAGTTTTTAGTTCTCCCTATGGCATGGGATCTTTGCAGTGATGGCTTTCTTCAACATCTTAATTTATGCTTCAACACAGTCTAAAGATGCTTCTGTTCTGTTGGGATACATAACAACTACTGAACTCATAATGGTGAAATAAATCCCAATAAACTGAATATAGACGCTCCCTTTAGCTTGAAAGATTTTATCAATTATTTTGAGAAACAACTAAACATGCATAACACCTTTTAATTGTTAACTTTTCTCACATTTTGATTTAACTGGACTTTATTTTCTTTTTTTTTCTTGTGAAACATAGCTGAGAATAGCTTCTGGAGGGAGGAAAATTTTTGACTTGTGTAACCATGAAAAGCCCATCTTTGGAGTCTTTCCTGAGCTGAGACATCAATTGAAACAGGGCTTGCTTTTAATGTGAAGTAATGGAAATCAGCTTTTATTTTTACTGCTTTTGAATGGCTGGTACATATTTCTATATTGATATCAGCAGATGTTATAGTGTAGTTCTATCTGGCAGGGCTTGATAAATGTTTAGCAGATGATGGGCATGAAGTTCTTGTGTTGTAAATGTTACTAGAACATGACCCAAAAAGAGTGGTGGAGATGGTAGTACATGATTTGCTGTATGCATATATCTACCCTTTGCTTCCCCAGGACATAATTTAGCAAGATATCCCTTCACTATTCACCCTTTCCAAATGTACTTCAAGCTGTAAAAATAAACCCATTTTTGTTCACATTTATACCTGTTTCACTTACTGTGTTTCACTGATGCTGATGTAACCCAGGAGACATGCCATTCTCTTCTTCAGGGTTTATTAGATTTACAGGGTTAAACCCAAGAACTTGGCCTGAGAAATTATTAGATTCAGAGCAGGCTTGTTACTAAACAAATAAATCTGCCTTCAGTTTAGTTTTTTTCTCAGGCAGATACAAAGAAATCTTGCACTCCATTATGTACAAGGTTTAGTGTATTTTTCCATTACCATAAAAAAACTCTTTTCTTCTTTACTGTTTCAGAACGATAGAAGCCTACTTTTATTTTTTTTTTTTTTCCAATAGAGCTAGAGACCATTAAACAACATTGAAATGAAACACAAAATCCAACAGGAAAACTCAAAACCTGGGGAGGTGAAGGCCTTTTCCCACCTTATGCAATATGGACTTGGTGTCTTATACATAAAAGAGAAAAAATAGCCTTTGAAAAAGGCAAACATGAGTGGGAGGAAGCCATAGAAATCAGACTTGCCCAGCCTGTACAGCAGAACAGAACTTTGTGGGTGTTCATACTTTCCTGCACCAAAAATGTAACCAACAAAACAGGCACCAGTCCCTGCTCTCACTGCAGCCCTCGCTCCTGTTTCATCCACCCCTGCTCAAGAAGAGCAAACAGAAACACCAACTGTTTCAGAATAGTAGCACATTTCAGTGTGATAGAAGACATGAGATGCAAAGTAGAGGGGGAGATTGAACTTTCTGAAAAAAACCCGAAGGGACCAGCAAAGCTGCTTTTCTGGGATGACTTTCAGTTGTTCTAATTCGGAGCAGGAACAATAAAGACATCTAGAGATGTTTGGCAGGTCCCTTTCTGCTGGAAAGGTATCTCATCTGCTGAAATTCCTTTCCCCTCAATTTCTTATGTAATTTGGTTTTATGCAATTTAATTTGCCTGCCTCCATGTAGTCCTCAAACCTGATTCTTTTCACAATAGAGTCCCTTTTCATTTCCTTGGCTTCATAAAGGGGACTTATATTTTATATTTGCATTGATCTGAAGGAATTCTATCCCATCAGAGTGCTGAGAAAAATTGTTTGATGACTCTGAAAGTCTACCTTCATCCACTGTGTCTGGTTTACTCTATCTCAACATCTCTGGCACAGGTGTATTTCTGTTCTCCAAAGCATTCATAGCTGTAGTGTCCTCAGTGAAAGAGCTCTGGATTCACAGGAAAGCCTGAAGTCACCTGTCAGTCCAAAAGGTTGCTGAGGCACTTTCAAGCCTACTTAATTGTAGTGTGGTTAGCTGGGATCACATTCCTGAATCACATGGAGTCCACACATGAGTACATGAGACTGCATGACTTGGCTTTCAGTGATTCAGAAATGGATAATGTGGGGTCAGAATTCTGTAGTTTTGGAATATATAAAATCTTTTACTCGCTTGACAGGCCAGAGAAGAACTTGAGAAGTAGAACTTTGTCATAAGCACTGTCTGGATATAGATCTTCTCTATTTCTACAAAGCCACTGCTTGCATCCAGCTTGCAGGTGTCTTCCCTTCACTCAGAGTGACCTGTTCCTTGCTGAGTTCATCATCTGGATATGTGGTTATCACGAGCTGGGGAACAGAGGAGTGAAGAATATTGCACTTAGAGACAGCATGAGATCGTAGGGGCACCCTGCTCATTACTGCTTCTCAGACCACAAGATGCTGCTATTTCTGTGCTGCTCTTTAATAAGCCAGGCTTTTTCTTTCAGCTTTCTTTTGTTTCTGGTTTCTTTTTACCTCTTTTTTTTTTTTTTCCTCCACATTCTTATGCTGAGTTTTAGTAACCTCTGAAACAGCATAAGATGTGCTTTATACCTTCTCAGCAATGTTCCCTTGCTTGTTCTGTGCTTAATATGGATTTTTCAGTTATTTGTTTTTTTCTCAGGGGGATATGCTGAGCTGTATTTTGCTCAACAAGAAGCAAAGAATTACTTTTCTATTTTTCTATGTTTGTTTGTTTTTTTCCTTAAATAAATTCAGTGTATATAAAGAATTAAAACAGGTCTGTAAAGTGTGTACTTTCCACACTAGGGAGATACAGACAGTAGAAGCACTTTAACTGGTAAGAAAATGGCAAAAAAATCCATGGTATGGATGCAGCTGTACTGTAAATGTACTCTTTGTTACCAGGAAAGGAAAGTAATCCACAAGATCCACAAGGAAGGCTCAAATCTGATGGGGGTTTTTTGTTTGTTTGTTTTTTCCTGTATTATTCTATTCACATTAGTTAACCTCCTGATATTATTTCAGAAAACACACAGGTTGAAAAAAAAACACACATGGAAATTGGATTTCTGTGAAAACAAGATAAGAATAGTTCTACTTAGCAAAATAATGAAATTTCAGAAAATATAAATCATGTTATGCAGATATGACATGGCACATACATGTGCTGCTGTTATTTGCAAGAACTGTGTGTAAAGGAATGTGAATACAAACTTAAAAGAACAATTTCTAAGAAAGAAATAAATAATTTTAGTGCTGAAATCTTACCTGATTTATCAAAGTTTAAGAAACTGAATTTCAAGAATATTTTAATATCTCAGACAGGAAGTTTAAGAGCTCCATTCTTCAAGGACAATAGAAAGTGTTCAGAGTGCCAGGACCATCTTTTTCTTACTTCAATCAATATTCAGAAACATTTTAATCTATAAAAGTGTAATAAGATATGATTACACTGTTTCCTTGCAATCTAAATAAGGCAAAGATTATGTTTATGTGTGCTTAGCAATTAGGTGATTTTTTCTAAATTTTTACCTATCTAAAGCCCTGAATCAGTTGTTTCTCATGCTTTTGATATTATCTGGTTGTAGAAATTTCTTAGTAAGACTAGGTGACCTGTATTGTTTTAAGTGTTACACCATGTATGCTAATCTCATACTCTCACCCATTCTGTCTGCAATGGTCATGATATACAGTTTTCTACACTGTTATTTGAGATGAAGAATTAGGATTAAATTATGAATACAAATAGTACCTTCCACTGGCACAGCTGTTCCAGTGAATAAGCACATGTTCAGGCCTCGACCAGCACATCTATTTCAGCCAAAACTTTTCAGATGAGTTTTAAAATCTTACCCTATTTAGGGCTAATTTAGCCCATTTAGCCTATCCAAGATTTAGCAAAAATCAAGCACTTCATAAATTTACTAAATTTAACACATCTCTGGTTCTGAGTTTCAGAAATGAAGTGAAAAATTAGTGTGACAAAGTGCCAGAGATTCCACTAAGATAGCAGGTGTTGTGGGATCATGACCACCCAACCTTGCCTGTGTGTTTGATCAGAAGGTGAGTTTGCTTGAGCTGATTGAATCGATGACAGTTGATAAAGACAGGCTGAGAAAAAGGCAAGAAATAAAGAGTTCTAATAAAGGTCCATCACCTGAGATCTGTTACAGTTAAATTAGGTAAATTCTGGAGCACATTATGGTTTTAATATTACATTTTTTTCACCTAAGTCTACATCAGTCTTAGGAATGTCCATCACCTGAGATCTGTGAAAGTCAGAAAAAATCAAAAATGTCATCCCTGCACTAGAAAAGGCAGTTACTGGCACCCCTTGCCTTGCTGATGGAAGTGTTTGCCAAAATCACAGCATTGCTATGAGGGCTGTGTACAAACCAGGAGAACTTTGCTGCCCTAACATACAGTTCTGCTTGGGCCACTGCAGCACTTGGAACTTTGATAAATGCATAGATGCTTTCTGCTGTTTGTGGATGTGTTTTTATCTTTATTGTACTTCAAAAAAACCAAAGATTTCATTTGTTTTAATTTATAGCAATGTGATGTGGTCAAAATTCATTATTATTCTAACCATTAATGTTGTGTGGCCTGAAGAAACAGGATTTTTTTCCCCTCTGGTTACATCATTTCAAGGTCTTTCCATTTTTAAAGGGGCAGGTCATACAGGAGATAAAATCTTTGATACTGCAAAGTTGGGTTTTAGAGCACCTCAGAAGATATTGCATCAGCTGCAGTGAAAAGATTTAATAATTTCCAGCAACATCATACCTCTCCACCAGTTGTCAATAGTCTTTTTGACAATCATGAAGGGGATCTACAATTAGAACTAAACAAACTAATACTTTTACTCAACAAGAATTACAAGAACTGAGAGAACTTGAGTGGAGATACCACTTACAAGGCACAGAATTTTAGCTGTTATTAATTTACAATGCAGTAATGATGAAGAATTTTTCATTGATTTCAAATTTGCTCTAGTGGGGAGAATAAAAACATACCTTACATTTCCACTGAACAAAGCTCAGAGGAAACACTAATAAAGAGTTCTATTTCTTTGCTAAAGCCTAGGAAAGCACTGTGGTTTCCAGGATAAATACCACTCTCCCTTGGCCAATGTTGGTGCTGCTCTAACAGATGCAGTTAAGAGTATTGAAATATAAAAGCCCATTGAATAAAAACTCACCAGAGATCTCTGTTCCTACTCATTCCTCTTTCATTTGGAGGGAGCTGGTGTCTCTAGAGAGCAGGGGATCTCCATGTTCCCTGAGTTCAGGGACAGCAATTTTTTCTGGCCAGTAATTGAACTGTAGCTCATGTACAAGACTCCTCTGAGCCATACATGTGCACTGTGAATCCCAAAGATCAACAAGACCACAGATCTGGCCTAGAACATTTGGCATACTCAAAGTGCTTGAAAAAGAATGAAATAGAACTTTTTGCTGACATGCTGAGATATTGATTTGTACAAAAATAATTTACAAGCTGATAAGATAAATTGCAAGATTATTATACATTGTGTGTGTAACACAGATAGATAGATAGATAGATAGATAGATAGATAGATAGATAGATAGATAGATAGATAGATAGATAGATAGATAGATAGATGGAATGTGGTTATGATGGGGACAAAATCTATTTTCCAAGAGATCCATAAACAGCAGGGAAATCTGTGAACTAACCACATGAAAAGAGTTCATTGTTGAGCAAGCCTTTGGCATAAGGGCAAAAGGAAGCAAGGAAGGTTTCATACTGTGGATTACCATTTTTTTTTTAAAAAATGAAACCCATCTTTGTCATTATCTCAATACAATAGGAAAGATATTAAATGGCACAAATATTTTCCTATTGACATTCAATGGACTAAAATATTCTCAAGAATGATAGAAAGGAATTCCAAGGGAGGCAGACTTCTTTAGTCAAATATCATGGTTACATTTGTATTTTGGCTACTGTTGGATATTCCTGATAGAGTTCTAGTATTTCTCCTGAGGTTTAGGAATGCAGTTGTGTCCCTAAGTGGTACAGCCTATTTTCCAAGGAATAATGGAAATTAGCTGCCTTGGCCATAAGAGATTCCAGATTTGCTGTCATGGACTCCTTTGGAAAAGATATTCTTGAGCGTTCCAACATCAGTATTTAACAGAAGGGCTGCCAACCCAGTGAAAATATCTACTCTACACATTTTAGATGCATTTATATGTGTTATTTTTTGTATGAGGTAAAGCACATTTTGCCTGTTAATTAAATGACCACCCTGTAATGGTTTTATGTAACTTTCAGGTAAAGTAAAAGAGACATCTCTCTGCAACAGAGCAAGAAATGGAACTTAGTCTTTGTTTATCTCTCTAATCACTACACCATGAGCCCAGCTACTAGCAGGGAATGTTTAGGTGGAAAAGTGATAGGGACTGATCTAGCAGCTTAATTTTCCTCTTCTATGCCCTGCTTAGATTCCAGGTATGCCCAGTTCTGGTAGTAACTTTATCTTTCCAAAATATTTATTCCTCCCAACTGGGATTTGAGCTCTCTACAAGATAACTTGTTGAACCATACCCATATTTGACTACCTTTGGTGTCTGGTGAATTGTTCAAATGAAAATTGCCTATTAAAAATGGGCATCCAGTTCTTGTCATTCACCATGACTCAAACAGTTACCTGAGAGGGAGATTTTGGATACAGTGTTCAGCAGTAAATCCCAGCCTGCAATAAAAATGATGCTAGATTGGAAAATTCAGGAAAAGGCTTCTGAGGATGATTAGAGGTCTGAGAATTTTTCTTTTTTCTTTTAGTGAAGGATTTAGAAAGCTGAATGTATTCTGTTTAAAGAAGTAAGTGGCAGATTTAATCAAAGCCCAGAATTTCCAATAGGGGTGGATATTTCTGATGCCACTGTCCTCCTTAATCTAGGAGAGAGAAGTTAATTAAAAAACAGTGCTTAGAAGATAATAACAGACAATACAATTTTAGAACAAGCCTTAACTGCTAGCACTGAGCAGGAAATTATGAAAAAAACCTGCTCTTTTTTGTTCAGTCTCTAGACTAATTCGTTTTTTGAAAAAAATAATGATCCAGATACAGGAATTCCACAGTGAAAAGCTATTGCTTGTGTTGGCCAGGAGCTCAGTTCCAATCAGTCCTTAAATTCACAGCTCTCTGAAGTGAATCATGGGTCCTTTGAATAGACCCCAAGCTAAAGAGCACAGATACATAGGACAAATGTGGAGGTGGAAATGGAGAGCAGAGTGAGGTGAGGTGCCCTATGTCATACCTTGGGTGGGAAAAAATCAAAAATAAAACATAGTCTTCCTGTTTGTCAGTGTATTTCTGTATTTGGTTGGCCACAGAAACTATTATAGTAACTAGGACTTATCAGGAAAGTGTTTTTCTTTTTTAAAAATTATTGATTTTTTTAGAAATAGCAAACAAACAACTGAAGACTATTTCAAAAGCTTTGGCTGAAACTCGAAAGTTCTGATATCATAGGATTTGCAGTTTGCAGTCACTGTGCCCTCAGAAATTTTTAATTTTTTTTTTTTTTTCCTGATCAGGATTCCCACTTCATATACTGTGCTTTTCTTCTCCTGTTTTTATTGGGCTACTTCAGTATGTCAGGACAGTTCCACAGTCAGAGGTTACCATATGAAAGATGGGTACAGGTCGGTGAGCCTGAAAATAGAAGGAGAATAAAGGAAGGGAAGCAAATTAACTATGACACCAAGGAGCAGTTTGGCAAGGTTTTAATCAAAATTGTGTATTCTGCTCACCAGATTTCTTCTGAATAACATTTTTAAATAAAGAAAAAAAACCTTATCCAAAGCAAAACACAAAATTTTCTTTTCCACAGAGAGTATGTACTTTAAAAAATATATGAATGTAACAAAAAAATTCCTTTTTTCAGTTTCAACAAAAAAAGTCAGCTAGCTGTTCTAATGACTGCCACTGGAAAAAAACCAATCAACATAATTTCAGTGTTTTATCATCCAAAACCCAGATGTTTATCTGTCATGTCTCTGAGTATTTGATGGGCACATTTTTAATACCCAGGGTCTCATAAAAATCATATTTTCATCTCAGAATATTATTAACAATCTATTTGCTTATTTTTACTAGTCACTATATAGCCAAGATCAAGATGAGGAGAAACAAGTAAGTAAAGTAATTTTTTGTTAAAATTATAAGTATTTAAAGAATGGAAGTTACTTCTTGCTTTATGAAAATTGACTGACATACTTCAAATAAAGGAATCACTGTGAGAAAACTTAGTCTTCAAGTCATTACATTATTATATAAAATAGGTGTTATATATAAGTATTATATAAAAAGTGTTATTAAAAGCAAATATAAGTATATATTATAAAAATATATAGATATATATCATTATATATTTCTAGATGCTATTAAAGATATAAAAGATATTATTCTTATAACATTTAATGGTTTAGATATTAATTTTATAGTTGTTTCAAATGTTACTTTTATTAAATGGTACTCAAATTAAACATCAGCATACCATTAATGCAACAGTTCTTCATAAATTTTGTTGATATAACTGTCAGATGGGAAACTTGGAGCTTGATTTAATCTGGAAAAATATGGTACTTAAGTTCCCATGTGAAGAAAGTTATTAACGACTGGATAGATTCAAGTTTCCATGACAACATATTGCTGTGCTGGATCAAGTGGGATTTTGCAATTGTAAATTGTTTTAATAATTGAGTTCAGCATGAAATAGGACCAATGTACCAGTAGGAACTGGCTTGAATCTGCATAGGAATCAATAGAATCATGGGATCATTAAGGCTGGAAAAGACCTCTAAGGTTGTTGAGTACAAACTTTGACCAAACACCAACAGCTCAACTAAACCACAGCTCTGAGTGCCACATCCAGTCAATTCTTAAACACTTCCAGGGATGGTGACTCTACACTTTCCTGAGCGACATGTTCCAATGTTTGGCAACCCTTTCAAAGAAGAAATTCCTCCTGATGCTCAACCTGAACCCTCTTCCAGTGCAGCTTCAGTCCATTTCCTCTTGTTCTGTCTTTACTTGGAGAAGACACCAACCCTCACCTCCCTATAACCTCTTTTCAGGTGCTTGCAGAGAGCAATAAGGTCTCCTCTGAACATCCTTTTCTTCAGGCTGAACATCCCCAGCTCATTCAGGCACTTCTCACGTGGCGTACTCTCCAGATCCCTCAGCAGCTCCGCTGCTCATCTCCGGACACATTCCAATAATAAAGGTGCAACCCTTCTGCTTCCTGAGGCCCTGCAACAGCAGCTTCACTTACAGGGAACAGACACTGTGAATCCATTTTCTTTTCCACCTGGGAGAACTCTGACACTGGGACCCAGCATCATCTTGATTTGGGACATTCTGTAATAAAATACATTTTAGTATGGAGGTTGTTCCATTACAGTATAAAATTCTGGCACCATTTCACCTTAAGTCCTTTTCACCTCTCACTCTAATGCTATATCTCCTTGGCATTTCAATTCTAGATGCTAAACTGCAGAAAAAATGCAATCATTTTTGGAAGTGGTGAAATTCTTTTTAGATCCTTACATCTCTTTTGCTACCTGGATAGTTTATTAACTTAGTTCCATGTGTCTAGTCTTAGTTTTCTCTCTTAAATATCTTGTCTCCTCAAACACCTTTCTCCCATAATATATTGTCTCAGTTTGAGACAAATTAGAAGGAAACATCCTGAAAGGGGCATCTCCTCTGGCCATGAAGCAGACAATAGGGAATACAGTATCATAAAGTCACTCCAAGACATGTATTTATCATCATCTTCCTGTGATGGATGTAAGTACTGTGGGAATTAATGGAGGCAAGACTAATGAGGATGGAACCAGTAATTGTGGTGAGAGTTTGTGTGACAGCAAATTTGATGGTCCGCATTTCATGGTTCAAATTTACAATTAGCAATCGAGTTTAGTGAAATTCACTTAGGGCACCTTGTTATTTCTGTGATGCTTCCCCTCTGTCATGTTTTCTGTCTCTCATCTACTTTGATGTGTCTATTTTGGGGGTAAGTCTGTCAAGGGCTGGCACAGAGACAGCCATGTTTAAAATGGGAAATGAGAGATCACCACAGCAATGGAGGCTGAGCTCAGCTGATGGGACTCAGGAACATGACCATCCTAACACAGTGTTAGAAAAAGGAATGGATACCACAATGCAGATAATCTTACTTCAGTGGTTCTCCATCTAACATAGATCATGTTTTTATACTGCATCCATCACAGGGAATCTCCTGTCTCAACTAAAGACTTGAAAAAGCTATCTTTGTAATATGAAAGTGCAAAAACTGTGTTCTTCTGAAGTAATTCATGGTTGTATTACATTCACAAAGTAATTTTCGAAAGCTTATTTAAACTATTATTCAAAGACTTAAGATTTCTGCAGTGTTAAAACTGAACCAGTTGACTTTAAAAAACAGAAGTTTACTTTTAGAAAACCAAACCAAGACAAACCCTTTCCCCTGAAAATTTAGTTTCTTAGCCAGGAATAAGGTAAAATTGAGGGTACTATTCTCCAAATGATCATTTATGTAAGGAAGATGGGTTTATCAAAACACTCTTCATGTGAGTATTAAACAGCTTTTTACATATTATTCACTCTGACAGCTCAGACCCATGGGATTCTTCCTTACCTGATATGGACCTTGAGCAGACAAGAGGCCATTATGACAGTTCATTGGTCTGGAAGAGAGCACAGGGTAGGGCATCCTGTTTGCAGCAGCACATCACTACAGGAAGAACTTCTGGTACCAGTCTGATTTTACATATTGTTAAAACCAGTGGTTGGGGAAATTGGAGGGTGAAGGGAAGCTTTTACAGACAGTGAATCCTTTCTGCTTCCCTGGATAAGACTCCTTGTACCTAAGTTTTATCATCAAACATTTCTGTGCCCAGCCCACTTTTAGAATCTGTGAAGTAGAGGGACAGGAGATAACAATTAAGCTCTCTCAAACCCATTTTAGGATGGGATTATTAATTTTTTACAATGTGTCTGTTGATCTACATGTATTAGGAAAAACAAAAGCAACAGACTAAATGTTTAGACTAAATGTCGAGATTTTTCCAGCTACAAATAATAACTGAAAAGATGACTCTTACATACCATGCTTGTCATATATATTTTGGACAACCCTTCATTTTTTTTACTTTTCTGATGAGAGAGGTAGTGTGATACAAAAACCAGCCTCCTCAGGAAGTGTTGCCAAAGACAGAAGCTGATTTGATTTCTAAAATAATATTTAGTGTATTTGAGGCAGGAGTTTTCTCAAATTTCCATAGTCATCAAAGACCATGCTTTTGATATTAACTCTGTATCTGAAAGAGCACCAAATTGAATTAAAAGTCAATATACGGTCATTGAGTGAAAGACTATTATGTTGGAAAAGTACAAATTTTCAAAAGCAAAATGTACTTCACCTGTGAAAAAAGTAAGTTATTTATCTTAATTTTAAAAATGTTATTGTTTTCACATTTTTGGGTGTTGTTTCCTAATGAAAGTACAATGGTAGAGGAGATTCAATTAAGGCCTGATTTCATAGCTTTAAATAGAACAGGTCTTTTCTAGCTGTGAAATTATAATTTATTTGCTAAGTAGGCTATGTGCTGGTGCACTGGGTGAAGTTAAAACATATTTGAATGTCTTTTTTGCAGAAGGTTTTTATACTTACTTAGTAAATCCTATTCACAGAATCCTTTTTCATTTTTTCTCTCTGATTAAGAGAAAATGGTATACACTGAGCAGTGAATGACAAAAGAAAGTACTGTTTTATGCTAATGGATATCTAAAGCAGCCCATGAGATAGAAACAATTGAGAACTACTGAAAATCTCATAAAGATTATGCTAATGGAGATTTTCATTTTAAAAAGATGAATTTGTATTTTTTCCTACTGAAGTATTGTAATTGCTGTACAAGTGAAGCAATAAACAGAATCTAATGACTGATCCCATCTTGTATAACTTAAAAGCATTTCTATAACAAAAATATTACATGAATTTTCATCTATAAGAGAACTGTTGTGATCATTATAAATCAAATTGAATGGGATAGATATAATAAATATACTTGTGCAAAAGCTCCAGAGAATTGGAAGTTGCTTAATGTGAAGCCAAAAGATCTTTGAAGGGAGATTCCAGGAACTGTGAAGTAATGACGTGAGACCCAGAAGTATCTTTAATGAAGAGTAGAATTGATGGACAGATGGATAAATAGTGAGTGTGTGCCGGGGTATCCTTTGGAAAAGAATCCAACCTTTACATGCCTGCAGGGGGACTCCGAAGAACCAAAAAATATGTGAACTTAATATATTTATTTGGACTTGTTAATACATTTATCTCAACTTCCAAAAGATATTTAATAAAAAGACAAAGAAAGGCATAAAGTAATCTTCCCAAAATAAAGCTGCTGCAGTATCAAATGGGAGTTCCTTTTCTGGTTGAATTATTTGTTAATTGTTAGGAAAATGGAGATAGCAGGAAGCAAACAGGTTTACAGCATAGGTAGGCCAGTGGCAAAGTTCTCCAGTGTCTATCCTGAGAAAGGGATGTGAATAATGAGGCAAAAATTTGCTAATGACACTAAGTAATTTGTGGCAAGGAAGACAGAGAAGCTGATGGCTTCTGGAAGATATTACAACACTGAATAATGAAGCAATAAAAAGGCAGATGGCATTCAGTGCAGGTAAATTTTAAGTGAGGCTCAAGCAGTAACTGTCCAAGCTTTGCATAGAAAATGATTGGTTTTGATTGGACTGTTATCACTCAGGAAAAGCACCTGGGGTTACAGTACATAATTCTGTCAACATATTAACTTACTGATAAGCAGTGTCAATAAAGCACGTGGAATATTCAGGATTATAGGGAAAAAAGAAGTTAAAAAACATAATTATACCACTACACAGGTCCACAGTATGTCCACATCTTCTGATAATATTCTCATCCCCCCACCTTAAAAAAAAAAAAAACCAAACACAAACAAAGCCCCCCCAAAATACAAACAAACAAACAAACAAAAACCAAAAAATATAAAACCAGTGAGAAACAGTTTTAGAACAGATAAAAAGGGTGATAAAAGGTTTGGAACAGGTTCTGCATCCTTTTCAGCCTGCAAGCAGAGAGTTCAGAAGGCTGTTACTGAGACCTATAAATCATAGGTGTCCCAAAGATGATGGATGGAGATCAAGTTTTTGTTGTCTTTTCTGGCACAAAACCAAACCGCCTAACAGGAATGAACCTAAAGGAAATTAGCAAGTGGAAAATTAAAATAATTGAAGAGAGCAGCTTTCATACAGGATGGAGAATCCTCCCAGGCTGCTATTTACAAGGACAGCTGACTGTTTCTGGAAGTCACTGAGTCATCTTAATGGATCTATGATTCTATAAACTGCTGGAGGCAAGGAGAGTATTTTTGGGAAGTATTAGTGTTTGCTGCATGATGCCACCTCCCGGATAGTCACTGCTGGCCACTGTCAGAGATAGAATAGCAGAATAACAGCATCACAGTTCTGACACAATATGCCTATTTTTATATGGTTATTATCAGGTCTGACCTCCTGCATGCCGTGGTTAAGTGTAGATCACAAAGAGGTCATTTTTTTTCTTTGGACACGATGCGCTAGAGTGATTTAAAAATAGATGAAGTATCCAAGGAGCATACTTGAAAAGACCAAAGTCTTTTTTAAAAGCTTCAGAAATTATCAACCTGTATGTACTTTTTGAGGGTGCTAAATCATTATACTTTCTTTGCAGTATTTTCTTTTAATTCAGAAAAAAAAAAAATCTGTTGCTTAACAAAGCAGAAGTACTGAAAATGATGAGACTTTCATATAAATTAAAGAAGTTTCTCTAATTTTCTGCAAATTTAGTAAGGTTTGGTGTATTACATTACTATGTGCCACTTGTGCTTTTGCAGCTGTTGGTAAAGACTCAATTCAGTCAACTGTGCTTAAGTACTTAGCACTACTTGAAGGTGGCTCATGTTATCTGAGACATCCTCAAGGGTCTGGCAGATACAACACAAAGGTTAAGCCAGACATTACTGTAATAGGAACTTGAATTCAGACAAGATAATGACTGTAGCACAGCAAATGATGCCAATGATTAACTGCAACATTGCTTAGTCTCTTGCAGCTATCACATCCCTTGTGATGTAACTTACCCCAAAATATGAGTGAAAAAACATCATCTCCCTTTTTATTTGAATTAAGAACATGTAAATGGATAATCACTTACTTTTTTCATTTCTGTTAGGATGTCACATTGGTCATATATCCAAATACAAAAAACAAAAAGTTCAGGCTTAATGTCCATTGCTAACCAACTTTGTCACTCCTTTTTTGTTCTTTTTCTTAATAACATCTTTTTCTCTTTCTGTAATGTGATAGAATATGCAGAATCCATTTGTTGGGCAAAGTGGTTATAGTTCTGTATCAGTTTTTTAATGGAACATGCTGGTATAAAAGTTAATTTTGCATTACTTACTAGAGATATATTCCAGTAGAACAACAACTTCAAAGAATCAAACAATAATGAGAACTTGTCTTAATTAAAGACATTTCACTGATTGGAATTCTGGGAAGAAGACTTTTAGGGAGCCATAGTTAAATTTAATGAGATTGAGCATCTGAACTCTACTCCACACAGGTGGCAGCAGCAAGATGTGCCACTGCTATGAAAGTGTAAACACAGAACACAGATATTATTATTTTTCTGACATGAATCAAATTTTATTGTGTTCCCCCCACTTTCCTCCATCTTTTTTGCCGACTTCCACCACTAAGACCTCTGTTGGGTTGCACGTTAACATGATAACAATATAAAACTATTACAGGCCCAGTCATGGAGTTCACTCATTCTCTCTGACCAGGATGTACTTTGTGAAAACAGTGTTTCAGAGAGAAGATCTTGAGAGGAACCAGTTGCTAGGTATCTTACCCTTCTGTCTCACACACACCGTGTGCTTTAACTAATCTGGTGGCGATAGGATGGAAACCTGTCATCACTGCATTAACTGCCCAAGGGTAAGTCACTTCCTCTTTCCAAAAATTGTGACTAGTCATGGAATAGGACTGCTAGCCACTCCAAAAGGCACACCAGTTTTGCTGCCAACACAGCATCTGCAGATACAGGGCATCAATATCTCACCAATGAGAAATAACATGAACATAGCCCCAGTGTTTACACTGGTATCTGCAAAAAGTGAATTTTTGTAACCCTGTTCTCGTACCAACCCCACTGAGATGACTCACTTAAGAACTGGAACAGCTGTGTGGGTAGGAATGGGAAAAATCCTTGGTTCCTATGTCTTAACTCACTTCTCTTTGTAACAATTGGATGTCAAAATTCACAAACTACTTCCCTTTGCTGTCAAGGACTGCGCAAGGACAAAATAATAGCATACATAGTGGGGCATTTAAATGTGACTTGGTGAGTGTACTTTGGAGCAGGCTAAGGTTAGATAAAGTGCCGTATTATCCTCCAAAAACTTCCATATGCATTAGAGTACAATGATAGTAATGCACTCACTGTCCTATTTTCTTAATCCTCTTGCTTGGGGAGTTGTGGCGTGGGTGGAAATCAAGATTAAAAGATAGGAGCCTAGATAACTGTGCATAGCTAAGCCCTGAAAATATTAATTTTTGTCTTTGAACTGCGTTAGTCATGGTGGGGAGTAAATTAATGCAGGATTGGAAACACTATTTTGTACAAGATGTGATACAGGACCAAACTGAAGAGCCTTATTCCCTGCTAATTAAACCACACAGTTCATATTGTTCAAAAATACTGATTTAAAGAGGAGAGCTGCAAATTAGAAAATGTTTTGGTCTGGTTATGTTTAATTTTAATTAACTGGAAACAAACTAATTTGACAAGTGTTTCACAACATAGAACTTTTAAAAGGAGAGTTGAAGGTTATGGATGATCTGTGGGTTATATTTTATGTAAAACTGCATTAAAAAACCCTAAATAAATACTCTAGCCTTTAAAAAAATACATATAAAATGTTTTACTGTCAGCTTTTTATAAAAAATGTTTTTACTTAGCATAAAATTAATAGTAAATATTCCTTAATTCCCCACTATGTAGTTCAAAAAACATAATTGACTATTTAATTTAATTTTAGTTTCAATTCTACAAAAAACACCCCTGCAGTGAAGTATAGCTCACCTGTCATCAGCATTCTAGAGGGGTCATCCTGTGCTAAGGTGTGTCTCTAACATAACTCAGCCTTCTGAAGTAAAAATCTCACTTCAGTGATGAAAGAGGACGCCTAAGTGATTATTTTGAGTATCAGAAAAAAAAATAAGTTATGTGGATCTCACCTTTTAGATTCATACCAGCTTTGTTCGGGTAGATAACTTTCTACATTATATTTGCTTGCTAAAGAACCAAAGTAGGAGTGATTCATATCATGTTAGATTATCTGCTGAATTCAGTGGATTTGGGTCTCCTTGGGATTGACAGCGTACATGTTTCTGTTGTGAAAATCTAAACTCTTGCTTCTACATCATACTGGAATATCAGCAACTCCTAAGAGTTAAATGTATAATATGAATAATAGAAAACATAAAATTGAATGTAAGGCATTAGACAAATAGATGAGAATAATTCCTTAGTATCTTCAAAACCTAGGTGAGAAAAGATGAAGATAAACATTATATTCTAATTTGTATCTTACGTTTATTTACAGTCAATTTCCCTCTAATTTGATTTGTTTCTACTAAGTGTATCTGTTACTCTCCTTCAACAATGGTACTTAAAATAATTAATTATTCCCCATTACTTGTGCTTCTGAAGTTGATTTTTCTGCTGTGGAGAAAAGGAATTTTCCTGTACTAAGATTTTGTTTACTTAATATTTTAAAAATGTCTGTAGAAATAGACTGGCCCACTTGGCTCTGGAAGGATCAATCTCTGTGGATTGCAATGCCATGATTACGAACTAACTCTAGGAAGAAAAAGGTGTTTAAGATATGTCTGAGAGAGAGAGAGATAGCAGAAGAAAGGCAGGGTCAGTCTCCCATGGAGCTGCCAGACAGGAAAGGTTGTGGACTTCATGAGGTACCCAGCTGATAGTTCAGTGGGATAAAGGGAAGAAGGGGAATATGAAATGCTGAGTTACCTGAGAGTGCTTACAGAGAAACTGTTTATCAATTTCGGAAATTTTTCTAGACTGCCATTTCTGTTTGTAAATTGAATATTTTCGGGTTCGAGTAGTGGTAAGCAATGATATTTTTGACTCTTGGAAGTCACCACATCATGATTACTTCATTAAGTGCTTGCCCTTTGTATTGCCATAAACTATGCTTAATGTGACAGTTTTCAGATACTCATAAATGTTCCCTGAGCCCAGAGACCCTTTAATCTTTCTGTAGGGAATTTAATGTTTTCATTACAATTCTTTGAGCAGTCATGTAATTGAGATTAGGAAACAGAGTCTGTAAAAAAATATAGCAAAGTCTTCATCTGAAGACAAAGCTTGCTTACCACAGCACTTTCCAGATAATTTTGTTTTTTAATGAATCACTTTTAGTTAAACACAACACTACACACAGTTCTTTTCAAAATGAGCACTAAATTAAACTTTTTTTTTCCCTTTAAATACATAGGGCCAGTTACACAGACAATTATTAACTTTCACTAAGTCATGTCAAGGTTTTTTCTAAAAAAACCTCTTAGACAGAAAGTTTGATCAAGCCCTGATAGTTACCTCAGGAAGTGAAGTCTTCAAACCTTTCTCAAAGTCTTTTGAAGCAGAACCTCTTGATCAAGTCATTCAGTGCTCCTGGGAGCTAGAAAATCTGTGGTTTTCTACAATAGACCAGAAGTAGGAAGGTGAAAATAGTGTAGGGGGTTTGAAGGATAAGAAGGCCTTCAGGGACACTGCAATAGAAAAAGGAACAGGTTTAGCCTCATCTCAGTTCAAGCTGTTAACAATTCCTCTGCTAATAAGAACAGCAGAGTTGTGTTGAGGAACATCAGGAATAGATGAGGAACTGGCATTTCCTTCTGCTTCTCAATTTCTGTTTTCCAGAGGCTTTCAGATAATCTTCTAAGGCTTCCATTATGTCCTCCAGAAAATATTCCTATCTTGTTATTTTATCTTGTTTTTATATTTTGAATCAGTGGAAAGTGTCAGAGTGAGAGCCTTTACAATTGGTGACAAATGGGAAGTATAGGGCTTGTCTACATTTGTGTTTATTAGGGAAGGTGGAGAGCCCATTGTGTACAAAATATTGTCGATCAGCTTTTATAAATTCATGCATACGTGCATGCTCTGATTTCAATACAATGATTTTTTTTTTAATTTGACCATGAGGATAAGTAAATATTGAAAATGGTCTATACTCAGTCAAAATAAGAACAGATAGCACAATGGAGGATGAATTTGTCATTATGAGTGAATATTAGTCTTGCAAAAAATTGATTTTTCTGTAAACAAGCTGTGAATTTCTCAAGGCAGTTCTGTTTGGATACTCCAGCATCAGCCCTAGGAATGTAAGGATTACCTCTAGAGTAGCAAGATACACCTTGCCCGTAATTCCATAGTTTAGTTTCAAGATGAGCAGTTCCACACAATCTGGTTGAAGGCTGTGATAACTCCTTCATGCATGGGAACTGTTGAAAGGCAACTGGTTGGAGATAATCAAAATGGCACCAGGGACCCCCCCAGTGACTTACCAGTGTAGATGGCTGCCTGCCACTGCCCTGGCACTCCTTAATGCACTGGTATAGGCACTGCTTGAGAGAACTGGGGTTCTGATACCACCTATTCAGTGGTTTCTCAGGCGTCCTGTTCTCAGAAACACAAACTACTAACTATAGTAGTTCTTCAGAGTTACCATTACCTGAGGCGACTATGTCCCTGTGTGAAATTTCCACAAAGAGCATCTTCTAATGTATATGCTTAATAGGCTGTCCAAACTAGGACTAAGCTCACAAGACTCCCCATATCACCCATACAGAAGAAAGCACCTCATCAAGTTGATTTGGGGCATGCAAACAAAGCCCTATTCTGTATTGTCATCTAGAGGAACCATTTTTCAAAGGGGCAGAAAAAAAGTCTCCTGACCACGGATTCTTCTTTCTCACCAAATTGCGTGAAAATGACTGGCTTCTGCTGGCAACTCTGCAATCATGACATCACGACTGAATCTGTCACCCTCACTCAAAGCAAAAAGAAGATATTTTGGTGCTTAAACAGGTCTCTGAGTCACTCAGAATCAGATTCATATCTTCCCTGAAAGAACTTATATGTGAGAGAATCTGTCTTACCAGGATGGTGACAGCTACTCTGGAGTCTCTGAAGTGCACAGACGCCAAGGTCTCCATTGTGGCACTGCTATGATTTGGGGCATCTGCCTGCAGACAGCTTTTGAACTGCAATTCATATCAACAAACCATCTGTATTCCTGCTTGTTCCTACACCTTTTACTCTTTATGTGGAAGAGCAGAAGAAAAGTACTTCCAGCACTGTCTTAAAATTCTCTTTCAAAAGGCTGTTGTTATTTACTGAAGGTAGGGTCTAGTCCAGGAAAATCCACATTACTTATTAACCTGTAGTATTTCCATAACTAATAAATAAAAACAAAATAATAAATAAAATAAATATTTAAAGTGAGACTGAAATTCTCCATTGTTCAATGCAGTTTGCTCTTATCTGCTGTAGGCAAAAATGTTTTTACAAAAGATGTCAGACAACATATGGGACCTAAAGTTAGTACATGGCGTATAATGTGATTGTCCATATAGCAGGAAAGTATATATGAATGATGCAGGTGCATGCCACTGTTGGGTAAGAGCCATGGTTGTCAACAGCAGCTGTTAAAGAGCAATATTGTTTGTCTTAGAGACCCATGGCCATGGATGTGCAGCCCAGATTGATGAAATAATTCAACTCTACTAGCAATTCCCTCATTTCAGCTTCCTCATGTTTTCCAGCAACATTTGACAATGTAAAAGAGATTATAATCCCACTGATCAGCTCCCCTTTCGAACTGCCAAACATATTTGAGACACTTATTCACCTGCTGGATAATTAACTGGCCTTTCTTCCTCCAAATCTTCAGAGAATTTCCTGAAGAAATCCAGGTGGGAGGCTGACTGTGACCTGGAGCCTTTGGAAAACCACCAGAAAGCACTGATGCTGAAATGTTGCTTCCTTTGACTTCCTGGGAGCAGGGGGAATCGCAGGTAAAGAGATGACAACACCCAGTCAGAAAAAGAAAAGGTGTTAGTGTTGAAGTGCCAGTAACACTGGAAGAGGATGTGGGACATGGATTCAGAAGGGACCTGTGTGAGACCTGGAGAAGCTCAGCAGCATCAGAAACAGGAGTGCAAAGCCAGAAACAAGAATAAAAGACAACTTTAAAAAAAAGGGTGTGAAGAAGGACCTGGAGGAGGTGTTTCTTCATTGTGAATCTCCCTCATCAGAACTGGCAGGCAAAGATGTGTCAATGATAGCGACTTTGATTGCAAAATCAAAATTATTTTGACAGCAACATCAGAATTATATCAAATGCAACAAGTAAACTGCTCATTCAATTTAGCAACACAAGTAGACAGAAGGTTCCATCAATTAACTAATACCTCATGGCAACAGTCAAAAGCGCAATAACTTTGAAAAGACAAATGGATAATGCAAGGGACCAGGCCAAAGCAGAGAGATATTTGCCAAAAATGAAGTTGCTAATCACTCTTATATGAATGCTTGGAATAAGGAGCAAAGAAGACATGTAAAAGAAAACATGTAAATAACATGCAGAGTGAGAGCTTGTTTTCTTGACCTGTTAGTGTAGTTGTGTAATACTATTTCAAATAAAATATGTGCTGAAAGCAATCTAAATTGCAGAGTAGTTCAAAAGAAAAAAAACCTTATCAGAAGCAGTGATTTCTTGTACTGTTCAAAGAACAAAACCAGCTTCAAAAGGAAGGCAGTGAGCCTTCAAAAAGATGAAAAAGACAGACAGTGATATAAAAAATGCACGAGAATGAAAAGGAAGGAAAGAAAGAGTGATCTTTAAGACTGTAAGTTTATTCCTGATCCAGACATAATTTTTGAAAAGGGGAAAGAAGCTCCTGAGAAAAATGTAGGTCCATATACGAGCGATAACAAATTGACGTTGAAAGGAAATTCAACACCAAATTTAAACCTCTTTGTGAAAAAAGATGAGAAAAAAAGGAGACAAAGGTACTTTATTCATTATAATGGATAGGATCACATACATAACATCCTTCATAAGAGTTCAAATATTTAAGCAGCTGCAATGAAAAACTTTTATATTATCTAAGAATGAAAGGACATTTCTGGAATCACATATCTTTGAGTCTCTAATGTGCTGGTTTTGGCTGGTGTGAAGTCAATCTTCTTCATAATAGTTAGTATGGGGCTGTGCTGGAAAGAGTATTGATAAAGCAGAGATATTTCAGTTATTGCTGAGCAAGGCTTACACCCAAGGGCTTTTCTGCTCCTCACCCCACCCCACCAGTGAGGAGGCTGGAGATGCACAAGGAGTTGGGAGGGGACACAGCCAGGACAGCTGACCCCAACAGATCCAAGGGATATTCCATACTGGCATCATGCTCAGCAGTAATAGGTGGGGAAAGTTTGGTACCAAGGGCCACTGCTAAGGGTCTGGTGTGGCATTGGTTGGTCAGTCATGACCAACTGTTCTTATTTGCATCACTTCTCTTTCATGTTTTATGTCTTTGATGTTGTCTCTTTCCTTTTCATTACCATTTATTATTAAAAACATTGTGTCAATATTAAGAAAAAATATTTCAGTTATTAAACTGTTCTTTGCTCAACCCCTCAAGTTTTCTCACCTTTAGTCTTCAATTTCTCTCCCCCTCCTCTTGCTGCAGGGGAGGAGTAGTTGAGAAACACTATGGTGCTCAGTTGCCAGCTGGGGTTAAACCAAGATATCTGACCAGAACAAATCTTGAGATTTTCCATTCTAACCCTTTGCATAACAGGCTTTTCATCCTTTCCCATTATCCATTCCCACTCCTTTACCATTTTTATTCTTCTTTCACTGAGGAGGTAACTAGTTGAGGGTTTGAGCAGTTTAAGTTCTCCATCCCCATAGAAGTCATGTCAGTTACAACAGAGATTTTAGGAAAACAGGGCAATATTTGCAGAGCATATTTTTAAATATAAGTCTCTTGTTGTAGTTGAATTTGTATCCAGGAGTCTCTATTGTATTCTGTCATTAAACTCTGAGACCAAATTGCTTCCTGCTTCTAGGTCTTGGGTTTCAATTTTAAGCTTCTGAAAATAGCCTAACTATTGCATGTATTTTCCCTGCCTTATCAATATTTAAAACTATCCTGAGAGGATACTGGGTAGGATACTACATTATCCAGCAGCTCTCTGAAAGGCTGGTGGATATGAAAAAATGTCAAAAGTGTTTAAGTAGGTAAAAGTCCCCAGTGTTACTAATTCCCTGACCAGAAGGAATTGTGAGGTCATTATAGTCCTGTTTCACCATCTTTCATTGAAAAGAATTAGGAAATAAATAAAAATTGAGGTGTTAAGCAGCAAAGGAATTTAATTCTCCTCTGGAACATTTCCATGAGCGAGAGCTGGATTAAAGCAGAGATTTTTGGCCCAGAACTATAAACATGAGGTATAAATACTTTAGGCTTGTGATAATGTAATATTTAAAGCTCCCATTAAAGGAAAAGGAAAGTTGTCATCCTCTGTTTTAGAGAAAAGCTTGAGAATAGGGACTGGTTGTAAACCAATCAGGGAAGTCTGTTCAATTTTACAGAGGCCATTTCTCCAGGACAGGAAAAAAAGCTGCAAGGGGAGAAACATCTTTGCCCCAGAGGCATTTCCATGGTCAGTTAGACCACCACCATTTGCAGAACAGTGGTTTGAGATGGGACAAACCACTACTCCATTGGAATGGGAACCTTGGGGAAGCCAAGGAGCAGTGAGATTTCCAGCAGTCAGCCCTGTTGTGAGCAGCCATGCCTGCTTTAATGTCCCTTCCTTTATCTTTTACAGAAGGAAAAAAACAACCCTCATCTGTGGGCACAAACAGCTTTGTTTCACCAGAATCCTGATATTGAAAGTGCTCGAGTCAAGGGCTGCTCATTCTTCTTCTGGCATATGAGACAGCTTCTCCTTCCTCTGAGTAGGGCATGTGCTGAGAGCTTGTTGCACGTCCCAGGGGCTGGAGGAGAAGTCTCTGGGGTGCAATCAGGGCCTTGGGAGGCAGTTGGATGTGCAATGCAGCCTTACACGACACGTGTGAGAGTGATGCCTTCAGTCAAATTCCAAAGATTAATGCACATGGACCACAGTGTTTCTGGACAGTCATTGTAACTATATCCTTAGGGAACAGTCCTCTAAAAAGTGCCATGTAGGAACACAGAACCATGATAGGAAGAAAGAATGGAAAGACTATCAGATCTCGTTTCTTTTGTTAAATCCTAAATGGGATGCTAGCATGATGGAAAAGCAGAATTCAGGAGTTAAAAAATGATAAAGTTCTCTCAAAAAAGAAAAAATAAGAAAATAATTTCCTCCAACACAATGAAAATATTAATGATAGCAACCTATCAAATGTTTATTTTTAACCACACTGAAATCAATTCTTCAAAAGTCAAATCTTCTTTTGATTGCAATGATAAAATTACAAGAATGTTACTGGGCTACACAGAGGTATAAGGAAAAAAATATTGTAATAGAATAAGTCTGTGGTATGCTTAAATTCAGGTAATTAGGAAATTTCTAAAAGCATTTGCCAATCCACACGGCATCACATCAATGTAAAATGTTGAACCTATGAGAATGGAAGAAGATATAAATACAGAAACAGATTTCAGAGTGTTTAATAGAACAAAGAAAAGGTTTTAGTACAAATGTTTGGGGAGCCAAAACTATCTTTTCTAAGCCCACAAGGGCGTACAAGAGTAGGAACAGAGCTCATATTTCAAATGACTAGTGAAAATGGGCAGGCATTTACCTGGCCTCAGAGTGGATACCTGAAATAAAACTAATATATAATAGTGCCAGAAACCCATAGGAACACCAGAATGTAAAAAAGGACTTAGGAAATAGTGCAGGAAATACTCTGCATATTTCACTTGCAAATATTATTTTGCTATTTCTTTATATTAAAGCCTAACTAAAAAATATGTTATAAGAGAAAAGTGCACAGTACTTTTAAGGAAATAATTTTACCTTAATATTAATTATATTTATTAAAATAAAAATAACAAAACGAGCTGTCCTTCTTTGTGCAGCTGATACCAGGAGGAGGGACAAACCCAGGCATCAGAAACAGCTCAGTGTTAAAAACATCAGTTATGAATCCAGTACGAAGAAAACCTCAGCTCTGATCAGAGAAAAGAGACATATGGCAATCAAGATAAGTTACATTAATATATAGTGTGACCAATTACAAAATTACTTTGCTAATGCAAAATCACAGCAGAATATCAAAGAAAAGATGAAGGCTAAAATTTCTGCTGATTCAGTTAACTAAAATTCATGGATGCATCAGCTTATCAGCACTAAATCTGAGACAGTTTATTCAGGAAGAAATAGAAATTACAGAAAATGGAAATATGCTGAGCTCAAAAAGTGCATTGTGAAATTTTTCAACAGAGTTGTTAACTGGTTACCAGAAAAGTTTTACCCGCCTTACAGGGTTTTAGTATGAAGCTCTTCACTTAACACAGTATCTGTTTGCAATAATGGTCCAATGTAAATTAATGAAAGGAAAAAAAATCTCTTTTAACATTATTAATGAATTCAGAAGCTGGATAAATGGAAGTGTATCTACGGCAGGGTAAGGAAGGTGTATATTTGTCCGGACAGAATTAAATGAGACCAGTGCCGAAGTCTCAGACTGAAGAAGTGTCACTCAAGGCAAAACTAGGATGTTTGGAGCCAGAGAGAGAAACTGGCAAGAACTGGTCATTGTAATCTGTTTCACAAGGAGAGCAATTGCCCCACCCTTTCTTGGATAGCACTGGTGTACATATGAGCAGATCATATGGAATCAGATTTTGATAAAGAGCATTTGTGTTTCCTGCATAGAGTTGAAGGTAACAACACTGGTGCCTGGAACTGGAATCAGTAGAGGCAGCATGTGGCACCTGACCTCCGCTGTCTTGTCCACTCTACTGGAATTAGCAGGGTAGAAGAGCTAAAATTCCATCAGACCAGATTGTTTTGTCAGCTACTGTCAAATGGTATTTGGGATCCTCACTGCCACTCAGGAGCTGAATCCTTACTCTGGACAAGGACTAGGCAGTGAAGCAGGTAAAAGAAAGGACAAAAAGTATTCACACTTTCCTATGATTTTCTTTTAAGGGGCATACACTGTCTGAGTGGTTTAGGTGATGCCTGAGCAAAGGGGAAATGTGGATATTGCTAGTTTCACACAACCTAATGTATAGCACAGACCTGGAAAGCAGCAATGCCAACTTCAGTAACCACTTCTGTGTACTTGGGAAAAAAAGTTGACCCTGCATGGTGATTGAGTGGGGCTTGGAGAGATGTAAAGGTTGTCCTCAGAGCCATGAGGAGGACAAAGACAGATTTTACTTCCATACAAACTCCAGTTCCTCCAGTAGCTTTCATGATTTTCTCCAGGTTTCATAAAAGCTGCAAAAAGCAGGGATATCAGAAGGAAGATGTAATATCCACGCACTGCGCACCCACAGATCGCAGAACAAAGCAGGAGCAAATATTGTGACTAATTACTTTTTTCAGTGCTTCAGTGTTGCAAACTCTTACTCTGGTTTCTGCAAAGTAAGGAATTTGTCGGACAGTGTCAAAACAGCCATCACAGGCAGAGCAGTGGGGATTTCCCACAAGGCCTGCTATCCCAGCCCTTTCCTTTCACAGAGTAAACTGCAGTTTACTGGCAGTCAGATTGTACAATTTACTCAGCAATGAAAATTCACTCACAGCATATCACACCTCCCTGCAGCCAGACAAATATCAACATTGAATTTATAGTTGAAATAAATAAGACTCTGTAAAAGAAAACTGTAAGCATCAGAGAAAATCCATGGCAGGCTACCTACTTGTAGAAACATGACCAAAAAAGATATTATTGAACGGCTTTGTGCAATTTCTGATGTGAAGATGTTGTCATATCTTGCTTCACATAATTCCATCAGTAGCAGACATGACAATGGAAGAAGTGCAGGACTAAGAAAGGGTACACAGCGAAAAGCTGAAGAATGTTCAGATGAACACTGTGGAGGATATCAAGAACTATTATCTCAGAAGACAAGCATGTTGCAGTACATATTTTTATTTTATATTTTACAGTTCTGTGTTTAACGCTCCTATGTTCCTCCTGGGTTTTCCCTAAAGTTGATTGGTCTCTAACTTATATCCTCCCCCTAGCTGTCCCTCATAATATCCACACCCTTTGTTCCAGCTCCTTCTCTGTCTGTCATTGTAACCCTACTCTTATTTCCAAACCTACCCTGCCAGTCTTATCCTGAACCAATCCCTAATCATAACATCTGCTGGGGATTCCCCTTATCTTGATGCCCCGTAGTCCATGTGACCTCTCCCTTCCTCCCCCCTACCCCAACTGGCCCTTGAGTTATAAACACATCCCCTCATTCCTCCCCCAGAAATTCCCAATCGGTCACCTTTTTGTGTCCTCCCACTGGTTTTTGGTTGTACTCAACCCCATGCATATTCATGCTCGGGGCTTCTGCTGTGAACCTCCAGGTTTAATAATCCCAGGTTGCTGAAACCCCACGGCAGGGAGTCTCCTCCTTCTCCTTTATCCAATTCCTGACGCTGGTGAGAGACTCTACACTGTTGAGCAAGCAGCTCAGAAGGTTCTGCCTTCAGTGCTCTGCCAACTGAGGCAGTTCCCCAGACCTGGCATGGGGCTGCTGTGCCTCTCTGAGCTAGCCCAGGCTCCAGTGACCACGTCAAATGCAGCTCTCTAGAGAATTTTGCATCAAAGCTGTGAATGGGCATTTAATTCACTTGAGTCCTCAGTATTGTAAACACCACCAGAAGACAGATGTGGAAATGGTCAAATATGCACCTCAACAAAATTCAGTTACAAGATGTGCAAGCCCATGAGGGGCTGAAGATAGATATGAGAAGGCACTTAAAATGTTAAATTTTCAAGAGGACAAAAGCAAGTTTCCTCAGAATCAGAAAGGCTCTCCTTGACCCCTACATCAAACTGCCCTCACTATAGAGGAAATATTTTGGACAGTGCTCAGATGTGAAAAGACAGCCTTTGCAGGAACATCCCTGGCTTCCAAGAAAGTTAAAAATGATATCATAAAAATAAGAGGTGGCACTAATAGTTGGTAAATTACACAAACTCCACAAACTTTATCATCTGAAGTGCACATGAGGAGCAATGCAATGGGATACAAGGTTTCCATAACTGAAAGAAAAATTGTGCTTGTAGAGAAGGTTGCAGTGTATTACAACTATTTTGAGAGAAATGGTTGAATTCTGCAGTGTCTTGGCAGTGGTTTCCTCTCTCTCTCAGGCTGAATATCAAGCAGATGGAATACAAAATATTTCAATTAGTGGCAGCTACAAGTAAAATTGCTAAATGTTTTGGAAAAAAACTACCACTGTTTTCACAATGATTGTGCTCTAAAAGCTGATGGATTCTTGTATTATTTGAGGTACATAGGCTCTTTTTACATTTGTGTCTTTTAATCTGAGATTATGAAGAATCTGTATGACAGAGGGATTGGCATTCCAGGTTCCTAGTGAAGCCATTGATATTTTTGTCACCAGGCTTCCTTGACTGGGGCCATGTCAAACAACTCTGAGACTGATAGAGAGGCAATCAGAAGTGACAGTGCAAGTGACAGCTCTGACAAGTGATTGTGGAATAACAAGTAACCTTGTACTTGGCTGTGGGAAAATGACCTAAACCTTACTGTTAATTCTGAATACCCCTTAGCAGCACACACTCCTCCACAGTATATTGTTATATTGTCGAAATGGTTAGCAGCAAGTGGAGTTTTTTTCAAAGCATGACTGAACTGCTCCATGTTTCTACCATGCCCAGAGAATAGAGTTGAAAGACAATGATCACTGTGCAGAGCACAAACACCAGCCTGCTCTCTCCCTTCTGTTCATGTAATGCTTAATTCTCTTTCTCAATATGTTGCTGACTTTTCCTCTGAAGTCAGGATCAAAAAAAATCCTTTTTTTCTATTCTCTGTGAATATCTCAGGCAGAAAAATTGCACATCAACAAGCAAGAAAAAGGAAAACTTCCCTTAGCAGGAAGAAGCACAGATGTAAAGAAAGATAAGTAAAAATTCTGGCAAAAGCCAAAAGGACCATTCTAATATACTTCTCTTTTTCCCTGTTTTTGGACCAAACTCAAGCTTATGTAAGACTGTGGGTGTGTTTGTTTATGTGTGGAGGTGTATTTAACTTCATGCTAAGCTGTTTCCAAAGAAATCACCTAAATTTGATATCTGGGACCTTTGATTTGATGGCCTTCACATGTACTTGCCTTTTCTCTTGCAGTCTGTCCACGGGGATGTTTTCACTGGCATCACTAAACTTTGATCTAGGCTGTTAAATCATATTTTGCTCTCCAATGATCTACTGACATTTTATTCTTTCTAATAAGATAAAATCTCTATTGTCAAGTGCTTCAGAAAGCATTCTCTGCCTGAAGGTGTTGGACTGTCACAGAAGAGTAGGAAGGGGAAGAAATGAAGATGCTCTTATGGACATAAGCATTTGATCTCTTACAAAAATGTAACTAAAAGCAAGTGCCAAGAACTTTCTTTAGTACATTATCCAGAGCACTAGTTAAACTTCTAGCTAACATAGGGTTTCACTGTTTCATACCTAAGGGCAATAGATGTTTGGCTGGAGATCTATCTTAAGTATGAAGCTGAAAACTGATATAATGTTGTAGAAGCAGAGTTCAAAAGGAAGTACCATGATGGGAGCTAGCTGGACAGAGAAGGAGTGGCAGGAAGCGGCAGGAAGATGGGATCGATCTGAGGTGGGGAGGTATCAGCAGGGAAGTGATTCAAATGTTTCCCTCTCAACACCAGCAAGAAAGTCTGCATCAGTATGTTCTAGTCAGGACCTGTCACAAACCACCAAACCATATGTAACAGTAACAAAAAATACTAAACCAACCATTCTTTAAGGTCTATAATAAGGTTTTTACTAGTATGCTGATGTTGACAACAAAATCTCTTTTTTAGCTGACCTAGATACTGTGGGCTGACCCAGTGCAATCAGACTACAAAGTTCTAATGAAGATTTCCTGAAACACTCTATGAGATCTTACATCCAAATCCATGAAGAAAAAATTCTGTTTAGGTTGGCCACATCATTTTAAAAAACAGGTTCCTAATTAGCTGCCTAGGCTTTCCTGGCCTCTCTTTACCACAGAAATCTAAACCTTGAAACCACTGGTTTAGATGTTCTTCTCACTGTCTTGCTAAACATCAGAATACTCTTCTGGTTGTCAATACTCACTGGAAGAAACTCTCCAAGGACATCAAATTTCCATTTCCCAAAATACCTTGTGCAGTTTCAATGTGTATTCTTTGGGCAGACACAGGAGCTGGATAACTCCCAGACCCTAAGCACCACAGCTGGAGGTATCAAGTACCATCTTGTAGCCAATTACAGTCACCTCAAAACTCATACGTAATTCAAGCCAGAGGAAAATGAAATAGTATATATTTACTAAACCAAACCAGGCACACCTGCAAAGCTGTAAAAAAGTTAAAAGAACAAATTGATCCACCTGCCTAAAGACAACCTCTAACCCTTTCTCCCACCCCACATATACCACAGCTGATACACTGAGAGACTCTCTTCCTCTTTGCTGCTGAAAATTTCAGGTCTCACCAACAACTGAACTCTAAGTTCACCTGCACAAAAGTCTAAACATATAGGGCACACCTGTTTTATAGCTGGGACTCATCTACTGGGATCATTTGTACTCCTACGTCCATTGTTTCTGATCTAAACAGAGCTTCTCATTCTTCTGACAGATCTGCTTGAAGATGCTGATATCTGTGTGTCTGGCACAGTTTTACCAGTGCTGTTAGAGGGTTAAACCCTTGTTATTGCCAAAACTTCTAAAAAGTCTATAACATATAGTAAAGTATTGTGCCCTTTTGTAGTGAGTGGGTAAATTTCACACCTCAGACTGATGTCTTTTCAGAGTCAGATTTAGTATTTCACATACAGCATCCAGACCGATGAATTTTATGGAGACAGACACATGAGCTAGACGCAGATCACTGTTGGTATTTGCCTCAGACCAGATATTAAGGTCATCAAGGACTTTGGGTGTCTAAGGTTTTGACCATCTTGAAATATAACATGACAGCCTGCCAGAGCAAATGAAAGATGGCAAGAGAGTGCACTGATGACTGCTGCAGAGGGCATCAGAAGTCTTTGCTGAACTGGTGCTCCTCATAAAGCTTCACTTGGAACTGTAATATACTCAGGCCGTAGATGGAAAGTACTAAATTATTTCTAAGAGCAGCTGGGAGTGAACAGGTTTTGCTACAGGATGGTGGTTAGAGCCCAGCCTGTTGCCTTATCACCCTGATCACATTTTTCTTCCCTGCAGCATCTGTTCTGAATGACGTTTTCCCAGGCTGTATGTACTAATAATATATTATTTAACAAACACTTGAAGGGGTGTGATGGTGTCAGGAACATTTTGGATAACAACTCTTATCCTCCCACTCTTCTGTCACTTCATTTGTTTCCCGCAAGGGTATTTCTCAGCTCTGAATTTGATCCCTGATATCTATGAAATGCAAGAAAAAGTATAAAAACAGAATACATTTTTTTCCATTTCTTTTAATTTAGGGTTAACAAAATGGTTCAAATTAAGAAAACTATTCTTCTCCAAACCCAAACAGCTTTGTTTTCCCTTTGAAGTTACAGTAATTTTAGTGAAATCTCAAACCAATTATGTTAATTTCTTTTTAATAACTTCATAGGAAATCAGCAGAAAGTACTATTAGTTTTAGACCTGTCAGCCTCTGCACTATGCATTGTCACCACAACACCAGCAGAATCAACCTTGCTCAATAAAACACCTTTAGCAGCCTCTTCTCTTGGTATGTGGTCAGCTGTCCTCAGAAATAAGCTCTCTCATGCCTGACTAGTGGAAGAAGATGAAGTTTGTTGCTTAACATGTGTATAACTAAAGCTGGAAAATTATACTGTAAAATGTGGAACTGTATTTTGAGAGCAACTACATCCTCAGCACCTGTAAATATCTTTAATATTCATAAATATTTCTTCTCCACCTATGGTATCACCCTCCATCCTTCCTTTTGCCAGGCAGCATTCCTGAAATAAGACATCACCAAGAGCTTAAATATCTAATGCAGATTTCTAGTGAAGAACAGGAAAAAGGCACAAGTCTCTTGTTGGGGAGTTACAAATGAGGCTTTTTAGAAAGGAATTACTTGAAACCTCCAGAAAATACTGGATGGACAAGATGGAAAAGGTAGATAAGAATAAAAAAGTGGGAAATTAGGGTGAATGATGACTACAGTGTGGGTTTTTAGAAGCTGAGAGGATTGCTTAAAGCTCCAGAAAGGTATGGTAAAAAGCTATCAGGATAAAAGAAAGAACTCCAGGAAAAGGTGGGGATCAAGGATCATAAAAACCTGCTGCTTCTGCATTGGAAAGCAGGTTTTCTTTGAGGAGAAAATAGTGGGTCCAAATATAAGTCACCTTTTTCACACCAAATTTCATTCTGATCCTGGATAAAATCCAGCTTATCTACTGCTGCACTTGAGACCTTGAAGTTCTTTTAAGTCTTCAGAGACCATAAAGTAGTGGAAGACTGATACAAAGAGCACATAGGTGTAAAAATTTCCCTATCTTTTATCTGCTGAAAAGACTGGTTGAAAAGAATATTAAATTCATTTACTTCTACTTTAAACTCAGTAAGCCAGTTACGGCCCTTCTCTTTTCACTATTTTCTTGGGTCCAGTGTTCTTGTGCTTCCTTTTTTTTTCTAATTTTTTTTTTTTTCTGTTATGGATAACATCTTAGTGCTATTATTGTCATTTACTTTGCCACTTTTCTGAGCTTCCCTTGGCTTTCTTCATTTCGGAATTACACCAGACCTGGCATCTGTCTTATTTGGACAAGATCTGTCTTATACTGTGTTATTTACACAAGATTCCCATATGTTTTTTAAGAACGCTTCTTTAGCCTTGGAAAAAGATGCTCATTTTTCTTCCTAATTATGTGATCTTGCATCCTGATTGATCTGGAACTGACTATTTTCTTCCAGATAGCTGGTGCAGTGCTGTGTTTCGGATTCAGCACGAGAATAACTTTGATAACACGCTGATGTTCTGGTTGGTGCTGAGTTGTGCTTTCCTTGAGCCAAGGACTTCTCAGTGTCCTGGGCTCTGCCAGGGAGCAGGTGCAGCAGAAGCCAGGAGGGAACATGGCCAGCAGAGATGACCTGAAATGGCCAAAGGGATATTCCACCCCCTAGAATGTCATGCTCAGAGCATAAACTGGAGAGAGCTGGCTGGAAGGGGCTGATCACTGCTCAGGGATGGGCTGAGCGTTGGTCAGTGGGTGGTCAGCAATTGTACTGTGCATCACTTGTCTTTCTTGGGTTTTATTCCTCTTTTCCCCCATTTCATTCTTAGTCTTAGTACTGTTTTATTTTATTTCAACTACTAAAGTGTTCTTATCTTTTATTTTTTTTTCTGATTCTCCTCCCCATCCCACAAGTGCTGGAGGGTGGTGGAGAAATGAGAGAGCACCTGTGTTGTGCTTTGTTGCTGCCTGCGGTTAAACCCCAACATCTGCCTTTTTTTCTCTTGGCATTCATTGCCTCTGGAATTGCTCCTTACATACTTTCTATGTCAAATTTGTGGAGTATAAGGTGTTCCTTTTGTACTACATTCTCCAGCACACTGTTAACCTTTTCTGTCAGCATTTAGAGTTTGCCCTTTCGCAGCCCATTGTCACAATATTTTTCTTTTGGGAGTTACTGCTAGCCATAATATCAAATCTAATTTTGTCCTGATGCCCAGTGGAATGTGTGTAACCTTTGTAGATCAGTATAATAAATATGATTTTACTAGGTCTCGGAGCAGGAGATTAAACTCTATTTTGCAGCCACTGCCATTACTAACAAATGCTCCTTCCAGTATAACTCCTTCTTGATTGAGGTGATGACTTGGAGGGCTTTGATTCTACCTAGGACATGATTTCTAAATTCGTGCAATACCACAGCTTCTGATACTGCTCAATTTTGCTGTTTTGAACAAAGCATCTCAAATCAAACAAGTACAAGAACATTGTTGAATGCACGTGCCTTGTAGACAGAAATGCAGAGACCAAGAGGGTTATTTAATACCATGCACTAATACAGATGGAGATAAACACAGACCCACGAGATTTATTTATCAAATAAATCATGTAAAAGTAGGAAAAAGACACACCTTCTCTGCCTGTCTGCATTTACACCTGAAAGAAGGTAGAGAGGTAAGAGATACTAGTATAGAGATGGAGTGACATAGCTGTATAACTAACATACCCATTTCAGCCTGACATTCAGGTTATGGAATAAGGAATAAACAGGTTTTTAGGGTGTACTTTTTCTTTTCCTGAGCCACACAGCAGCATGAAACAGCTCCATAGCCTTTTGCAAATTTTGTTGTTTTATTTTTGCCTATAAAAGCCTTGAGATTGAAAATGCTGGGAAATTAAGTAATTAAATCCAGCTTTGTCTCCAGTGGTGGGGGCAAGGAGAGTTGACAGGAAAATATGAACACTGAGCTATTTACAGGAACTGAAATTTGAAGCTCATATGAGAAATATGTGCAGGAGTGGTAAAGAGGAGGGATTTTTAACTGTTACTATTACTGTGAATGGGTGCAGTGGAAAAACTAAAACCGGGAGAAATCATATGAATGTTCATCACCTATTACTGCTTCATCTTTTTAAATTATAAAGCTTTTGAGAGGAGGAAAGATTTCCTGTATGAACTGGCACTGGTGTCATGAAGAGAAAAATATGCTGTGTTTTTTTTCAAGGGTTTAATGTTCAAATAATAGAGATGACAGTAGATAAATCTCGATATTGGAAAGGAATTAAGGACAATAAATATAGGAGCTTAGTATGGATGCTGTGTTAAGAACTGGCAACTGCCTTCACTTTTCCTTTCTCTTCACTTCTTAAATTTTCTGTGAAATCTTTTAGACTGGAATTTTTTGCTTAGTTGACCATACAACTTATATTTAAATAGTAAAAACTGAGTTTATAGTTGCTATTACCTGTGTTACAGCCCATGAATCCCTTCTAGTCATTAGTGAAATCCCTCCCAGTTACTTTTTTCTTATTCTGAAAAGAACTGTGGTACTTCACCAGTTTGTACAATGATGTAGATAGCCTTGCTGAGGAATTGTAAATTCAGACACACTAGTTTTTGTCCTGTACATGAAAGTGGTGGTATAAAAGCTATGACAAGTACTTGTCTTTTGCCTTGTCTCTGAGAACCTTTGGTCACTTGAATGGACATTTGTGTTAGGTTGGCAGTCACCAGTGCCTCCTAGGCAAGGCTGACCTTGGGAGCCCTTGTCAATCAACCTATCACTGAACCTGTCTTACCTTCTATATTAAATTTGTTCCCTCTGGAAACCCTGAAATCCATCAACTAGGTGCATTTTCTCCAGAAACTCAGTGACCTCCTAAGAGTGAAACTCAGCAGAAATCTTGGAAAAGCTGGATATGTTTGGATTGTGTTGCAGCAGCCACAGCTTCTGAGCTTTGAATGTCTGCTGAATTACATAGACTGCCTGAAATATCTGTGTCACAGGGGCAGCAGATACTGTCACTTTGCTGCACTCTGCATCCACTTAAGAGTATTTTACTTTATTGTAATACTAAGAACAGGAAAGGTTATTAAGAGATGCCAGGAGATGCGAATTCAATTACAGTTTCTTGCAAAATCCTCAGATATAGAGTTACAAGGCACAGGTACATATTTTGTCCAAGTAATAAAGACAAATATAATTGCCCTTTTGTAATATGAATGACATGCAGAAGAAAGGGGTAAATTGTTTTCTGTGGCTTTCATGCTCAGAATCAGAAACTCAGGAGCATGAGTGATAAACAAAGCACACTGGAGCTCATACAGAACAAATTTTTAATGAGAAAATAGACTTCAACTCCTACACATTTGTAGCAATTTTTGAACACCTTAAAAAGTCAGTGAATAAAAGAGTAGTCATTTAAGAAAAAAAAGTGTTCTACTCAAAAATATATTTTAACCTGCAACAGTAACCAGCTGGAACTGTGGGCAAAAGATGCCATGAAGTCCCTCTTTTCTTCTTCTTATATAGAGTGGCTTTATTTTCATTTTTTTTTTTAATAACAACAAAGAAATTTGTCTCCTGGAACCAAATTAAACACTGATTTTCAGCCAGATATATCACTGGTCAACATGATAAGAATTTAGTCAACAGCAAAGTTTTCCATAACCTTTCCAGAGCTACTTTCTTTAACACAATAAACCATCCAGGTCATGTGCAGCAGTGCTGGCTGGGGAAAGAACATTTTGTTACCTGCTTATTTGGTTTGTGTTGCTGTCACAGCATCGCAGTGCCACTAAATGTTATGTTATTGTTTCACTGCAGAAGTTCACAGCCCAGAAACTGTCTTCATTACCTTGAGGGTCTTGCTTGTCACAGCTTTTAAACTGTTGTCTTTGTTCATCCAACGAGTGCACCCAGGAGCCTGTAAGGAAGGAAGAAAATATTTCTTCAAATGTCACTCCTGCGAGGATGCCACGCCCAAGAAGATTACCTGGGAGCTGCCTGCAGACTCTGCACCTGCTCAGTACAGACAGCATATAGGTGAAGTATCCAAACTCAGCTAGAGACACCAACATGTTTAGGAACCTAGATCCCATTGAAGTACAGCCCTTACATACCCTGGACACAAAGATCAGCCTATGCTGGATACAAGCTGTGTGAAGATGTAGATCTCTCCCTTCTCTTCCCAATGCATTACATTTCTCATAGAATCATTAAATTACAGAATCATTAAGGTTGGGAAGGATGTCCCAGACCACTGAACCCAACCATTAACCCAACACTTGCAGGCCCACCACTGCTGCTTTTGTGTGCCTGACAGCGAACAGAAAAATGCCACAGGTTCTTCTCTAAAAGAGTGAGAGGAGTGACAGAACTTATACAGTGCAGACAGGCATGGCTGGAGCCACTGCCTTCCAGCACATAGAAATCCAGGTTCAGAGTGTTGTACCAGGTAGCAGGCAGAGTTTCAGCAATTTGGAGCTGCAGCACTGTAGGCTTCCTCTCCTCCAGACTGAAACAGCTCTGCTGAGGTACCTCTAGCCCCAGTAATTTATGGGGAAACTTCATAATAATGTGTAACCAAGTATATCAAGGGCTGTCACTGCTAATAAAAAGATGACAGGCTTCAAACTAATGCTGCAAAGCCTCTGTACTGGGGCTTGTCAAGCTTGCTGTGTCTGGCTGTGTCTAGACTGTGCCTTGAGCTTTGGTTTAGATTACAGCAGTTGCACCCCACCTAACTAGTCTTTTTCTTTGCTTTGTACAAGCCTGTGGTGCAAAGCTTATTGCTAAAATAATTTGGATATAATATCTTTAAGGGACAACTTGTGTTAACAAATACTTAATCTCTTTATAATGAACAATCTATGACACAAGAATAATGATGTAGTGCAGAGTGCAAGTGTGAAGAGATATCATAGGCTTTGAAAGCATAAGGAATGGATTATACCAGAGGCTCTACAGTTATAAAAAGCTCAGCAATGTTCTGTTCCAGACTGTTAAAGGAATGCAACTTCAAGAGCTGGGTAAGAAAAACTTTAAGCATAATAAAATTAAAAAAGATCAAATATCCAATAAAATTTAAATACTCAATATAAAGTCAGATGAAATGTAGAACTGTAGACCAATAAAGAAAGATAGGGTGCAGAATATTTTCAAAGTATAAAAATTACCTGAATTGAACCCAAGGAAGAGAATAAAGAAACTCTCTGCATTGCAGTCTTCTGAATTTCGGGTGCTGAAGATTTGATGCAACCTACCTCGCTTCCCTTTTTCTCAAGAAAAACTACTGCCATTGACTTTAAGACCCAGGAGAACAAAAAAAGTTGAGCAAAACTTTACAGGACTGGAGTAGGTATTAGAAAATATATATAATAATCTTAATGTTAATTTATTAAGATTTCCCTGTATTAAATACATAATTTGGTCTGTGAATTTGTGCAACATTCAACAATTGCAAGTGTTTCCTCTACTTTTATTAGATGTTTTATGTGGGAATCCAGGACACAGGAATATTGCCTGTGCCGGTCCTGAGGGGTCATTTTTCTCAGGAGAGCACAGCTTTTGGTCTTTCACCATGGAAAAAGCTTCAGGACTTTGTGAGAAGTTGAATTTTTGTAAGTGTATATAGTAGATGGTATTGTAGTTTATCACAGGGTGAAAAAGTAGATTTTGGGTTTTAGTATGGATGTAGGTGAAAGACAAGATGGAGGACATTGGGTGTTGACTCAGCTTCTTCCTTCTTCTTCATCTACTCCATTTTCTGCAGTGTTGGTAGCACAAATGATTGGTTAGACAAAGTCACAATGCAGATGTAATGTGACTGAAGAATAATTAGGAATTGTAGAAAAATAAAAACATACTACGTGTTAGGTACGTTGTGGAACTCAATTGGATAAGGTATCTGTATAAAAATCCTTGGAATTGTCCTTTTTGTCTCTTTCTGGCACACGTCATCGAAGTGTGCAGGGCCTGTTGTCTCCTAAGGCTCTGAATTGTGATAAAGAAATAATAAACAACTGAAGACCGAAGCCAGCGAGCCCTGCTGGTCTCTTTCCTGCTTCCTGGCCCTGGCACAGACTTTTCTCAGAGAATTCCTGGTAAAGGGGATCCCCGTGGTGAGCAGCAAACACTCCCACATCAAGTGCCCACTGTGCAGGCGGTCGGTGACTCTGACAGTTTTACACTTTAATTAAGCCAACAATGAATTCTCAACTTTGCATATAAGATGTGTTTATTTTTTTTTCTCTTAAACAAAGTTTCTGGTACAACAGCTGAAGTTTACACAGTGAAAACTTCAGTAAAACATTGTTCTGGTTTTGGCTGGCTTGTATTTAATTTTCTCCATAGTAGCTGATACGAAGCTCTGCTTTGGATTTGTGCTGGACACAATGTTGATAAACCAGGGAGGTTTTGTTACAGCTGAGCAGAGCTTACACAGAGTCAAGACCTTCTCTTCTCCTCACCCCACCAGTGAGGATGCTGGGGAGGAACAAGAGTTGAGGAAGGACATAGCCAGGACAACTGACCCCAACTGACCCAAAGGACATCCCACACCATGTGGTGTCATGGTCAGCATATAAATCTGGGGAAGAATGAAGACAGGGACATTCAGGGTGATGACATTTGTCACTGTTACATGTGATGGGGCCATGCTGTCCTGGAGATGGCTGAACATCTACCTCCCCATGGGAAGTGACTAATTAATTCCTTGGTTTGCTTTACTTATGTGTTCACCTTTTGCTTTCCTATTAATCTGCCTTTATATCAACTCATGAGTTTTCTCACTTTTACCCTTCCCATCCTCCTTGCCATTCCATTGGGGTGGTTGAATGAGAGCTGCCTGGGGCTTAGTTGTCAGCTGGTGTTAAACCATAACAACTACCTCATGTAGCCTCAGCAAAGATCCAAACTCCCCTACCTTTTGCTCTCCAACAGTCATTCAAATGTCAACCGTCTCAAAATCATAGGCTACAAGGAGTAGAATGGTTCCACGAATCTCTCGCAATCTTCACGAGTCCACAGATAACTACTAATGAAGTCACATGATGTACAGGAAGTAAAAATTAGCATTTATCACTAAAGGCACTGTCCATGTCTTTGTTCACCATCTTGTTTAGAAGTGTTCCCATCTTAAAATATGCCATTAGTTCAGACAGCACTGGAGGTGAGCTAGGAATTTGGCTGTGCAGACAACATCAGTCTTCTAAGTAAATCAATGAAAAGATATCCAATAAAGTATTCATGGTCTCAGAAATACTGCCAAGTAAATACATCTTCATACTAATTCATCAGGTTCATGAAAATGAACCTGATCACCAATAATTGCATCTGTCTGGCCAAGTAAACCTTGAAAATGGTTAATACATTTATATACTGGAGCTGTACCACTCCAGCTTAGGTGACTGCAGCCTGTGGGGCTTAAAATAAGCAAACTTTGTTTAGCAAACCAGAAACAGTGGGGTTGCTGTAATACTTCTGCTCCTTGCAGGCAGCTCGTACACAACCAGGACACATGGGTTTTGCAGCTAACCAGTCAACTGTCTATAAGTTCTGGGGGGTCGTTAGATGAGTCTAATTTGAAGACAGACAAAAGAGGGGGTAGATTATAATTTGAACTCTATCTCATAATATGGATAGTCAGAGAAAGAGAGAGGTGTAATCTCTTTGAAGAAAAGAAAAAGGCTGATCACTGAAATAAGTGTTTTTTTAGTGAATTCACTTCAGAGATGGAAAGTTTTGAATGTAAGATAAGTGGAATGGTCAGATGAAGAATGATTAAAATGGTGACATGAAAGCAAGAAAATTAACTCTCCATTATGTTGGATAACAGACAATTTGGTAGCCCTGATAGGTAGGTAAATGTAGAGAGCAGAGAACTCTTGGCATAGTCACAACTGAAGCTTCTGGTCTCCCTGAACAGTTAATCCATAAGAAGTCCCATAATCAGCCCATGGATTCAACTGACTGTTGGTTCTATCAAGAGTTAGGTAAATGTAGTTCTAATCTATTTAATCTGACTTTGGTTTTCCACCTAACTGTGGAAGGTGGTTAATAGCAAAACTACTGAGAGATAGACAGGTAGGGTTTTTTAAAGAAAATAGTTGAGTCATCCACAACATTGCAGGAGAAAATGGGAATCCCTGTAACCTCATCCCTCCAAATTCCTTACATTTACAAATATCCATCATGATTTCAGCTGATTCCTCCTCTTGCTGCCAGTCTAGTTATCATTGGACTGGAAGAAGCAAGAAGTACTGAGCACTCCCTCTGCTAGTTTCTCTCAGGCTGTGCAGTTTCTTGAAAGCACAGAAGAAGACTGAGTGATCCTGAATGTAGACTAGCTTCTAGTACATGAAAGTTGCTTTCTAAAATTGTGTTATTCAGGTGAGGGTAAAGAAGGTGGAGCTGACAACCAAATGTGGCAACATCCTTAAGTAGTGTCAAATATGTAATCATACACCCTCTGCAGACTTTCTACATCAAGGCAATTCTCAATATAACACCTGTGACTGGCGTCTATTTTTGTGAAGCTTCAGGAGCTTAGTGGAGTAAAATGCTCCAGGGAACCTGCTCCATGGATAACATTAATGTTAAAGTTAGGCTTAATTGCTTTATAAGCTTTCAAAGTAGGCTTCCCCAGAAAAACTCTTTGGTTTCTTTCTGAGTGTGGATGCCCTTTTATACTTGATGAACAAGATACAAATCACCCAGTAGACAGATTTCAGAATGAGGTAATGATTTTAGAATCCTTATTGGCAAAAGTGATGTAGAAAGGTTTTCCAGTAACACCACAGGATAAATAGGTGAGGATATACTTCAGTTTGTCATACATTTATTTTTAAAAATGACCATAATGTCAGTTTAGCAGCTGGTCTGCCATAGTTAGGGGCTAGACGCTTTACTTTGCAACAGAAAAGTCAATTTATTTCCACCGTTGATTAACAGGGAAGGACAGGGGACCAATTCTGCCTATGTCTTGGGAAAAGCACAGATATGTCAAATTTCCATTTTCTATTTATGCTTTATGGGAATCACTTTAAGCTTGATTTCTTCAGCTGTTTCTGACTTGTAGCTGAGGAATCCTATTAATACTGCCATTTCCAGTCCAACCATTTCTCAACCCTGAACGAAACTGATAATCAAAAGAATTTTTAAAAGTACAAGAAGATTTCATTTTTTACATTTTTTCAAGATATTGAATCTTGAGATAATTACTTGGATCATATTTTCAAGATCTTCCCATAATCAGGAAAGCTAGAATTTTTTTTTAAATGACTGTTAATATTTCTATTGAAGTACCAAAAAGTAACATGCTACATGTTATAACTATAGCAATAAAATATCAAAAGTTGGCAAAATCATTCACTTTTCCCTTTTTTCCTTCTCTTTTTCTGCAGAGAATCTATAATAGATAGGGCTGTGTCAAAACCTGCAGTCTTTATTTGTTTCCAGTCTGCTATTGCATTTCCCAGGGCAAGTCATAGGGAGTAGACTTCAGAATTCAGCCCTTCATTTCTCCCACAAAACCAAAAAAACCTATGATTTAAGATATTTGGGGAGACAGCACATAAATCTTTCACTTCACATCCCCTAAGATGGACTCCCCAGTGGAAGAGAGGGGCAGGGCTGTGTTGTGTTAAAAGTTTTCAGGACCAAAACCCAGGCCTGTCAGGGAAATCCATTAATGAATTTTGGTGTTAATGCGTTGGACTTGCTGCGTGGAGGACAAAAGAAGACTAGTGATGGATAGACTCTCAGACATTTAAATGGCCATTCACATATGCCTTTTCTTCATTTTATAGTTGTAATCTCATGCTTTTTCTTTACCACTTTGAACTACAGATATATATTCTGCGGGCTTTTTACCTGTAAAATTTTATTGAAGGTGAAATGATTGAACAGACTTGAAAAGACCAAAGAGAACATTTTCACTGAAATATAGAACAATGTCAGGTAAGTATAAATTATTATTTGGGTGTTATTTTAAAATAATGGATTTATTTACCTGGGAGAATCTTGTTCACCTATGTTTTGAATAAATAAGTAACTTTAAAAGCACAAGGGAATATTATCCTCAAAACACCCTAAATCATGTACAAGTCTGAAGTCTTTGGATTGTTCTTGCCATATATAAATAATACAGGTAATATCCATCAAATAATCTAATGATGAATAAAACATATGGTAAGCCCAGGTGTTAGATGTTACAGGCAAGGCAGAAAGAATTTATTGAAATCCTCAAGGCTCCAAACAGATGTAGGAAAACGCAATTTGGTTTGCTTTTGGGTATATAAAAATAAACTGATGTGCTAAAAATATTTGAATAATTCAAGTGGTTACTCAGTATTAAGAAGCAACAAATTGATTAACAAGAGCATAAGAAGCAGTAAGTATATGCAACAGATTTAAAGAAACTGGATTCTTTTTGGCAGCTCTGGTGAGTGATGCTTGACACTTAAGTCAATATTTAACGTTGAAATCTGCATTGCTTGCACTTATTTACACAGAAATTCTGTCCATAGCAGGTAGCTTGGAGTGGATTATAGATCCCTTCCAACCCAAAGCTTTTTGTTACTCTAAATAAAGCAGAGATACATAGCAGAATTCATATCTTAAGGAGAATAAGACTTTTCCTCAGCATATGATTGTTTCTTGCAGCATTTCATATGCATTGGTCATTACAGGGTCCTTGTTGACCAAGCAGACAATATACATTATTTTCTGATGTTTCTCTTCCCTCAACTGTATTCCATGTTCTTAGAAATCTTAAATTGTAGCTGGAATGTGTCCAAATAATTATATTTTCCTCTTGGCTTTTGTTGAGTAAGAACCTTAAATTTTCTTTTCACTGCAAAAGACATGGTCTTGAAAAAAATTTTAAGTGAAAAAATGGAGTTTTGTCAATAAAATATCTCCAAAGGTATGTTCAAGAGCTCCACTGGGTTTAACATTTTTTGATAAGATGAAGCCTCAGACCCTGAGAGATCTGCTGTTCCCAGGAAGGGTAGGCATGCACAGCTGCCCCACAAGAGCTTGCCCTGGTGAGACAGAAGCTCCCAGGAGGAGCGATCCTGGTGGCCCAGACATTGTGCAGGAGTGGAGGCTCAGGGTCTCTCCTGCTGCACACCCGGGAGCTGCCTGGGACACGATGTCCTTGACAATTCTGACTCCACAAGGAGCCCACAGCACGGCCAGTCGAGCAACCAGCACAACTACGGGGTGTCTTTGAGAGAGCTTTTGCCCCTAAGTATTCAATATTTCACTCCCTCCTTTGATCAAGTGCTCTCAATATGCCTAAATTGCTTCTTGTGTTTGAATATTTGGCGCATCGGGTGACAGCTCAACAGGAAGCAAGTTAATGATTTCCAGGGTGGCTTTCATATCTAAGCAATTAACAACTTAAAATTCTGTTTTGAGTTAACGAAGATGTAGTTAAGAAAGTCAGTGGGGATTAGGGATGGATTCATTTAATCATAAAACATCTGTGCTGATCAGATAAACCACTTTGTCAGCTTCATTGACTACCCTGACTGCGTGTCAGTAACCAGCACGTGAGCCCAGGAAATTTGCTGCTGTGTGGCACCTTACATGGCTGGGTTTGATAAAAGGTCAGTGTGGGGGTAGAGCTGCATCTCAACTCTGACCCACCCTTCAGCTATGGCTGAAAACTCAGGTCAAACAGGTCCTTCCTGATTTTACAGCTACATATGAAAAAGGCTGGATGATATTTATTTCTTTCAAAGCCTCTGATTAGAAATTGATCTTTGGAAAAGGTTTAAAAGGTCTCACTGGGCTTCTGTTTTATGAAATAGGAGACTTTTCAGACATACTCATTCAGTCCAAGTTTAAGGTAAAAAACCCTTGGCTCATTCTGCCTGGGACAGACACCTCATATTCTTGCCATGAAATTAGTATCCATTGTAAAGATATACAAAGAGACATATGTTTTAGTCCAATCACCAAATTATCATCAAATTTCATCTACCTCAAGACCTAGAGTACCAATGCCTCACAAGCAGGCAGATCAGAAGTGTTTGATGGAGAAGAACCCGGTAGAGCCAGAATTTATCAATAGTTCCTGAGGAAATGTTGGTCTTGCTGATAAAGGAAAAAATTTAAGGTCCTCATAACAAGTTCTTTCACTCTTAAAGTGTGATGTAAAAACCTTGATAGCAACAAATAGAAGAACTATTACATCAATAAAGACTTATAAGCAAACATTAGTGGGAGAAATAACAAAAGCCAAAGATGATGACTCCTAGTCTGGCCTTCTCCTTCCTTTGTGGGTGCTCTGTGGTCAACGTACTTGCGTAACTTTACTGTCTTGCATCTTTAAAAATGCACCTGTAAAAATTAAGGTATAGGTTGACTTCTGTAATTTGGCTTGATGTGGCACGGTAGATAGATCATCACACAGTTTGCTTTGACAGAGAAACCTGCTATGCAGCTTGGAAATGTGGTGCACAGCCAAATGCTGACTCTGAAAGGATTGAGTACAGACTGGGGAGGATCAGTGGGGATATCAGAATCACACGCACCAGGGGTTCCCTTCCCAGGAATCCCCTGTGAAGAGTCTGTGCCAGGGTCAGGAAGCAGGAATGAGACCAGTAGGACTCACTGGCTTCGGTTTGCAGTTGTTTCCTTATCACAATTCAGAGCCTTACGTGACAACAGGCCCTGCACACTTCAATGACGTGTCAGAAAGAGACAAAATGGATGATTCCATGAATTTTTATACAGATATCTTATCCAATTGAGTTCCACAACGTACCTAACACGTAGTATGTTTTTATTTTTCTACCAATTCCTAATTATTCTTCAATCACGTTACATCTGCATTGTGACTTTGTCTAACCAATCATTTGTGCTACCAACACTGCAGAAAATGGAGTAGATGAAGAAGGAAGAAGCTGAGTCAACACCCAAAAGTCTTTCATCTTGTCTTTCACCTGCCTTCCATACTAAAACCCAAAATGTTTTCACCCTGTGATAAACTACAATACCATCTACTATATACACTTACAAAAACTCAACTTCTCACAAAGTCCTGGAAGCTTTTTCCATGGTGAAAGACCAAAAGCTGTGCTCTCCTGAGAAATAAAACCTCTCAGGACAGGCACAGAAGATATTCCTGTGTCCTGGATTCTCCCATGGGGATGCTATAGGCTGTATGGTCAGCAAGATGAAAAAACTGATAAACCCAGAGATCTGTGTCAGAATGAGCAGAGTCGTTACTGATGAAGCACTTCAAATGTCTTTTTCTGGCTTACTAGATTTTTAGTTGAACAAAATTTTACAGTGATTTTTTAGCAAGTATTAAATCAAGTTTTGGACAACTTTCTTTGAATTAGGAAGTGACATGAGTGGTTTTGTTGTTTTTTTTTTTCTATTCCTGGTGCTTTGTGTCAACTGGAAAAAGAAAAGTTGGAGTAAATATTGACAAATCCCCTTTTCTGAATTGCACATGTCTGGACAGAAATACATGCAACAAAAGCCCAAACAACAACTGTATTTTGAAAAAATAAGTTGAAAAAATGCTACAGAGTTCCATGCCCTTTAACAATTTCATAAATTATATTCTCTAACTTACTTATAAATTCAGTTGTCATTATTATTTTTATTTTTCTTACAGTCAGATAAAAATATTGATTCTGGTGCTTTACAGTTTTGTAAGATGTTTCCTCTTTTCTTTCACCATCAGCAACAAAGGTTCATAAAGGCATGAGCAAGTCATCTGAGCCCTCAGAGTTGTTTTTTTTAATTAATAAGCTTCTGCAGTAACTAATTGGAAAACAGACACATGTTCTTCTGTCATTCTTTTCAATACATTGATCACTTTCATGCTGAAAAACTTCTTGTAAGTAGAATACTGAGATAATGCCATAATTCCTTTGAGGTCCTGCAAAACGTAATCTGCTGTGCAGAGAAGACTGTTCTGCAATAGTTGTTTTCTAAATTAAGCTGCTTCTGGATGTAGCAATAAGAATGGAGATTTCCTCATTAATTAAATAGATGTTATTCTGATTTTCTTTTGTCTTTCCATCATTTATTGTTTCCTTCTATCCTTTCTACTAATCACACAATTATAATTAAGGCTGAAAAAACTGTAGAGAAAGTAATCTCAGTTTCCTTCCCATATGAGATTTACATGTTGAAGTAATAATTTGATTAGAAATCCAGCTGGCAGTTTAAAATTCACACTCATTCACACCTCAGAGTTAGTGGAAGGACTTTTTATCAGCTGGCACCTGATTCTAAGGTTTTAACTAGTAGTGAAAAATGTAAAACCTGTATTATTTGTTTTAGGACAGTCATAGTGAAACCATGTAACACAAGCTCCCAGAACTAGGACTGTAGTAGTTAGAAATTAGAAACTAAACAAACAAACAAGCAAACAAAAGCCCAAACAACAACAACAACAGAAGAAATCCCACACTCTCAAGTACCTGAAACTACTTTGCCAATTTGGTGAGATGGTACAAGTCTGATTGTCTTTAATGCCTTTATTTTAATTGTACAGAACTAAATGAATCAGGTTGCCATTTGTTCCGCCTTTATTTTGTAAATGGAGAGAAGGACACCCAATTCGGAACCAGTATTGTGTGATCACTCAACTATGTAAAGGGAAGAGCAGAATTAAGATGTAATACTCACTTTTCACTCCTAGACTTCTGAAATAGCTATTTAATGAGGAATAGAATATTATTTCTAACTTACACCTGAATTCTTTGTCATTACTCAAATTATTGCTGTCTCTGCTCCATCCTAAACCACATCTTGGGACAATCATCACTTCTGTTCTCAGCCTCTTTTTTCTCTAATACTTGTTCTTTTGACTTTTTCCTGTACAGAGATGGATTCTCACTCAGGTGGCATTTCCAGGATATTAGTTAAGATGACAAGAGGAGAAACAGTTGTTCCATCTTTAAAATCACATTATTGGGTACTCTATAAGCCAACTTTAGTCTGTCATTTGAATTTTTGATCAATCTTTACACCTTTGTCAATCATCTCTCACCCATATTCTCATGCCTACCCCTTTCCTGACTCTCTTCTCTGCACAACTCTCTTAAGTGCTGAACAAAAAACAAATCAGCATGCATGCATTCATTTTCCTCCTTTTGAAACTTCTCTGAAATTCTCCACCATCATTCAGGGTTGCCATCTTTGAAAGCACCAACAACTCCAATATCTCTTTTTCCTTCAGCTTGTCACCAGATATTACTGTTCTTTCCCCCGCTTCCCCCCTTTGCCCCTTTGTCTCTGTTTCTTGGAGAAATCTTTGTATTTTCTTTTCTTGGGCAGCCTAGCATACTTTTAGCAGATTTCCTAACCAACTGAGTGTCTATGGCTGTGTAGCTTGCCTGCTGCTCTGTCAGCCTTTTCTCTTTGTGCCCCAGTCTGCTGCTTTTCTCTCTTCAAAGTCTTCCCTCAAACTCTCTTCTTTCATTAGACTGATGTGTTTTAGCTGGACATAAAAATAAGTGCACAGAAAAGTTCATTAATAAGCACTCAAACACCTTCTGGGGATAAGACGTACAAAGTGTTTGGTATGGATTATATTTCCAGTTTATGTGAACTATAGTGCAATCAATCTATCATGGCCTTGAGGAAAGAAGGCAAAGTTACTGATCTGAGGAAACGGCTATAATGGAATAGAGAGTTCATAGCAATGACACAAGGTTTAGAAGGCATCTTCAACATGACTGTTGTGTCTGCCTGATCTGCCTTTCAGAGCAAAAAATAAATCCTAAAGAAATTAAGGCTCTGCCTTGGTAAGAGCTCTGAACATATATATTGTTTGCAATATAGGCTTGCTTGAACTGGTATGCAGCATTTTGAGCCACATAGCTTCAGGCAATAATTTTTAGAGGCAAGGACATTTATATTAAAAATAGGATAGTGTCAGAGCAGGGTTATCAGAAATCTCAAAATATTTATAAATGTTTTACATGTACATCCCTGCAGAGGCAAGTTGAAAAAGGTGAAAGAGATAAACAGCCAGGTGATAAACTACACTATCATCTGCCTTCAAGATTTCTGAACTGAGAGTTATAATTCATTACCCTCTTTAGAACTGCAATCCTCAAGGTTGGATGAGCTTTTCTTCCACAGCTGATCTCCACAATCAATTCAGAATATGACTTTCATGGCTGACAACCCAAAACATTGCAAGCTCCAAGTTTTGCACAGATATTGCCTGAACCATACTCACATGGGATCTGCAAGAATGTCTTTCTGGCAGAGATAATAAATGAGTCTTTTCTTCTTACTGCACCTGCTTACTACAGAGAACAGAGTCAGGTACTCCTTATATAGGCAGACGGGTTACTACAGCTCAGAACAGAGTCGGGTACTCCTGAAATAGACTGGTGGGTTACTACAGCTGTCTGATGTGAAAGCATTAACCTTGTTCTGCCGCAGTTATGTCTTTCTTGACAGGCAGACAGGGTTTACTGCACACAGGCACTGAGGGCAGAGCTGTTTCCTTGGTTTTAATGTCATTACAAAATTAATAGAAAGGACTTCAGAGCCCAACCTTCTGCGTATATTTATCGTGAGGGCTAGGCCTTCAGATTCACTAAAACAATTTAGATTGCATGTGTTTCCACCTGAATTGGAACAGGAAGACTTCTGTTACACTGCCAAAGTATTATTTTTACAAACTTTCTTGTTTATTGGTCTTCTTCACCACGCACATAACGTCAGTTTCGCCTGTTTGTATTCCACCTACTGTTATGTGAAATTATTTCATGGGTGGAGTGAATTTCAAATTAAATATGCATGAAATTAACTGTCTTCTGTCTCTCATTAACAGTAATAGCACTTACAGCAAATTATTTCCCATCCAGTGGGATATTTTTATTAAATAATAATAAATACTCAGCCCAATTTATGCAGAAGCTCCATTTCCTCTACAATTTTTGTAAAACTGATATATGAGCACATGACTAAATGCCTTGCTGTCTCTGTGTTCATTTGTGTGACTGCTCATTTTGGCATGCTGATTTCAAACACTAATTGCAATAATTTCCCGGTTTCTTTTCCACAATGAAGTGCCCTTCAGAAAGAGACCATCAATTGCATCTTTTGTGGTTCTTTCAACATGGAATGAAAGGAAAGCCAAACCTTGGCAATCTCCATGGAAGAAGTTGCTTATTCCACTTTGCCTCAAATTTACATTAACTTATCTGAAACAGTGGAAAAGCTCAAAATACTGTATCAAACTTCTGCTTTTTGTGACAGGTTAAGCTTTACATTCAGATTACAAGGTGGATGGATATTTTGGGAAATCAAGTCATTCAGATGGTAAGAACTAGCTATGGTGATAGCATGCTGTGCTGGTTTTGGCTGGTGTAGAGTCAATTTTCTACACAGTGGCTGGTGTGGGACTGTTTTGGATTTGTGCTGAACTCAGTGACGATAACAGAACAGGGTTTACACAGAGCCAAGGTCTTTTCTGCTGTTTGTGCTGCCATGCTGGCAAGGAGACTGGAAGTGCTTGGGATGTTGGGAGGAGACACAGCCAGGACACGTGACCCAAACTGACCAAAGGATGTTCAGTGCCATATGACATCGTGCTCAGGATATAAAGTGAGGGGTAGAATGAAGAAATGGGGGGTACATTTGGAGTCATGACATTTGTCTTCCCAAGTCTCACATGAAGATGAGCTCCGTTGTCCTAGAGATGGTAACACCTGCCTGCTCATGAGATGCAGGGAATTAATTACTTGTTTTTATTTACTTGTGTGAGCAGATTTTTCTTTCCCTATTAAACTTTTTTATCTCAACCCCCAAATTTTCTGGCTTTTTCCTTTCCGATTTTCTCCCTGATCTCACTGGTGGGGGAGTGAGTGGCTGCCAGGGGCTTGGTTGCTGTTTGGGGTTAAACCATGGCATATGCAAAGGTGTCACAGTGGTTTCAGAAAGGGAGTAAATTGTAAAAGTCCTGTTCCTTTGGTAATGCCCACAGTCCACACAAAAAAGGGGGAAAAAAAAAATTAATGTTCTGTGCCAGTCATGATTTAAACAGTGGCTATTCTCTAACTGTGCCTGAGCATCAAATGGGCCCCATGGCAGGCAAACCAAATGCAAGAGTTGAAGTTCATTGGAGAGGATTCAGAAGGAGTCGAAACATACTTCTCTTCTTGGCTCTAATAATGTTATTTGTACTATCAAAAAGCCTAGGAGAGAGTGTTTTGCTCTGGATTCCCTTAAGCAACTCATTTCTCAGGCACAAATCACAAATATGTCACTCCTAAGGAACGCCCAACACAAGTAGAAGTGTGGATAAGCAGACCTAGGCCAATGGGGAGAACAAGTGAGCAAATTCTGGTTGGCGTATTTTGCCATTTGAAAGTGGCTTGGAACAGAAATTTTTCATGGCTTTTGGTTCTGTGAAGCAGCAGCTTGGTCATGCATTTGAGAATATGGCACTTAGCAGGCACTGCTGTCTTATGACAACCCCTTCAGAATTCAAATATGTGGCACTAGAAAGATGGTGAGCAGCAAAGTGTTTACCAGTTAAACTAGTCAAGTAAAGTTACTTATTTTATGAGGCTTTTACTACATTCAAGCCCTAAAATATGAGTTATAATGGCTTTAAGTGTGCCTACATCTGTAACAATAATCTGGTGTAGAAACAAAACTTCAACGTTTCATAGAAATTTGTTAACACGTCTGTTTCTTGGAAGATGACACTAAGCTTTAGCCAACAGACTGGCTGCTGGGATACATGTTAGTAGTTTGTTTTTGTTTTAATGGGAAGAAGACAGCAGAAAGTTTCATTTGCAAGAGTTTGCTCTTTCAGAACAGACAGTCCATCCCATGCTCTGAGCATTGCTCAGTGGCCAGCTGCAGCGTCACACATTCATGAGGGTTTTCATGCACTTTTTGTGGAAGGAGAGACTAGACTGGAAACAATCATGTCCCATATTTGTTGAGTGCTAATTTACAAAAGCTTACCACTGTTCTATTAGGTTTAAATCCACATGAGGTAAATACAGTGAAGTGGATGTGGTTTGAGGCCTAATCGGGAAATCTTGAGCCCAAAAGAGTAAAGAAAAATTTCCAGTTTTGAGACTGATTCAGCCCCGGCACTCTGGTGAGCAAATTTTACTTGTGCCTTGCATCCTACCCACAAGGGTCAAGCCTGACTGAGTCAGGTGGTTAAATGGAATGGAGTCCCATTGTGTTGCCAGAGCAACACAAAATACAGGATGAAGACCATGACACATTTTGATTCCCCTCTATAAAATGTACAAAATAACACCTACTGCAGCAGATGCTGCTGAGTTCATTAACTAGTGTCTGCATTCAAAGTGCTGATGAAAAGCAGTGGTTTTATGCTTGTTATATTACAGATAAATATTTGAATAATAATCTTGTATATTAAATGGGAATTGAACACAGTGTTACAGCAATAACTTCCCAAATTGTGTAGCCTGTGGAGCCAAACCTACTCATTGGATTTCTTCATAGTTGATTAATTGTAGTTCTTCAAATCTCGGTTCAATCATCCTTCATGTAGAAGTTGTAGGAGCAGGATCAGAGATTTCCTTCTCTTTTGGACTCTGGTTCAAAGTCCTGAAAGGTGAATTTCCATTGGTGGAAAAAAGATGTCTGTGTCATACTGAGGTTTGTGGGAAGGGGGGGCTGGCCTGCATTTACACATATATATATGTCTATATATGTATGTATGTATGTATGTATGTTTGTATATATATTTGTGAAACGAGAGTCCCTTAGAATACCCTGTGACACTGTAATACCACCCTGGCTTCACTGCCCTGCCAACTGGTGACCCTAACACTCCAGTCTAAGAGAGGAAGTTTTTTAATGTAAGAAGAGACATTTAATCTGAAAGAATAGGCAATAATAATGAATTATTATTTCCTGTAAATAATGGTAAAAACAAAATATCTGGTAAAGCCTTGAACCAACAAGGTTTTATGTCCATAGCTAATGTGATCCTGTGTATATGCTTAGTGATGTCAGTACTCAAAGTTATTTTTGGGTAATTAATAACAAGCATGGATGTTGCATTTCTTTATCTTTTCTCAGTTATCTTTTCTCAGCTATATAGTGTGTAGTCTTATTATAGTTGTGTGTATTTTGGGGTTGTCTGCTGTTTGCCATCTTTATGGCATGATACCTATTTCTGTGATGTAACAATTCAGTGTAACATTTCTTACTCAAATGGCCTTGTTAAAAAAGGGATTGTTTAAGAAATGAGTAATTATTATTACAGGCAGCAAAATAAAATAAATTGGCTGCAGGAAGTGCTCTCTGTGAAAGAAAATTAGTTTGGTGTCTTTCCATTAAGTGCTTTTCACAGCCAGTGGATGGCTAAGTGCCCATTTGTCCTTGGAAATAAGTGTGACAAAAGAGGTTAGAACACAGCAGTTCTTCTTTGCAGAAGTTTTTGCCCAATAAGAATGCCTAATAAGAAAAATCAGGAATCTATTTGAGATGGTAATGGAAACCTATAAAATGTGTCACTTAAATATCTCAAGTTCATGAAAATAGTTACTCATGACTTTTCCAGATCAACAAAAATCCTGCTTTCAGAAACATACTTCTCCGAGGCTCACTTTCTCCTTTCATTACTTTAAAGTAAGTACACTTAAAGTAAGAGATCTAAAAGAGGATCTTTTATAAAATTTATGGACAGATGAATTATGGAACTATGAGACTTGCGTTACATGTGAAAATTTACAGCTTTGTTCAATGAAAATAAGGCTGTAAATGACAAAAAAAAAGAAAAAAACATGACACTGGTGATCTCTCTCTCTCATTATATAAATATGTCTGGATTCTGTGGGATAAAGATGTGGGCAAGACAAATAGAAAATGCATATATCAGAAAAACGCATTGAATAACTTGTGCTGCACGGAAACGCTGGTGGGAGAATTTATTTTTTTGGTTAGCCACTTGATTATTTCCTGGTTTACAGATATGAGCATTCCTGTCACAAGCCTTCAATCAACATCTCCTTATGAATCAGTTGTTGCCTCTTCAAATGAACAAAGAAAGAAAGATAAACACATCAGCTGAAGACAGCAAAAGTATGTGACCAGTTTACGGAAAATGCAAGATGAAAACATGAAGGAAAACAATTTACAGAGATGTTGCACAATTTGCCAAGTTGCTTCCAGCTACCAGCAGCTACATGGGGACCACTGGACTGTGTTGTTCCACAGCAGATCCTTTCTACTTTTCCTTTTAAGAAGCTGTATCTAATTTTCTTGTCTCATTGTTTATTTTCTGTTACCTCATGTTTTAAGTCTATAGCTTCTAATATTTTTTTCACTTCTTTCATGAGATCTTCAATACAGTTGAGACTTTTTCTTTAATGTTAAATATGTTTCAGGGAAGAAAATGATTCATATAGGCCATTTCACATTTTTTCAAAAGAAGCTTTTCAACATGCCTCTTAAATGTCCATCTAATGTAGTTGGTCTTGCTTCATTTAAACCCCTTGTCTATTACTGAACAAGTAGAGACTTGAATACAAAACATCATCAGAAGAGAAGAAAAAAATGCATCAAATTTGGTAAAGAAAATATAAAATCTTGAAGGCGAAGTGAGATTTTAGTGTTGGAGCAGAGTTATATTTATATGATCCAAAAATATGTCAACAAAATTGAGAAATCTAAATAAATGACAGAGCAATAAATCATAATCTGCCATTCTGCCTTAATTAATTTCAGTGAAATTGCTGTCATCAGAGTCATTGGATTGGTCAGGCCCATGAAGAAATTAAATAAGCTACTACTTTTAGGACATGCTGGATACATTGATTAAGATTAGCAATTCCTTTTAATTATGGAAGTTGAATTCTTCAAGGTTAGTCAATGATTTTTACTGTAGAAATTGCTTTAACTTCTACAAAAAATTGACTATATAGGATACACATAAATAAAAGGAAAATGCAAAAATCTGAATATGCATTTATATCCCACTTTTATGTAAGATTAATATTTTAGAGGTGAAAAGTGTTATTTTTCACCAGATTTCTTCAGATAGGTAATAGCCAGAAAAGTTGGCTGACGGTTACTGTTGTGGCTGACAACAGTGAGAGAGAATCATGATGGATCAGTACTGCTTCCCCATTTTGTTCCTCCCTGCCCTAATCAGTTATCACTCATAGATAATCTGATCATTTAAGACTATCTAACAGGTATCCGTGCATCTCAACAAACAAAGGTTGTCTCTGTTTTGTCCTGTGCCAGCATAGGCAATAGATTTACTGAAGAGGCATTCAGGGAATTCCAGACAACAGCTTGATCAAAACACTACAAGGATGTAGAAAGTCTTAGGAAGATTCACAAGTCTTGGTCTCCATCAGTACATAACTGTGATGTCTGTGTGCACCTACCAGGTGTTACTGAATTTTGTTATCACCATAAATTGACTTCAAAAGGTCAAATAAAATGTGGTTGATTACCAGTTGTTTCCTAAAGTCGAAGATTTGCTATTTTAAGTTTGGAAACAAATGGATGTAGTGCACCAAGTCCTTTAGCTTGATATTTCACCTCTGGTCACTGTTTAAATAATAATCCAAAGTAGCACATATTAAGATGTAGTTAGAAATATTTTGGAACAGGAAGTCCCAAATTAATTTCCTAATAATTACAATCTATTTTAGAGTATCCGTTATTTACTTTAATGTCAACAGTAAGAGGCTTCTTTGTCAGACTGACAATAATCAATGCATCTGGCTTTCTTAATACATTCACAGTTTGCACTGTTTTTGCTGTGCTGAGAGAAAGTGTGTGGATTAGAGCATCATGATTCTGTCTGATGTGCTGTTCAATTTTCTTGTTATCAAACAAACATTCTACTTTGTCTTGACATCACTGAAGTATCAGTAAAACTGGATGATTTGATGTGTTATTGAAAAAGGCAGGAGGTATTCTTAATGTTAGTTTTGTTGTTATTGTTATCATTACAAAGAGAAGTAGTGAGGAAATATTTATCTGTGAATGTCTGTGTGTATTGCTGAGAGAGAAGGTTACGTGCAACCATGCTGTTTGCTATTGAATCCTGTTCCATCTTTGATAGCTCATTTTTGTTTCCAGAAAGCAATCCTGGAGTGGAAAGTTAAACCAATAGTGGACCATGCCAACAGATTCTTGAAGTTTGAGTATTTGGCCAGTTAGGAAATACTTTGTTTTGGTGGCTGCTTAATAAAAGTGGACCATGTGGAGGAGAATGAGGGAGCGTTGACTATTACTCTATGGCTTCCATTGCTAGCTATACCACAGTTTGAAGGACCCTATATTTGGGGTGGGAGAAGTCTCATAAAATCTGTCAGAAAATACCAACATGAACCTCTGAGCAGGTCCTCACTCTAATTACCCTTTACAATTAATGAGCAGTCAGTTTTCAGTTAAAAAAAAAAAAAGTCTAAAAAAACCTATTAATCTAATCTGAAAGTAGATGTTAACATGGGACCAGAATAATTGATTCCTTTATTCCACTGATAATATTGACTCCAGCCTCATTAGCTGCAACAGAAGCCCCAACAGCAAGCTCTGATATAGCCAGATCTGTTATAGGGAGTCTGATGCCTCAGTTTGCCAGGAGAAGCCAGGGGATGTGACAAATGTATGGATGTCAGGCCAAGCCAGAATTTGATTTCATTCCATTATCTTGTTTTTCCTCAGCAACAAGCATTTGTCATAAGCCAAGGTCAGTTATCATCAAAGTTATTTCATACCATGGCATCAGGGAGATGAAAACTAGTTCATGACCACCTTTTATTCAGACTTGGGCTTGCATTGCACATGAACTTTTGCTGATTGGACAATCAGAGTCAATGTCCCTCATAAAAGATATAATATCTGCACAGGTGATATCTCTGCTTGGAACAATTGAAATAAAAGGAGCAGTAAAACTATCACACAGAAACAACCCACATTTCTGTGCAGAAGATAAATTTGGAAAGCTTTTGAGTCAGGTTTACAATTTAATTAAGGCAAACACTAAATGGAAGGAGAGGTATAAGAAAATATCAGCTATAATGTGTATATACTCCTACTTCCTAATCACACTGCCACATTTGAAATACCACAATGCAACAGGGTTAAGAAGTGAAGCAATGCTAATGATGGAAGATAGAGAAATTCATGCTGAATTATTGAATATCTTGATAGATATTGAATATCTAGATCAATATGATATGTCTTCATGGGACTTCTGAACAAGCAGACTATAATATTCTAGTTTGCTTAGAAACTGCTCATAAGCATCTGAGCCTACCTACTCAGCATTAATTAAAGATTAATTAAAGATTTATGGAAGATTTTATAGACTTCTTCTGTGATTTTTCCTGGCTGGTAAAAGTTCATAGTAATGAAAAACTGGCAGTGAAACAAAACCTAGTTTCAAGGGCTATATTGAATTTCTAGTTAATGTCATTTTCTTCTCCATCTTCTTTGTAAGTACAACTCTTTTGCAAAGTCCTTCCCAGAAGGTGAGCAAAAGGCAGAAGTTTTCTCCTGAATTGCTCTGATCAATAAATACTGCTCTCCAGTGTCATCAGAACTCCTGCACACACTCATTTGATACTTTTGATAGCCACAGTTCATATAATCACAGACTCATAGAACAGCAGGTTGCAAGGGACCTCCAGGATCATCTGGTCCAGCCCTTCTTGGCAAAAGCACAGTCTAGACAAGATGCCCCAGCACTCTGTCCAGATGAATTCCAAAGGTGTCCAATGTCAGGGAATCCACCACTTCCTTGGGGAGATTGTTCTCATAAATTTTTCATTTTATGTCCAGTTGGAATCTGCCCAGAAGTTACTTCTACCCATCGCCCCTCATCTTTTCCATATGACTCCTTGTAAAAGAGGAGTCTGATCTTTGTTGCCATTCTTAAAATACTGGAACATGGTGAAGCTGTCTGCCCCAGGCCTTCTTCTCTCAAGGCTGAACATCCTCATTTCTCTCATCCTTTTCCCACATGTCAGGCTTTCCCCTCCTTTGCTCATTTTTGTGGCAGCCCTTTGGGCTCTGTCCACTCAGTCCACATCCTTTTTGTATAGCAGGGACCAAATCTGAACACAGTATTCTAGGCCTGGCATTCATAATATTGCATACTAGGGCCATTCCTGGCCCTAGAATTCCAATCTGCTGGCTGACTGGACCTCCAGGGCCTTTTCCACAAAGCTGCTTGCCATCCAGGCAGATTCCAGCCTGTGCTGCATTCCTGGATTATGCTTTCCCAGGTGCGAGACCTTGCATTTGTCTTTGTTGAACTTCATATGTTCCTGTTAACTCACTCTTTCAGCTAATCCAGGTCAGTCTGGTAATTACCAGAATACACACAAGCAGTGTAAACAATACAATTACAGCACATTTAATGTCATCCAGCACAACTAGAACTGGATAAAAGATATATTTAAATTATTACACATTTGTTTTCAGCCTTAACTGAGCTAGCAGTAATTAATAGATTCATATGTGTGTGCATATTAAAGAATATGCCATTAAAATATGCTTTGGAAATGTCAAAACATGTTGTTCCAGCCTGCTCCAACATTGATCAGATTCCTTGACAGCTGGAGAGCCTCACAGGAGTTTTAGTTTGAATGCTTCAGGCCCCTAATCTCTCCTGTGTATTTGATTTTCCAGATGGACAACTGTTCCAGGATATGCTATAATCTTACTGCCCCAGGGTTCAAACAAAACAGGTCAGTGTACTTCAGTGTATTGTGAGTTTCATTCAGGCCAAGACTCTGACCCAAAGTACAAATCCAGGATGAGAGGCAGTGACCTTCAACTTGAATGAAGGTGGATGACCAGAGGGCTGCAGGTTAATACTGAGTTGACACAGAATATTTCAGCTCAGTGTGATGAGCCAAATGGGTCAATTCAGGTGACACAAGCCAAAATGAAGACAGGACAAACATACCAAAATTCACACTGTTAGTGAGTGTTGGATTTAAAATTCTTGCATTCTGGGTCCCTGAAAGGAAAACCCCTCGTGTGCTCTGTGCCAGGGTTGAAAATGAGACAACCGGAACTCGCTGGCTTTGGTCTTCAGTTGTTTATTACTTTCTTATCTCAATTCAGAGCCTTAGATGACAACAAGCTCAGCACATAGAGAAAAATGTGCACAGCAAGACCCAAAATGGACAATTTAAAGGACTTTAGACAGATAGGCTACCCTATTAACTATTGCTATGTATCTAACACGTAGATTATTTTTATTAAACTACCAATAACTAGTTATTTGTCAGCCATGTAACATCTGGACTGTGGCTTTGCCTAACCAATCATTCTGTGCTACCAAAACTGCAGAAAGTAGTTGGAGTAGATGAAAAAGAAAGAGAAACTGAGTTAACACCCCAAATCCTCCATCTTGTCTTTCATTTACCTTCCATACTAAAAACCCAAAACCTACTTTTTCACCCTGTGATAAACTACAATGTTATCTACTTCACATACTTAAAAAACTCAATTCATCCCAAAGGCCTGGAAGATTTTTCCATGGCCAAAGACTAAAAGCTGTGCTCTCCTGAGGAATAAAACCTCTCAGGACTGGCACAGGAGATATTCCTGTGTCCTAGATTTCAACAAGTGAGTAGGCAACATTTTCTATTAAAAAATGACCAGATTATCTCCATAAAATGCTCCATCATCACATTTTACAAATCCACTTTCTCAAATGTTGTTTTTTTTAGATTTTCAGGTTTTTTAGATTTTTTTTAATTATTTTAGATTTTTCAATTCCATGGTATCTGGACAGCTGGCAAAAAAAAGCAGCAATCAGTTGGACTCGGTGAGTCTTTCAGATCTCCAATCAATCTTGCAAGGGTAGCAGCTTTAAAATTTGTAGCTGTGAATGTTTATGTATTTCCTGATCTTTTCCTGTTTTTCTAATCTAGAAAAGAATGTCACTCTCTCAATAACACACATATTCACATACACTTATACTCCCACCTTTGCATATTAGAGAACCTCTTGTGCACTCTCCAGCCTCACCCTCTCTTTTAAGCACAAATTCACTCACACAATCTTCAGGAGAGTAAAGCTTCTTTACTTTCTTTACTTTTCTCTAATATTTTTCTTCTAATGACAGCTAAATCCTGTAAGGTAAAAGATGATCTCTCTAAGAACAACTGAAGTGGGGAACAACATGCAATTCATGTGTCTCCTTCATTCTTTGCTGGAGAGGATGAGTGTTGTGGTAATTGCTGTATTCCCACTGGAAACATGAATGAGTTATAAAGCTGTAGCTGCTTGCTCTTTTTCTTCAATCTTGGTTTCATAAGGTTGAGTCCAATCCAAATGGAATGCCTTATACAGCATTCTTGTGCTTTTTTTTCATGCCTCCAATGCAGACTTGAGATATCAGGATTTATCAATAATTCCAAGAGAGTAAACAGGGTCAATATCCTCCCTGTCTGGTGCCCAGAATGCTCCTGCAAACATACTGGTTGGTATCTTAGGAATACCTGGCTCACAACGTGCCCACTAAGGCTCACACTGACGGGGTGGAAGGTAATGACACACCCCTCCTGGTCTTGCAAATCTTACTTCAATAAGCAACTCTCAAGTTGCTGTTATCATACGACACATTTGGGCTCTCCTAAACGTTCATGACAGTGAGGTTTTAATCCATTGTCTCCTTGCATGGCAGTGCCAGCCTGCTGCTCAGGATGACTGCCATCTCCACCATCCAAAGCACCACTCTGCACTCTCACTATGGCAACGCTGCCCATGGGATCTATAGCAGATGCCGACTGATGTAATGAGCAAGCCCACGACACCTACAGCCTGTGTCATTCACGTCTGCTGACACTGCTGAAGCATCCAGCTCGGCAGGACAGAGCCACCTCTTACTGTGGGCTCCAAACCCAGCCCTCCAGAACTGCAGCCTGGTCAGAAAAGGGCATGTTATAAGAAATATGGAGAAGAAGGCAAGAGATCATGGCTGAGTTGAGACCTGCTGGTCAAACTAAAGGGCAAGAAGGAAATGCAGCATCAGTGGAATAAGGGACATGTATCCTGGGAAGAGAATGGGGATGTGGTCTGGTTGTGCAGGGTTAGGGTCAGGAAGGCCTAAGTGCACCTAGAGCTGAACTTGGCAAGGGATACAAAGAAAAATAAACATTTCTAGCCAAAAAAAGAAGAGGATGCAGGGATTGAGAGGAGCCCTGAAGAGAAGGACTTCGGGATCCTGGTGGGTAAGAGGCTGGACATGACCCAGAAATGTGCACTTGCATCCCAGAAAGCAAACATATCCTGGGCTGTATCCAAAGCACCACGGGCAGCAGAGGAGAGAGGGGATTCTGCCCCTCTGCTTTGCTCTGGTGAGACCCCCATCTCCATGCTGCTTTCAGCTCTGGAGCCTCAGAACAGGAAGGACATGAACCATGTCCTTCAGAGGAAGGCCCCAAAGATGATCAGAGGGCTGGATCACCTCTCCTGTGAGGACAGGCTGAGAGAGCTGGGTTGGTTCAGCCTGGAGAAGGCAGACCTTGTGGCATCCTTTCAGTACACAAATAAAGTTTTTAGCAGGGCTGTAGTGACAGGAAAAGTGGTTATGGTTCTAAATTAAAAGAGAGTATATGTAGACTAGATATAAGGAAGAAATTTTTTGATGAAGAGGCTGAAGAAACACTGACACAATTTGCCCAGAGAGGTGGTAGATGCTCCATTCCTGGAAGTGTTCAAGGTCAGCTTGGATGGGGCTCTGAGCAACCTGATTGAGTTGAAGTTTCTCTGTCCACGTCAGGGGAGTTGAAACTAGATGATCTTCAAAGTCTCTCACAACCCAAGCCATTCTATGATTTTACGTGCAAGTGGGATGGCACCAACAATTCAGTACATTTTTTCTCCCCAGGGATGCAAATTTACTTCTGATAGCCACAGTTCTATCCTTCCTTTGTTTCAGAGAGTGTTCTCTCCCTTCTTCTTCCAGGCAGCCAGTATTTGTCTGGCTCAGCAGATAACACACATATTAAAAAAAAAAAAAAAATCACTTTATAAATTCAATTCCTTATGAAATTTTTAGAAGTGATTTCTAGAGCATCATGTGGCATGAAGCCATGGGAGTACTTAACTTTTATCTCTTGTCTAATTGCCTGTGAAGGTCCTGCCCTTGGTGCTGTAGTTAATGGTTAAAACTGTTTTGTACTGGATTATAATTTATTGTGGTTACCAGAAATAAAGTTCATTGTACCTGTCAATAAGAAGCTTGTCTCCTGTATTCTTTAGGCAGATCAAATTCCTACCTTTTTCATTCAATACAAATACACACAAACCAGTTGATTTCTCTTTCTTTAGACTGGATTCTGGAGAGCCTTGATGATTTAGGGAATAACCTAAAAGCTCCTGCAGTGGAGAAGCTGAACCATGTCAAGGAAATAAAGAGATGTACAAAGCATACCCCTGTGCCCTGATCCCCAGCTTGTGGAATGACGTAGCAGACATTACAAAAAAGAGAAAACAGGTTTTAAAATTAATAACTTACAGAAAGAGTATATGGATATTTGAAATAGATAAGAGTTCAGAGGGAAAGTTAGTTGCTAGGCAAGATTATTGAAATATCCTCCACTCTGTTTTTATAAGAAGGCAAAATATATCTACTAGCCAGAAAAACAGTTTTCTCTCCTTTGGAAATCCATCCTTTCCTCTACCATGAACTATGGATTTTAACATGGGGTTAATTTTGCCCTTTTCTAGTGGGGCAGTGGAGGACAGTGAGTGGTTGGATTTTTGGGTTGAGTTTTTTGTTTATTTCTGCATTTTGCATACTCCATTTTCTACTTGAGGCTGTTTGTTGGAAGAGTGCCATGAAATACTGGTGGAGGCACCAGCTCTGAGGAGACACAGACTTGGGGCCATTCTGTTGCCCACTGGTGGGTGTTCCCTGGTGCCAAGCTCAGAACAGAGCCATCCTTGAAGCTATTTTTTGCCTGAATAAAAGCTGCCAAGTTTCTAGTCCATGGAAAACCTCAGCATATCAGCATCATGCAGTCTGTACCCTCACTGCTGGAAAAGACAGCTCTTCTCACAGTGTGAAGGAAATTTCTTTCTCTTCTTCCTACTCTGTTCCATCCTTGAATAATGTGCCAAAAGTAGAATTTCTCTTGTTTCATAGTACGAATCACTGCCCCAACAGGAAGTAAATTGTAAACCCCAACTCACTTAAGATAGTTTCCTGGTATTGATTGATAGATGATCAGAGCTAAAGATAAAAAGCTAAAGATTAGATAAAAAGTTGAGACCCTTTTATGGCATTCCAAAGACCTCCTTTTTCTCCTTTTACTATTGTAAACATCTGTTGATTGATTGAAGTTTTTTTTTAAATAACTTACTCATTATTTAGCCTTGCTTTTGTTCTCCAGCTATACTAAGCTTGTCTTACTTCTTCCATTTACATCTCTTTTTTTTGTAACCTTGAAGGCTGCTTTACGCAGAAAAAATAACCATAAAGCAATGATATTCAAAGGTTTACCAGCAACACATAAATATTTATATGTACTCCATCCTGAAGACTTTCCATTGAGTCAAAATACATGTATAATGGAAACATTTACACATAATTTTCATATGAAAGGCACAAAACAGATGAGACAGTTTCATGCTTGCTTTCATTTAATACACTGAGGTTGAGGTCAATGCTCTTTTATTTTTCCTTTGAAGATTTGCAGTTGTGTTGGCTTTTTGTCTTTGCTTACAGCACTCAGACATGAAGATGCTTCAGAGCACCAGCTCTCTACTTCAGGAGACCTGGCTCCAGCCCTGATCTAGATCACACCCAGGGAGGTTAGTTGGTCTCGTCATGCTCTCTAGTGGCTGCTTCTCTGCTGAGCAGCTGCCACGCTCCAGGAAGGACCAGTCTGGAGCAGCAGTGATACTGCAAGACTTCAAGACTTCGTGGCCTGAGCACAAGAGGAAAAACTGGAGGGTCATTTTGGCTTCATTCTAGTCAGTTCTAAACCATGTCTTAATCTCTCACCTCAAAGAATCAGAGAATAAATGTCTTGATGATAGTCATATAAATTTTTAAAATAATTTCAGCTCCCCTCTTCCTGACTATAATCCCTCCATTAGAAATCTGGAGTCAGTAATAATGAAACTGGAAAAAAACATGGCTAAAAATTTAATTTTTTTATTTGCCTCAACCCCATATAAAAATTGCAATGAAAAGAGCTATTGAGGTTAGTGGGAAAGGCCTCACTGACTTCAGTAGGCTTTGAACCATGGGGCAAAATATATTCCTGGTTCTCTCTGTCACTAAATTTCAGGAGTTTGCAAATTTTTATGGGGTCTTCCTAGGAACAGAGTTTTTTCCTGCAACTTAGAACTGTAGATTTGCTGCCAAGTGTGTCCTTGAAATACAGAAATAATCCACAGAAGTTTATAACAGAATTGGATTTCCAACCTTTAAAAATCCCAGAGAAGGATTTGCTTCAAATTCTGAGTGACAGTGCAGATTAGAATTATTTTCTGAATAAAAAAGAAATTGCAGTAGAATAAAACTGAGATCTAGTAAAAAAAAATTGATCAATCTGGATCATACTTCAAGCACAGAGAAAGTAAACTACAGTAGGAAGGAGATGGTAGGTTACTTTTTGACAACAGCTGTTACATTTTGAAGGGTGACTTCAATTAGTGCTAAAATACCACAAGAGCAACATGGAGCACCATTTGATCATAGCTCTGGCCCTGGAGAGTGGCAGGAGCCCCCTTCTCCTGCCTGCAGCAGCAGCCTGTTCATACCCTTCTTTTAATGGAAGTCCACTGATGCCTTTGAGCTGCACACCCTGCCCCATTTCCACGCACAGGGGTGCTGGGGGGGCACCCCTGCTCTGCAGGCTGAGACCACATTGGCTTACTGACTTTCTACCCACACACTGGGGGTGATGCTGTGGGGATTTAAGAGAGAAAAACAAAACTGATGCTTTCCATTTGTGGGATTGTAGGTGGTCAAGAGAAACAAAAGCCCTTGCAGAAGTTTTATGTGAGATACACAGATGGCTTTGGGGGTGTGGCAGACTCTGTTGATGCTAAAAAGATGAAGGAAGCCAAAAAAGACTTGTGACAGATGCTTTCAAGCTATGGGGTATTTAAAGAAGATTGCATTAACTTTATAAATGTTGGAAATGTTTTCTAACGGAACTCAAGTTTTTGTCAGTAGCTGTGTTCCCAGATAAATAAGACATGAGGTGTTTCCTTCAAGATGAAAAGCATGTAGGGAGGTAATTAATACTGTCTTCAACTTTGCAACAGCTTCAAGTGGAAAATATTTGAAGCTCATTCTCCAAGGGGGCTACCACACAAATTGCTAAAGCCTAAAGGCAAACCAATGAAGCTTCAACCATTTATAAAAATAACAATACTGACTGGGGACAGAGATGTCTTCGAATAACTTACTGTGACTAACAAGGGCAAATGCTTCAGAGCTCTAAAAGTGTTGGAAGACAGGTGACCACCAAGTAGGTGCATTGGGTGGCTGTTGTTTTGATGCACATTTCCTAATCAATTATTTTGCTCTTGGTAAATAGCTCATAACCTTGAGAGAGCTGAAGAGGCTGGAGAAAAGTGTCAGAGCCGCCACTCAGAGTGAGAGCTGCAGAGAGCTGGAGGGGGGTTTAGTTAAGGGCCAATTAAGAGAGGCAGCACTATGGGATCCTGCCTCAAGAGAGCTGACAAGCTGGGATATCATAAGGGAAATGGAAGTGCAGTTACCTTAGAAACTGGAATGAGAACATTACTAAATTATTAATACACCTGAAAATTAAGAAAAAAACCAGTATTTCTGGTTATTAGGAATCTAAGTTCAAGGATCTTCTTTTGGAAACAAAGACAGTTTTAGTAATGAGCAAGCTGAGATTTTTTTCCTTTTTCTTTGCCACAAAAAGGGAAGGTCTCCCAGAAAGACTCATATAGCAATTAAAATATTTTTTTTTTCTTTAAACCAATACAAAATTGTGTTTCCTTCCTACACATATCTACTCTTTTATTGACCTCCTAGATTTTGTCTCCCTATTCTTCTTTCCTCAGTTCTCTTTATTTGGTAAGGGCTCTAACAATCTTGGCTATATGGAGAATTTCCAGTGTGACCAAACCAGGGACTAACTGCAAGTCTTTTTTGGCCTTTATCCAGGATGGTTCTCCTCCAACAAGGTGCTTTGGGCAGCAGTTCCACCTAAGAGAATCTAAATGCTGTGAAACCAGGAAACCATTAAAACCCTTGAAGTTATAAGAGAGCTATGTTAAATTTGCTAAATTTGTTCATAAAAATGGAGTTAACTTTAGAAGGGGAGAAATGTTACATCAGACCTTCAAGTATCTCCCCAGACAGGAGGGTATTCTTCTTAGAGGTAGTCTGATATTGGAAAAGTTGATTTCTCATTGCTTACCATGTCTAAAATCATTCTAGAAATTTTGCATTGTGGAAATGAGCTTATGACTTAATAAATGAGGATGTACCTGCAGTTTTTCCAGTCAAGATCAAATACTGAAAAACTTGTGAAAGAGAATTGCCCCTGCTTAAAGCCCCAGTTTGATGCCCAACTACCCCACTGGGAAATCTAAAACTAAGAGGATTGATATAAAAGCAGTTTGGGGCCAGTCGTGTAGGACTGAAATTCCTAAGGGGAAAAATGCACAGAGGAAGCATGTTTCTGCCTGAGAAACACTGGGCTGATCATCAACCAAGAAATCCAAATATTTGCTTGGAAATATTTTCACAGCTTGGTATGTCATGCTGGAAAGTCCACACTCTGAATGTCTCTATCCAAAAGCAGATTTGGTGCATGAGTATGCATCCTGCTGCCAGTGAGTCACCTGGAGGATTTGTCATTCAGTTACAGTATTGGGGAAAGGGGCAAATGCAGTTTATCCTGTGCAGGACTACTGTAATGACATCATTTGGGCAAATAATTCCAAATGTTGTGCCTGAAGCAGTGGATTGCTACATTGCTCACTGGTTATTTCTCTTCCTTCCTTGCCTGCTGGATGCATGTTTACAAAAGCTAATTAGAGTGGACTGTGTTATTTACAGTGCTAGCCTTTAGAAGGAAAAAGCTTACTGTATAATCTCTGCCTCAAGTGTGTTTGAGCAGAGATTACTGTGGGGGAACTGAAAGGAGCCAGCAGGAACAAACTCAGCAATTATTTTAGCACAGTCAAGAATTTCCATCCCCTAACTGGTAGTATGAAATATTCACATACTGATTACCTGATACTTGATTATATAGGGTAGGTATTTCTTTCCATATGAGCTGCATCACTTTGGGTCACAGTTTGTTTCAGACCCCTGGGCTCCACATCAGATTTTCAATACATTTAACATATATAACAGAAATAAGAACTAGGACAGGTCATGGTTTTTCTTTCTGGTCTTTCCTAGCCCCTTCTTTTAAAATTTAGGAACCATTTCCTCTGCCACTTGTTTTGGGGGTTTTTTTGCAGTTTGATATGATTTCTGCTAAGGTTAGGAGGAGGTGGATGAAACCTGGGAAAGCTAAAACGTTTACCTTTTATTAAGCTATAAAGGCAAAAGCATGAAATCCAAATATTTTCTTTGATGGAAAAGAATCCCTGGATAACACCGAGATTTCTATCATCTTCACCAGAAGGTGGTTATATTTAGCAAACCTAGGGTTTCCCTTAGGGAACACTTGGCAGAGAAGAAGGTCAAAAAAAACATTAGAAGCCTGTTTGGTCCTACTTTGCAGGTAAATCAATTAGAGCTTTTTGTAATCAAGTTTCAAAGACTTCAGCTGAGTCCCTTCGACATATGCCAGCTGTGGTGATCCCATTCACACCCAAACCCTAGCAAACATGCTGGAGAACATTATGTTTTCCAGAAAGTTGCTTTATCAAATGATGGTACACTTTTGTCATCAGGGGCTTCACAGGGAGGCACAGAAACAGAAAAAAGATGTTGAGAGTATTAGACCACTCTGACACTACTGCTACTGCATTAGTGGAAAACCAGTTTGATCTAAGCAATATAAAGAACTGGAAGCACATAAAACAATTCAGGATATTCCCATTTCCAGCCCACATGTTCAGTCCCAGTTTCAAATTCCACAGACTGTACTCAGCACAGGGAGAAAAGTCTGAGCAGGGAGGCAAGGAAAGGATAGCTTCTGTTTTTCATGCCTTCATTTAGACAATCCAGATCTGTGCTCCAAATGTACTCTTTTCTGTGGAGGTTGTAGCACAAAATGACATGTCTAAGAGAGGGAAAAAATCTGCCACCAAGACCATGCAAAAGAGGAAATATTGACTTTGATAAATTAGAATTTTCTCATGTTTGTGCTTTCAGCACTTTACTACAGTGAGTTCAGCATCACGGGAACCTGTTTCAGCAAGTTCTCACATTCTGCTTGGTGATAATATGTATGTATAGGTGAAAGACAAAGAAATTTTGGAAGATTTTAATTTTGTCCTGTTGTGGAACCCAGTTAAGCCACTTCTGTGCATTAAGATTCCTTTTCTTTTTTTCTTTTTAAATAAGGATTTGCTTTGTTTTACTTGGACTGCTTATATATTAACATATTTGTTAGACTATTCAATGGGTTATGGAGCAGCTTTTAATGTATATGAACTGATTTGCAACAGCAGGGTTAGTAAGTTATTTAGTTGTCCTAGAACATTCTGTGAGCTTGATTAAGGTAATATTCTGGAGATATCCTGCTTGCGTTCCTGAGTCCTGGGGGGCTTTCTTTTAAAAATGAAATGTGTCAGCTGAGTGTGCAGCAAAAGAGAGGATAAAGCAAGAACCACATACCAGGCTGCAGAAAAACATTCTTTAACAAGTATATTATTTAAATATTTTGTATATATATATATACACACACACACATATATATATATATGGGAAACTGTCCTACATATACTATATGTAACAGTCTTGTCAGCAACCCTGAATAAGAGAGAGGGTGTCAGAGCCCCTTGCTTGACATCTTATAAACAGGTTGAAGAACCATCCATTTTCTTCTTGAACTGATGAGCTACAAACATTGCAGTAATGATTTCCTTCAAGTGTCTGTGTGGAATCCTCTGAGTGTGATTCCAATTAAGCAAAGAAGTAGCAAAAAGAGCTGCTCCTTTGAGGACCATTCCTCTAACCGGCGTATTCCAAAGACAGTGATGAAGCAAAGAGCCTGAAGCACAATCTGTCGCCAAATGTGGCCACATCTGGAGGCCCAATGAGACTTTCAGATCTACCTGAACATCCCAGGAGTCTGCAGATCTAAAGTGCAAGTTGTCCCAGCTCTTTCTCTGTGGACACAGTTCATCAAAAATTCCTCAGCCTTGCTTGAGTATTGAAGCAATTTTGACTTCCTACAGCCTCCAAGGTTTCTTTGTCAGAACATTTCTGTGGTTTTTTTCCAGTGGTTGTCTAACTCTGACACAGCCACTGAGGATGACACACACTATTGACAGCAGAGTGAATTAGAGCTCCAATGACAGTCACCTTGTGGCTGAAATGCCTTTGCAAGTTGGAATGCCCAGGGAGTCATAAGCCTGGGAAAGCACAGCCTAGAGAGAGGAAGTTGTGGTGAGGTGAGAGAGGCAAGGACAACTGGAAAACCTGACAAGTAACATCAAAGGAGAAATATGAAGCTGAGATTTGAAAAGGTAAATTTCAAAGCCATTTCCATCTGGCTGCACTGATTGCATAGAAGAAGAGCAAATTGAGAGTGAGCTCTCTCCAAAGGGTAATGAGACCTGCAAAGGGACAAGACAGGCCAGGGACATGCTGCCAGTTTGTTGGGAATGCAGAAACTTTCCCAAAGTCCCTGTCCAAGGGGGAGAGAGATAAGGAGACTGGCGTTATAGGAGGGTTAAACACAGATGCATAAATGCACTGTCAACTAATTATCCTACTGCAACCAAAATTTCATTTCCAGAAGTACACAGATGTAGAGTCCCCTGTTCTCCAGGACTGAAGGTAAATGTGAGCATGGACTGTGCCTTGGTGCTAGAGAGGATTAGATCTTCTCTGTATGTCAGCTCTGAACCTAACTTTTCCTAAGACTTGAGCTTAAACCTCATTATCCTAACTCAGAGCCACCTTGGAAACTACAGTCTGTTGCAACTCGTACTGAGCTTGGCATTTGAACAGAGGGTTTTCCTTCATACCTACATGTGGCTGCTGATTTGACTGCAAAGGTGGCAACACTGCAGCAGTAGCAAAACTTTGGCATTGTTTTGGAATTTTGGCATCCTTCAAGAAACCTCCATACAGAAGATGTTTCCATACAAAGGAATATGTTTTTCAGGCTATTCATCTCTGCCCACTGCCGAAGTGCTCTCTATCAAACCTCTAAGTGTGGGAGGCAGCAACTTTAAGATGGGTGAAAAGACTGCTTATCCTCCAAAATCTGACTGTATTGCTGGTTGGCATTTTGTTTGATGAAGTGCTAAAGGACAAAATTGAGGTATTCATACATGTTTGGACAATGTCTATCATATTAAGCTACTGTGAAGAGAGGGGAGGTAGGTAACAGATGGGGATAAGTGATGCTTGCACAAAAAAGAAATTGAGCGCAGCAGTACTGAAAGCCATGAGCTAACAAATGAAAAGACATCTTCAGGAGCTGCAGTGAAAGTTGAGCTGTCAGTGATTTAGCACCTGAGTAGCTGGCTTGGATGTCATGAACGTGTCCAGTGGAAATAAACTCAGGAAGTTCCATTGGGAAAGCTGCAATTTAACTTCAGTTTCAAGGGTCAAGACTAGAACATCTTAGGAATTTTTCTCTTGAGTATACAGAGAAAAAAAGGAGTGATGCAAAGGGATTATAATATTTTATGGGTTTTTTTCCATGGAGGACAATTTTAACTGAATTTCAGGAACTCTATGGTAGCTGACTAGGGTAATCAATAGGCTGAGGCCAGCCCACTTCACCATCATCTGCTGTTGAGCTGCACATCTGCACCAACCTGATAATTTTTTCCAGTAGCTTTGGGATCTCCTCTTTTTTCATCTTGGGATAAAAAGACTGCTCCATCTTCTTAGGATCACAACAAAACAAGTCTGTGCTGGCCCTATACTATGAGCTTCTCAATGAAAGGATTTATCTTCTATATTTCAAAATCATCCCAAATTCCCAAATTAGCATTTTAATAGCCAAACCCCAAACTCATAGAAAAGTCTAGTATTAATCTCCTTCTCCACAGACTACTTAAAAAACTTATATGAAATGGGATAGGGGTGACTTTAAGTGCCTCCTAAAGCACAGACGATAACTAAAACCTGAAGTATTACAAGTAAAGAAACAGAAAGAAAGAGTTAATAGTCCCTACAATATGACAGAGGCTGGTTTTTATTCAGCCCTGCTTATCATAATCATCTTTAAATGTAAATTTTCTCCATGTTTTAATCAGGGACTTTTAGCACTCCTTTAAAGCACCAAAGCTGCAGCCCACATACAAGTGCTTCCCTTTTCAGTAACACCACTTTTGTGATGCTTGTCAAATTTTGCTGAATACTATGAGAAATGACCACTCTGTGTTCAGCTATTTTCATGTAGTGCTCTCCATGCAATTTGGATTCCCTCCATTTAGCCCTCATCTCAACTGAAATGAAGGCAGTGATTCAGTAATGACTTCCCAAAAAAGCATCCGTTCATTGAACCTCAAAAGGAGCTGCAAGCCCATTGAGCATTAGCAGCTACAACGCAGAGTGACAGCACCTCCTCTCCCCAGTAATATGAGCTGGGGACAGATCTGATGGAAAAGGGATTTTCTATGTAGAAAAGTTCATAAATATGAGGATTCACATTTGCTAACTGGTGACAGTGCAGAGTGCCAGCACAGCAGATAACTGAATTGCCAAGAATAAAACATGTATTTTTAAAGGTTTCTCCTCTTACTGAGGTTTGATGGTCTTTTTTCCCCAAATTTTCACTGCACAAGTGATCAGCCCATTCTGTTGAAGCACTGTATCAGCAAAGGCTAGACACCTATCTCCCTCAAGGAATTCTGCTGTCTCATTGGGACAGGGAGGGAGGACGGTGCAAGTCCAGGAGGAAGCCATAGAAGCAGCCAACACCAGGGCAGAGGTTAATTGCCTGTTTTTATTTTGCTGTCATTCTTTTGCCCAGTGTACACAATGTCATCAGGAGAAACAGATGTTTTGAAGCCAACATGGATAGGCTGCCACAGATATTTAGCATTTTTCCAAAGATGGCTTTGATTATTGACCTGTGATATGCTGTTAAATGAGCTTATGCCTTGATATTTGAATCCTAAGCTAAAATGAAATCCTCTGGTTTTGTAATTTTGGATTCTGAGACTGGGCCAGGCTACCAAAAAGGAGACACAACATTTAGGCAGGGTCTGGAGCTCTGTAATTTACTGCCTTTTGTTCTCTGCAGGCTCCTTAGTTGGCTTTCCTTCTTTAGGATACAATTTCCTTAGTAGAAATGACCTTCTCAGAAATTATAGTGCATTATTCAAAGGCTTTCTTGAGCTCATATAAAAATGCTCCTAGTTTGTTTTATTGACTGTTCTTCCTCTCAGAGGGACAAGTTCTGCCTTTGTGAATTCAGCACTGTTAAAACAAAAGGGAAATCTACCCAGATCATGAGAAGCAAATGCTCCAGATATAAGTATACAGATAGATTTGTATGAGTATCTATAAATATATACCCACATATACTGGTTATACAATTACATAAAATTTACATATAATCTTTATTCATATTTATATCTTGACATTTACTTATACGTTACTTAAATAAGGCTAAGATTACATACAACAGACCTGTCAGATGTTAAAATACCTTTATATGCTTAGAACATAACAAAAATAAGTTTTCACTTGGCAGATATGTGTTTGCCTGATCCCTTTACCAGCATAGCTTGATATGAACATAATAAGCAGCAGACACTAAAAACGTACAAATGCAACATTGATAGAAAGAGGACTGGCTGGACCACTGTGTCAGCAAATGTGTACAAGGGAGCAAAACAGCACAAGGGGATGGATATTTTGTGTTGACTGAGAGATTTAGCTCTTACAGAGTTAGAAACAGAAAAAAATCCAAAAGATATAAAAAAGAAAAGACATGTTCATTCATGCAATTTCTCTGGTTGCAGTTTTCAGAGACGAAGGCACTCAGCCATGCTGTTCTCACAAGCATTTCACAACCAGTCACAGAAAATGGAGTACAGCTACAAATGAATCACAGGAAAACACAGGTGACTGGTGGGCAAGCCAAGAAGAAAGTAATAGATAATGACAGGGATGCCCACAGCTGCCTTCACAGCTACCAGAAAGTAATGTGACTTCCCTGAAACTTGCACCATGCTTCTTCTACTGGTAATAGCTTTGCTCAATGCCAGACTGCAGGAAATGGCCTCTGGACCACTGTTCTTGGGTTATAATGGTGAAATAGATGTGGGAAGTTGTTACTCCCAAGCTGCAGGTGAGAGAAGAACCAAGACTTTCATGCCTTTCTTATATCTTAGCAACCAAGTGCAGTGTATACTCCTGTGCTTGCAAACAGGCAGTAATTCCTCTGCCTCTGGGGCACAGACTGAGCCAAGAGAGGTTGGGTGCAATGATTTAGGGTAACTTTTTCTTTGTGAAGAGAAGGGTACCAGAGTTATAACCTTTCACAACACAGGCTGATCCCCTAACTTTGCTGCACTTCTTTCTATCCTTCCCTTTCACTGCACTGAAGTTCAAAAATATTAAGGACATCATGTAATTAGCAACTCAAGACAGTCTTCCTCAAGTGCTCCTTTCATTGAAGTACACGTTTTGCTTAGGCATCAGTCTTTGGTCTCTTGATTCACTTCATTTCATGCAAAATATCCTTTGAAGGAAGAGAGCTTATGCAGTGCTAATGTCTGGAGTCTGCCTGACTGCAGTGATTTCAAAGGGCTCTTGGGGCATTCATCTGAGAGCAGAAATGAACTTCTTCCACTCCTAAAACTTATTTCCACCAAGTCAACCAGAGTTCAGAGCTCCCAGCATCCTGCAGGCTGTGCTTAGCAGTTTTTGGTATTGCCTTCCAGTTCCACAGTTTATCTGGGAGCAGGGTTAAACAACGAGTTCTCAAAAATTCCATTTATGAATAAAACATAAGAATTTATTCTTCTGCATTCAGAATAAAAGAGCAAATTTTTCTGTCATCTGTCTGTGTAAAATTTTTCTATTAATGTCTGGCTTTGTATTTTCTGTAGACTATTTCAGTGCAGCTATTATATTTATGTCATAAGAAGAAATACTGAGACTGCTTCAAGGAAAATAGTTGAGAATGGATCCACATATTTCAAAAATAAATGCAGAAAATAAATGTTCAAACTATGCTATTGTTAAATCATTTCCAGTGAGCTTACTGGGAGACTGTTGCAGTGAGAAGGATTAGTATATTGTCACCTGAATACAAGTTAAAAAATTAGATTACAACAACAAAACAGGAGTTTTAAGTGAAAAAAGCAATACAGAGAGTAGCCTCTCAGGTGCATTTGTGAATCTATCAGCTAGGCATCTTATAAACAACCTTGTTCATTTAAAAGAGTAGCTTTACACTTGCTGAAATATAATCTTCATAAAACCCATGATAATCTCTCAATTTAAACTAATACCTTTAAAGAAATTTAGCATAACACACTGAACACAAAACTTAATGAAACTGCTAACTGTTTAAAAGTACAAAATTTAGACAGTTTCCAAAACAACACAAACAAACAGGAAAAAAAACCAAACAAAAAATCATCCTCATTAAAGCAGGAATGTGTGCACTATTTTATGTAAGTAAAATTTCATTTTATGTATGTTTTACTTGTGTCAAACAAAAACTTGCTTGTTTTGTTAGCAAAAAAAAGATGGGAGCAGCCCATAAACCATCCCCTTGAATTATTTTATCATCCCTGCACTCTGTTCTCTGTAAATAAAACAAAGACAAATCCAGATTTAAAGAGTCAAAGCCTGCCTTCAGATGTGGGCGTGCATCTCACTTAAATGTCAGGTACAGTCAGGTGCTCAGATCTGAGGAAAGAATTTAACACCATGATGACACATTGGGGAGGGGAGCCTTCTGGGGTAAAAGGTCTAAAGGTATTTTTAAGGCAGTAATTTCTAATCCATATTTGAAAATGGAAAAGATTGAAAAAATCCTTCCATTTCCAAGAAGAAATTCTTAAGATTTTTTTCTGTGTTTTTTTTTTTTTTTTTTTAATTATTTTATGGTCAAGACCAAGAAAACTGTCCAGAAAGAGTTCAAGAAACCCAAATCAGTATGAATGAGGTTAATGCCAATTCCACTTCATCAAGTGGATGATCCCCTCTCAATTGCTTATTTTCCTACTTTCCTTTAAGGTTCTTTTTCCTTCTCTCTGCTCCAAACCACATGCCCATGTAAAATTTGCATTTGGCTCAGCCTGGTCTGTGATAGAATGATATCCATCCTGTCTGGTTTAACTTATTCAAATCAATAAAAGCTTAACAGGTTAATACTGGGTGATGATAACTGTCAGAGTCACCTAAATAAAAATGAGTGTCAGAACAAATCAGATTTTAGAACTGAATGTTCTTGAATGTTCAGTTTGTCTCAGGAAGCAATTTCTTGGGACTAGTATAGTCTGTTTCCTTGGATACCTTTGGCTAATACTGGTCCAGCTGGATGGAATCCATCTGAGCTACCAAAAAACACCCTTCAGTGTTTCATCTAGTTTATGTATTATTTTGATCTTAATCTTGATAGTCACAAAGCAGAAGGTACTGTGGTGGTATCCACAGCAGTGAGCAAGAGGATGAACTTTTTATTTTAAGGAGTTTAAAGAGCTCACTCAGAGCTGTTGCATTAAGTTTTTACACAATATTGATACACAAGTAATCCACACACCTCAACTAATTCGATTTCATAATGTTTCTTAGGGAGGAATATTCTTCCCAGTAACAGAGAAGGAGACCTGGATAATGAGATGTTTCAGTTCCTTCAAGGATCATAGGAAAAGCAGGAATTGTAAATTGGGTCCAGAGTGCTCCAGTGCTGCACCACAGCTCTGCTCTAGGACTCTGTGGTCAGGCCCATATGAAAGAAACAGGTTAAGTTTGAGCACGGTTCAAAGTCTGGCCAACTTACCTGCAATGAATAAAAAACTTGACAAGGAGTTCTTGCTCCTTTTTTTGTCTTTTAGCAAGTTTATTTTGTAGCCATGTTAACAATTATGACAAGAGGCTTCAAATGGACTCTGAATCTAGGTGCATATTTTCTATACTGCAAAAAGAATAAGAAACATCTTTAAAATTGCTGTTAGAGGGTGAGCACATTCAAGTGAAAATTCTGGAGGTGACTATCTTGCACCTTTACTACGTACTGCTTCCTTATAAAATATCTGTGGGAGAATTAATGGGTTAGTGGATTAACAAGAGTCATTCACAGAGCAGTCACAATCCTTCACCAAAATCGTAAGTAATGTAAAGTCCTTCAGCATTATAAAACACTTGCAGGAAACCTGAAAAGGATTTGAGTTTCCCAGCTTCTGAAGACAGGAGGGAGAGGAAAACCAGCTCTTTCAAAATATTTAACTGGACCTTGGCAACCAGGGTATGATCAAGAAGTGGAATGGATGGAAAATCCCACTTGCTTTTCAAAATCTGCTTAACTTGTGTTTGCTACCAACAGTCTTTGAGTGATCAAGAGAAAACAAAATTTCCAGTTTCATGAAAATTTTACTTCTGAAACCAGAAAAGGCGATAAATTCATAAGAACACAGCACTGGAAATAACATCATCAAACACAAGTACCTTTTCCTCAGAGGCCCATCCACAGTGGGATCCTATAGTGCAGTTAATTGAGTTGTATAATATCACTCACAAACAAGTTAAATACCATAAGAGTTTTTTGGTTTTGCAGGGCACTTTTTGTACCCATTCTTACTAATATATTTTAGTCTAACTTTCTGTATAATATAGACACAAGAAGTTCTTTAAATAACATGTTCTGTCAAGTTGTGTTATAATTTGGTCTTTCTTGTAGGCAGATTTCCAATCCTGATTTAAAGTAATTCAGAACGATGAAGTGGTCACCCCTTTCCTTAACAAACATTTCCAAATCTTAATACAAAATCCAATCACCTAAACACACACACAGAGACACACACAAAATGCCCCTGTATGCCTGATTCCTTGCCTCATTTTATCTCACTTTATCTTTCAGCCTTGGGATTTCCTCTTGCCATTTTTGAACACCAGAGCTTTGCAGCACCAGAAATTTCTTCACTCTGAGATACTTAAGCACAGTGATCAGGTCATCTCTTAGTCATCACTTTGAGCACATTATGGACTGAATTGCTTGAATTACTCCAAAAGGCACTATTTCCATATGTCAGGTAGTAACTTTTTTTTTTAGGAAGAACCAATAGAAAAGAGAAGTGTGTAAATACTTTTGAAAGCACTAAAAAAGGTAAATTCCAGATCTATCTTATCTAACACAACTATTCACAGGTTAAATAATTCTTTCTTTCTCATAAATCAGGAAGCAGAAGATCACAAATTCCATAGCTGCCTGCACTCTCAGCGCCTCAGGTAGCCAGCACACATGAAGAGAACCCCTTATGTAAGGTGACAGCCAAACGACCACATCAGGTTGATTTGTTGCAAATATAAAGTGCCAGAGACCTCTTCCATGTCGGAAAATATTTTATGTAGAACAAAGCATAGAAGAATGAAAGAAAACCAAACCATAGCATTGCATAAAGCAGAAGTAATGTTTGACCTTCAGACTCTTCAGAAAGGAGTTCTCTGTATTGATACAGAAAAAAAATCTGCCATATTGAGTCTACCTCTCTGTATCATAAACTTGTCCAGAAGGAAGGAAGATTCTTTAAAAAACAAGCCATAAATAACCTGGTTTTTTTTCTTTCTTTCTTTAATTCAGCCTCATGTGAGCAATGCTTGCTTTACTTTATGTCCTAAGTTCTACATGATAGTGTGGCAGTTCAGCTGATAGATTGCCTCAGCAAAAAGTTGATTGTCTTGGCAAATGACAATCATGGAGCCTTCATGTGGGCTGTTAATGCAAGACCTCTCTCCAGCTGCGACATTGTTCCTCCTTTTGATGTGCACCTAAGATACTACCCAAAAACCTCCTGGGTTTTTTATAATTACAGAAATTATCATCTGTGATTATTACAGATTCTTGCAGTGAGAAATTTTATGTCAGATTTATTTTACCTGATTGCAAGTGTTTGTAATGCAGGTCCATCTGAGCTTGTCACACAGGGACCACTTCAGAATCAATAGAATAAATTAGCACTCTTAGGGCACATCTGGCCCATTTTAGCTGTTGGCTGCAGGATAAATGCTGATACCTCTACACTGACTTTAGATTTCTGACAGTGGTCAGATGCTATGACTGATTCTTGGAAACTGCCAAGTAGATGGGTGTGATATATTCCTCATGTTGCCTTTTAGCTTATTATTAACTTAGAAACAGTTTTGTTAAGTAGAAACAGTCCAAGAGAACTGTTACCTCATTCTGGGAGCCTCACCACTGCAGATATTATACTTGGTATTTTCTGGTTCTCTGGACTGGAGACTCCAGGTCAGTGTCACACTGCTATGGCTTTTTCTGGTGTTTCTTTAGGAACAGGAGCACAGCCCTACGTGAGCATTTGCTGGTGTCACAGCAGCTGCTGCCTTCCTTGCCACTCATGTCCAGGTGTGGTGTTGAACTCATCAAGGCCATTTGTGGCCTGACCCAGGTGCCAAGATCACTTCCCAAGATAGAGATGTAGAAGACAAAATGGTACTCTTCACAAAGGTTAGAAGTAAACAAATTGGTCAAAATTATGTAAGCACAATAATGTGTCACCCTATTTTCTCCTGAAATCCCATTTTCTCCTCTTAGGGTCCATACCTGGTTTACATCATGCCAAATCTTGGAGTAGAGATGAGTTTTATATCTGTCCCACAGGACTTACGAGTCTTTGTTTGCTAGGAACACAACATGGTATTAAATTTAGTTTATTTGAAATAGCAGAAGTTGGTTCCTTTTCTTCTCTGTGTGGGCATTTTTCTTACCCCTTACTGCCTAAATAATATCGAAAATATATGCAGCTGAGCAAGGCATTTTACTAACTACCTATGCTCAGGCTGGTTGTAATGGCTACACACTAACCAATCTTATAAATAAAACTGGGTTTCATCCAGGGATGAAAGGTACTAAATCCTTTCTTGCTGGAGTGCAAAATTAAAGAAGACTTTAATACGATATGATCTGGCAATCTGTCAGGTCTACAAGACCCCAAGTGAGCCAAGGATGTAGGACACAGTAACCAGACGAGAGCAGGAGAAATAAACCATGGAATCAGAAATCAAAAGGCACCACTCAAAGATAGGAAACAAAGAAGGGAGAGACTGACCTACATGTTCTATTTCAGTTGTTCCTCCAGTATTGTACTTCTTTTTTATGTCTTTTGCTAACTCATGTCTTCAGAGTAGATACATGTAATAGCGTAAAATCACTGAGAAGAATATTTTGCTGCCTGCCTGGTTTCCTCTGGATGGTGGGTAGGCTGGGATTTATAATCTCAGGAGCTTATCAGGAAGTACCAGGTTGCTGTGAACAGTTCTGAAAATTTCTAAAAATAGGGGAAACTATTTGTCCTCCAGCGGGATCTATTTCAGCTCACTTATGAAAAGCAAATATTACTGACGAATCTAAAATAAAAAATTACTCTTCCAAAGCTGATGCCATGCTTTGGAATGGAGATATCCAGATTGTTAGCTGGGTTATGTGAACCACAATTGGGTATTGCCCTTGAGACACCTGTCACCTACTGAAATGTGGTGGAAACTATGAAATCAGTGAGTTTATAAGTCATTGAAGAGTAACACTGACCCACACAAGTGTGTACAAAAAGCAGAACTGCAAAAGCTTTGCTTACAATTCCTTAATATTAAAGCTAAGCCAAGCAGCAAGGAATGATGTTACACACTGCAAGCCATTAGCGCGTGTAAGCTGAAGACATTTGATGCAAAAATATCCCACAAAAAAAACAAGCTCCAAAAAAAACCCACAACCCACCCCATCTCATAACTTCAGCACTATAAAAGATTTTATTCATGATAAAAATTTTCTTCTTAATTAAATTTTATGTACTTGGGGATCAATTTCATTCTGTTTTGTTGGGTTTTATTCCTAAAAAAGTGGCTATGAATGTCTATGCACATGTGAATGCCCCCCAGTTATCCCCAAATAACATTTGAACTACTTATCCAGCTTCAATAATGTTAATAGAGATACAGAAACCCTGATTAAGTTCTTGTGACTTTTATCAAAATAGGTCATCAGATTCAACACAGAACCTTGTTAAGTGATTTAACTGAGGGTCCTACAACAACATTAGGTCCCAGACACTCTGCATGGGGGAAATACAAGACTTTATAAATCTTCCATCTACCAAGAAAACTTCAAATGGACCCTGAAATGAGCCATGAGACATATTTCACATGGACTTACAAGTTCCAGCACATACAGTGATATTTATCTTTTTGGGTTGCTCACAGAGGACACAGAGTTGGCAGCTCTCAGTCTAGGATGCTGTTAAACAACTCTTACTTATGTGACTTACTGGATGCAGGAAGAGAAGCTGATTCTGAGAATACTGATGAGAAAAGTTTGGTGTATGTTTTATTCTTATCTAACTGTACCTATGTCTTACATCCTACTTTAAATTAAAGGTTCATATCCTGCTTAATTCTTAGAACTATAGTATAATTTTCATTTTGGTGGCATGAAAAGAGTCCCCCTGAGAAGACTAGTTTTACATTAAGAAAGAATATTTGGAAGCAGAATGAGACCTGATAATTTGAGACATTCTGTGGTTTTGATAATAATTTGAGACATTCTGTGGTTCTGATAATGTGTTCTCTATGAAATTTATCAAAAATACTCCCACCATCTTCATTGACCTTGGGACCAGGACCTCAGAAGATGGTGAAAACAATGTAAGTCTGGATTTTTTCAGTTTGTCATTTGAATTTAGCCAAGATGCAAAAAGTGCTCCCAAACTAAATGACCGGTCATCATAAACTGTTTACATTTGTTTTTATTAACTTGAAATGTCACACAGAGATGCCTATCCACTTCCTGACTTGTTATAATAAAAAAAACCCTGAATAAGACATATTAAAGCCCAGGTAATTTTCAATAGCTTTTAAAAAAGACAATTCCATGTTCCAGCCCTTACGTTGTTGCTTCCTTATAATTTTTCCATTGCATGAACAGAGAAACTTTTGGTAAATTGGATATAACTGTAGAAAAACGTCTACTATACTATTTATTAAATATAAATATTTATTTAAATACTAATAATGACATCCTAGTGTTACAGGGTATGTTTATTGAAAGCTATCTAAATTTCTTTTGAGGCCTATGTAATTCAATACCATGTAATTGGGTTTGGTAATAAAAGCACAGAGAGATGATTAATGTTTAGATGTTACTGTTTTAATATGAAAGAGACATGAACTTCCTTTTCACATAATTCTATTTTTAATTTGCATATATAAACACTTTTCCGAAATTAAAGCAATGCAAATAACTTTCCATTGGTCCAAGAATAGAATGGCAGTAAATATAACACTGAGGAAAATAACTAAAAGGGCAAGCACTTATTGGAAATAAAAATAGGCAAGCTTTGTTATTTAGGTCATTTCAAGGTTTAGTATGTTTTCTAGAGTCAATTCACTATTATTTCATAATGCCACCTAGTAGCCAGGAGTTATTATATTCCTCATCATATAATTTGTCTTTTATTTTACCATGCTTTGTAAAGATGTCCAAGTACTAGGTCAGAAATTAGCATGCAAGAAAATAGTTGTGGCAATACGCCCATTACTGACTGCACGAAAATCTCTCTTTATGAAACACTTCTAAAATGTCAGCTACACAAACAGGACATGAAACCTGATGAAAAAATTCCCTAAGAAACTGCATTTGCATTCAAAACTACATGATTTCATTTTATATTATCAATAAGGATATTTCCTTATTGAAAATAATTAATCCTATTTGGCTGTAAGCATGTTTTTTCCTGAAAAGTACAGTTAAAGACCATAAGTAACTTGGATAATGCTTCAGAATGGAAACAGTAGATAAAGGCTTAATGCTTTTTTCACTTTAAAAGTTTAACTGAAACTCTAATCTGCTTACACAGACAGATGCAATAGTTTTCCTTTTTCCCAGTCATTTGAAAAGAGATTCTGCACAATAAGTACTTACTGAGTAGGAAGACTAGCAAAAGCAAGGATCAGTCACCCAAAATGGTAGGCGTGTATTCAGCTACTTTACTCCAAAATAATTGTGCTCTATGAGTAAAACAGTACTTCATTCCAAAATTATTAAAATGTGTTCAATGGAATTAGAACACACAGAACAACAAAGTACTCAGTCTATTAAATATTTAATCAACTGACTACAGGCTTCAATTATTTTTTCCAATTACCATTGTCCTTGATCCTGCCCCAAAAAATGTCTGAATGTGCGTGTCACAGTCCAGCCAAGAGCTACTCTGCGCCTGGTGCATTCCTGTGAATGGAGCCAGTTCTCTGGATTTCGTCTACCTCCAAGCTGCCTCTGATACCAGTGACACTAGAACTTGTGCGCAAGCTTAGGTCAATTTTCTGGCAGCTGTCACTGGAGTATCAACCTTCAGAGTCACCCTGTCTCATCCTGAGCTCACAACTCTTCTCTGTGGTCTCTTGTATGTGCTTCTCCAAAGGGCCAGTGAGGTCCTCAGTGGAGCTGCCTACAGAAAAACATGGGGAAGGAATAAGACATGTAGAGACGCTTGTGAAATTTCCAAGTCACTCTATTCTTAAAACTATTCCTATTAATAATGAAAATGTTAAAATACACTTATTTTTTTGAAAAAAAAATCTTCTCTCCATCCGATCTGACATTTAGTGGGGCACCTAGATTTGTCAGTATCCAAACAAATGAGTCATTTGTCTCAGTTTTCTCTTGTAGTACTGGACACTGCAGCTGCCCGCAGCTTTACTCTTCTTTCCTCAGCTCCACTGAACATAGCACACAAAATTTTAACAGAAGATCTTTCTCTTCATCTCTTGGACTTCTCCAAAAGTATCAGTGCAATACATTGTCAATGGACCGTGTGTAAATACTCCATTTCTAGGAAAATGAGCTGATTATGATTGGGAGAAATCAGCTTTCTGTTACATATCTTGACTACTGAGTCTGAATTAATAGAATATTTTCTCTCTAGAGCACACTGAACTAGCTATATGGTGACAGCTCCCACCAGCAGGTCAGACATTTCCTCCTTAGCTCTAGAAAGAATAAGGTGAATCTGTGAAGGACTGGTCACAGTCTATGCAATTTTGTTGGTTTTGTAAGGAAACAGGCACCCTCTCTCTAAGTCGTCCATCTTCCTCCATCAAAATAAGAAACACACGTGGTAAATAGTCCAGTTCACTATTTTATATATACCCACCCCTGCAGTCTGACAAGGACTTCTGAAGTCACAATATCTAGAAAACTACTGAAATGGAGAAATAATATTTATATCAATATATATCAGCTTTTCCTGTCTTTTCTAACAAGGAAGAACTCTGCCTGCGATTTGTAACAAAGCCGATTCATTTTTATGTAACTGTTCACTTCTTGATCAGACCGGATCTGGAAGTTCAAGCTAGAAAAATATAACTTCATGTTTATATACCCAAGCAGAAGGGAAATATTGTTATTTAATGATGAAAACATATGGTGCTCATTGCTCTTCTGGAAACTAAATCTTTAACATTTTATCAAGTGGCAATGTGCTGGGCATATCACACTGTACTGTATTTTAATGACTGAGTGTTGGTAAGCTTTTTAGATTAAAACGAAGATAAGTTATGGGGCCTGGCTATATTCATTACTCTCCATAAAAGAAAATTGGACCAATCACAGCATGAGTGTCTCTAACCTAAAGCCCAGGGAAGGAGGAAAACTTGACTGTTTGTATTTATTTGTACTAAAAATGATATAAATGTAATTCATACACAATTTATGTCTTGTTGACACAGTTGGAGGAGTATGAAAGGGCTTTAGTGCAAATGAGAAATAGGGATCTTGTAGTTTAAAAAGAGATGGTTTAAGAAAGATAATGTGCTCTTATTTTTCTCACTTTTTAAAGCATTTTAACATGTATATCATTAAATTTTGTATTGCAGCCCAGAGTCTAAAAGTGAATCCTAAAGTTAACAATGCAGTCATAAAGCAAAATTACATCAATTATACAACAAGGAGAACTAGAATCTAAAGCACAGAAACATAACTGAATTGATGTTTTCCAGAACTACTCATAAGAACTCCCATAAAGAAGACTTTTTTTTTTTTTTTTTTTTTTGAATATGAGATCATTAAAAAAACTTTTAACCAACTGGTGCTGCTAGGACAGTAGTAGAGAGATGGAGAACAGGCAGGTCCAGCAATAGCAATTAGATGGTCTGGTCTCCCTTTTGCACTAATGTCAGGACTCATACTCCTAACATGAAACCAATGGAAACAGATCTACCTACTTCCACCAGAGCCTGAACACTTCCAGAAGCTGCAGAAGCACTTAATGTCGTGAGAGGGTTTCCAAGTTATATTTAATATATACAGATAGAATGGAATATGCTTCTAATGTCATTCCATTAGGCCACTTCTCTGTGGAAGTGCTAAAGAATGAGGACAAATAGCTGCAGAGGATGCAGGCCACATCTCTGAAAGAAATCTGAGATCTTCTTGAAAAAGCTAAGAGCCCAAAGTCTCAATTTATACTGCACTGCCATAAGTTACGCAGGCTGCACAACTGGTTTCCAGGCAGCCCTAAGCAGCTCTCCCTTCCACGCATGCTTAGGGCATGCATTTCCAAGCACCTCTCATTTTTAACAAGGAACTATTGCAATGCCAAATGTAAAACAGACACTAAATCAGCACAAAGATGCTGGCCCAGAATGAACTCCATCTTGTGGACTTGTTCCACTTAACAACAATGAGAAACCAGAGGAGCTGAATGACAACTCTGCAGACCTGAGTACAGACCCTTTCCTTGGTGCTGGTATTTCTTCATCTCAAAGCTGTGGGATTCTTCCTCAGCTGCAGATGACCCCAATTTTTACCTTGCCCCAAGTAGAAAGTAATGTTTTTCACTGGAACTTCCATTTTGGGGATTTCAAAATCCTTCAGAAATATAAAGGAATTTCACCTTACAATCTTCTCTGAGGGGGAAACATTCCTACAAGGATTTGCTGACTGTGATTCAGGCAAAAGAAACAAAGTAGTAGAGAACAGGAGTATGAGACAAGGACACTATTCACTGCAAAATGTAACACAAACAGCAGAAAAATATTCCTCGGGCCTAGGCAGCCACTACAAGTCTTGCCTCTAATTTCTTTTTCTCTCCAGGCTTCAGAAAGCAGTTCTTCCTCTGAAAATATCTGATGGGTTTAGGTGTTTCTCTCACAGGATGAATGAGAAAGAAAGATGTTAGGAGGCAATATTATTATTTCACAGAGTCTTTTTCCTATAAAGTTTTTCTTTTAAAATCTGAAGCTACTTTCTGCTGCACTCCTAAGGATCAAAATCCACGTCCATCCCTGCAGAGCAGGACCAGCTCCCATGCTGCCCGTTGGTAAGCACAGGAATCTCACTGATCACGGCAGCCCTGATTGCCCCTAATACTTCTAACTCACAGAGGCACCAAGGGTTAGCCACCAAATAACACCAAGGGCACAACTTTACTGTTTCCCTTTGCCCCTTGGAGAGTATCTCCCACCTGTGTCCATGTAAGGGTCACCAAAAAAGCATATGGAGGTACAGGTGAGTATCCAAAGCTGCATTCATTGCGGACACTACAAGTAAAATTTTACATGACAATCTAAATTCCACTTGAATCTCAATGACAAATTTAATCTCAGAGTTTGCTTTAAAATGGATTAACAGTGACATATCTCTTTTTGGGGGATGTTTTTTGGGTTTTTTGTTTGCTTTGTTTTTCAAAGGTAGTTTTGAGGATCTGTGTAAAACAAAAGTGCTTGATCTAAAGAATAACTGGCCTGAGTGGAAAACTCTTCCCTTTCATTATTCTTTCCGGTTTTTTTTTTGGTTTTCACCTATTTAACAATTTATTCATAGGAATCTGAGTACAGCTGTAATGTATGACCATTTATTATTGATAAAAACTGCGAAAAGGACAGACACCTACAATGTCATTCACATTATTTGCAAAACCTGTCATTCCTGTAAAGTCCATCAGTCAGGCAGCCTCAGTGTGAGGGTGTCAGCCTCAGGCCTTGGGCTGAAATCATTGCTGGCACCCTCAACTGGGTACAAATGGAAGGGTAGTCATTATCTTCATTAGCCACATGACTGAGGAATGGGGCTATTTAAGTAATAACACCTAACAAGTTATAAAACACTTCATGTCCCTGTCATCTAAAAAAATTACCTACATTCAGATGAGACGGAGTAGTGAAAAGATTGTCTAGCACCATGGATTATGGTTCTAGCCCACTGTGATAAGAGTCTGCTTTCTGTTTCTCTCCTTCTCTCCCTTGCCATTAATGCTATACTGCTTTGCACTACACAGTCATCACTGGTTACTCCTCCACTGCATTCCAGACTGAGCATGACCTGTTTTAATGCACCCCAATAACAGATTACTGCTTGATTGGTAGTGTTTTAGAGTAGCTGCTGGGCAGAGATCCACCATAATGCTAAGAAGCAGTTAAAGCAAGATCAATGACTAAGCGGATCAAAATCACCTTTCATTAATGAAGCACCCAAGAAGCATATGAAAAAGTGAGGGTGTAAATGTGGGGCCAAGTATGGAGGTGGGTTTTTATGTTTGTTTTTTTGGTTTTTTTTTTGGTTTTTTTTTTTTACTTTATTTTTATTCAGGCAAATCCACTGAGCTATTTGGAGCAGCAGCTTTTAGACTATCACCAAATGCCGTGTTTCTTTCCTCATCTGATTTAATATTAAGAAGTCACTGGGAGCTGTCATGATAGAAACGTATTTCTTGATTACAGGAAGCAGCCCTCAACTGCTACCTGCAACATTCAGACTTTTTCATTTAAAAAAACTTTCCCTAGATAGAAAATACAGCAGATCGCAAATATATATTTCTGCAGCATTAAACTTTTGCTTGCATAATGTTTCTGTTCAGCAATTTGCAATGAAAGATGCTCCAGGAATGCTACATATTATTGATGCTACACTGCAAGTGGACAATTACCTTTATTTCAACTAATTTTTGACACAGAGAATATTCCCCTGCAATTTCTGTTGAAGAAATATCCCTTATTTCTTTTATTTCAGTTATTCATTCTCACTCTTCTAACATGAATGGTAACCCTCTGAGTTTGTGGCATTTCTGGAAACAATAGGAAACTGGCCTTCTTTTCTGTCAGCCTTCAGGCTTCCAGACTGAATTGTTACCCACCCCATGGCCTTTTCTTCACCAGTGGGTAGAGCAGCACTTTCTGTTCCACACGGCTGGAACCAAATAACAACCGGTGGGAGAAGGAACAATTTGGTAAAAACTGTGGGAAACAACTGTGTAAGGGTGTTGCTATTACAGCAGGTTTCTTTAGTATAAATTTTAACTTCTTGAGCATAGCATGGGTCAGACTATCTACCCAAGCAGCCAAGGTACATCATATGCTGCCATATGCATATGCTGCCATATGCACCAAGTTCATTACAAAGATGGAGAAATTGGAATGTGGAAGTCTTGGGAGCATTTTAGTCAGCTGCACTTTCTTCAGCAATTCAAGAGCAAAAGTAGAGAGTTGGACATTTTTCTTTAAAATTCCTTACTGCCATGCAACATCCTCTTTGTCAAATGTGGCCATTAGCAGCCTGAACCAAAGCATGAGATCCTGAAAGTAGGAGGTACTACCACTGTCTTAGAGATTTCTCTTGTTGCTTTGACCTAAATAGAAAACCTGTTCACATTTAACTTCTCTTCTCTCTAAGTATTTTTTTCCACCACTGGCCTGTGAGTGGGATAGGGAGCAGACAAGCACTTTGATTAAACAGAAATTTTAGACAAACCTTCTACAAACACTTAGTGTCACTAGAAACCATCTGTTAAATTCTGAGGGGCGGGGGGNACCTTTCTCTCCATATGCTCCTGCTGAAAAGGATAATTTGCATTTGCAATGCCAAACTTTCTTCTCATCTAAAAAAATATTAAATTTTAATAAT
>VXBQ01000041.1:2062-17066 GCA_013400175.1 Phainopepla nitens
GCTGTTTGCGGTGGGTGTGTGCTATGTGTCAGTGTTTGCTGTGGGTCACTGCTGTGGGTCGCTGTGTGCTATGGGTCAGTGTGTGCTGTGGGTCCCTGCTGATAGCTAACGTGGCTCTGCGGGGTTTGGGCTCCGAGCACCGGCTCGGCTGGGGCTTGGATTGTCCCTGTGGCGTCAGCTCCAGGTGCCTCCGGGCGCTGTGTGCACAGCGGGACATGGCACCGGGCCCTTCCACCCGCTGGGGTCACGCTGCTCCAGCCTGGGCTGCTCCTGGCCTCAGCACGAGCCTGGGCAGGCCCTGCCCCTCAGGACAGGGACATCAGAGCTCCAGGGGCACCTGGAGCAGAGTCACCCCTCAGGACAGGGCTATGGAGCTCCAGGGGCACCTGGAGCAGAGTCACCCCTCAGGACAGGGATATCAGAGCTCCAGGGGCACCTGGAGCAGAGTCACCCCTCAGGACAGGGACATCAGAGCTCCAGGGGCACCTGGAGCAGAGTCACCCCTCAGGACAGGGATATCAGAGCTCCAGGGGCACCTGGAGCAGAGTCACCCCTCAGGACAGGGATATCAGAGCTCCAGGGGCACCTGGAGCTGCCTGTCCCTCCTGGAATGTTTTTCCTCCCTAGAAACACTAGAAAAGTGACTTTTACTCTTGATAACCCCTCAAATTCCCTCACCACGCTTCCTCCTCCCCCACTTCCCAGGAATTGAAATTTGTGGATTTTCTGAATGGTCTGATAAATGCTCATTCAAAAAAGAGGAAGGAAAGGGCTTTTCCATGTCCTTTCTTCCATGTCTTGCCACCACTGTCCTGGTTTGATGTGGGACCAGTCCCAGCTCACTCCTGGTCATTCCTGGGTCACTCCCAGGGCAGAATTCCTTGGTGTGAGTTCAGGTTAAAGGGAAACACCTGGGTTTTAAACCAAAGATTTAAAGAGCTAAGGAATGGGAACACCTGGGTTTACATTTATGTTTAAGAGCTCTGGATGGGGAAGAGCTGGATGTAAATTTAAAGGGGTAAGGATGGGGAGTATCTTGGGTTTAAATTTAGATTAAAGCAATAAGGATGGGGAATATATTGAATTAAATTTGCATTGAAGAGCTCTGGATGGTGAATATCTGGATTAAATTTAGAGCGAAAGAGTTAAAACCCAGAAATATCTTGATTAAAATTTAAGGATAATGAACACCTGGTCTGAAATTTAAAGAGCTCAGGATGGGGAACACCTGGATCTGTGATGGGATTTAATTGGGATCTCAGTGACAATCATGGGGAGTACCTGAGCTTTCCCCACCCCCGGATCCCTTCCCAGCTCTGAGGGACTCTGGGATGGCATCGGGAGCAGCTCTGGGGGAAATTCCCTGTGCCCTGATAATCTGTGTTAATTCATCCCTGTGCCCTGATAATCTGTGTTAATTCATCCCTATGGCCTGATAATCTGTGTTAATTCATCCCTGTGCCCTGATAATCTGTGTCAGTGAATCACTTTTGCCCAGATAACCCATATCAGTTCATTACAGTGCCCCGATAATTGTGATCAATTAATGAATTTGCCCTGAGACTATGCAGGAAGTAATCATTTTCCCAGATAATTTGCATTTATTAGTAATTTGTGCCCACACAATCTGTACTAAGTCTCCATTTTCCCAGATAATGTGCAGTAATTCCCCATTTTTCCCAGACAATCTGCATTAATTCCTCATCATTGCCCAGACAGTCCGTATTTGTCATTTTATCCAGATCATCTGGATTAATTAATCATTTTTGCTCCCATAATCTGTATTATTATTAATCTGTTTTTCCCAATAACATGCCCTAATCCCCAGTTTTTCCTAGATAACTGGCCCTGAACCCCATTTTTCCCAAACAACCTGTCCCAATCCCCATTTTTCCTCGACAGCACGCTCTGGTCCTGTCCCTCCCTGTTCTGGTCCTTGTGCCTGTTGCAGTGTCCCTGTCTTGGTGTCCCCATCCCATGGCACTGTCCCTGTCCCGGTGTCCCCGTCCCACGGCGCTGTCCCTGTCCCAGTATCCGTGTCCCGTCTNGGCAGTGTCCCTGTCCCACGGCGCTGTCCCTGTCCCGGTGTCCCCGTCCCACTGCGCTGTCCCTGTCCCACGGCAGTGTCCCTGTCCCACGGCGCTGTCCCTGTCCCGGTGTCCCCGTCCCACTGCGCTGTCCCTGTCCCACGGCAGTGTCCCTGTCCCACGGCGCTGTCCCTGTCCCGGTGTCCCCGTCCCACTGCGCTGTCCCTGTCCCACGGCAGTGTCCCTGTCCCACGGCGCTGTCCCTGTCCCGGTGTCCCCGTCCCACTGCGCTGTCCCTGTCCCACGGCAGTGTCCCTGTCCCACGGCGCTGTCCCTGTCCCGGTGTCCCCGTCCCACTGCGCTGTCCCTGTCCCACGGCAGTGTCCCTGTCCCACGGCGCTGTCCCTGTCCCGGTGTCCCCGTCCCACGGCGCTGTCCCTGTCCCTGCAGGCCCGGCACGATGCGCTTCCCGCGGCTCCTGCTGTGCCTGGGCGTGTGGGCGCTGTGCGGCTCCGCGAAGCCCACGGAGCGCAAGGAGCGCGTGCTGCGGGAGGCCCCGCTCAGCGCCCGCGAGCACGACGACGCCCAGAGCTTCGACTACGACCACGACGCCTTCCTGGGCGCCGACGAGGCCAAGAGCTTCGACCAGCTCACGCCCGAGGAGAGCAAGGAGCGCCTGGGGTAAGGATGCGGTGACAGCCCCGGGGCAGGCCCCGCTCTCAGCCCAGGGATTCGCTGCCCAGCGCCAGGCATTCCCCAGGAAGTCACCAGAGCCATTTCCAGTGCCAGGCAGTCCCCAGGAAGTCACCAGAGCCATTTCCAGTGCCAGGCAGGCCCCAGGAAGTCACCAGAGCCATTTCCAGTGCCAGGCATTCCCCAGGAAGTCACCAGAGCCATTTCCAGTGCCAGGCATTCCCCAAAACCCAGAGCACGCAGCGGGGGTCTGGCTGTGCCATGCTTGCTCCCTGTTCTCTGCATGCCCTGGGATCACTGCTGTTGCTCCGCTGGAAGGAGCTGGTTGGGAGCTGGGCAAGCAGGGCCTGGGTGGAGATTCCCCCTCCAGCAGCTCCGCTGGGACCCCAGGCTGCGTTGTGCCTCCCCTGGGATCTGGGATGGCTGTGCTTCCCTGGGATGTGGCAGTGTTTCCCCTGGGATGTGGCAGTGTTTCCCCTGGGATCTGGCTGTGCTTCCCTGGGATGTGGCAGTGTTTCCCCTGGGATGTGGCTGTGTTTCCCCTGGGATGTGGCAGTGTTTCCCCTGGGATCTGGCTGTGTTTCCCTGGATCTGGCAGTGCTGGGCTGGCGCTGGGCTCGTTCCCAGAGCAGCACAGCCCTGTGCCCCCGCAGCAGCTGCTGCCACAGTTGTTCTGGGCTCCGGGTGGCTCAGACCTGGCAACTGCAGCCTCCAGCAGGGGTGGGGGGGCTGGGGGATGGAGGCTCCCTGGGGAACTCGGGACACTTCTCAGGATGTTGGGCTCCAGTCACCCTGGAACTGGGTGCCTTTGGCTTGGTTTTCATGGAGTGGTCTGGGTGGGAAGGGACCTCAAAGCCCTTCCAGTGCCACCCCTGCCGTGCCAGGGACACCTCCCACTGTCCCAGGGTGTCCCAGTCCCAGTGTCCAGCCTGGCCTGGGGCACTGCCAGGGATCCAGGGGCAGCCACAGCTGCTCAGGGCACCCTGTGCCAGGGCCTGCCCGTCCTCCCAACCAGGAATTCCTTCCCAAGATCCCACCTGAATCTCCTTTTTTAGTCAGACTCGATTTTTTCAGCCAAGCCATCCCAACCTTGCTGCTGCTGGAGCAGCACCTACCACAGCCCATGGTGACTTTTGGGCTGTTTTTTGGAAATGGTGCTCCCTGATGGGAAAGAAAAGTTCAGCCACGTGTGGGTGCTGGGGAAGCTTCCAGAGTGAGCCAGTTCCCGCAGATAGAGCGGGATGTGCAGGGCAGGGGGTGCCGGGTTCCATCCATCCCTATGGATCACCCAGGCCCCCAGAGGGAAGGAGTGCTGGCCTCTCCCCCAGCACTTCGTGGGCCGGAGGGAATTTCCTCCCTCCAGGGACAATTTAAGCTGGAAAGCCCCATGATCCTTTGGAGCCAGGCCGTGGTCGCTCCATAAGCTCCAAAATACAGGATCCCAGGGGGCTTTTTGCCTCCTGGCAAAATCAGAGCGAATGCCTCGGTGCCCCTGGAGCAGCGTCAGACTGCCAGGGCTCGGCTCCCAGGGCTCCGTCACGGCTCGATCCCATTGTTCTGCCGAGTTATCGCCGGAACGCGGGCAGCGTCCGCCCGGCCGCCTTTCCATGGGAGCTTTAACGCCCTCCGCACAGAACAGGCTCGCCCTTATCGGCGGGGCCGCTTCCTGCCAGCCCCGGCTGGGTCGCTGCGAGGAACTAACTCCTCACCGCGGTCCGGTTCCGTCAGCTCTGGGCTTTAACGGGGCTGCGCTGCGGGGAGGGCCCCTTGCTCTGCGAGAGCCTCTCCGAGCGCTCTCCCCGCTCGCCTCCCTGCCCTCAGGGCCGCGGGGCTCTGGGATCGCTGCCCGGCCGGCCTGCTCCGTGCGGGCCCCGGNGCCTCCAGGGCCGGCCTCTGCGCCGTGCGTGTCCTGCCTCTGTGCCGGCCCCGGCTCCGGGCCCCGGCTCCGTGCGGGCCCCTGGCAGCGGCGCTGGGCACGCCGAGCCCCCCGGAGCAGGGAGTGGGAACCGCGAGCAGCTGCGGCCCTTGCCCGGCATCTGCTGCGCTCCCTCGCAAGGGGGGCAGAACGGGGGTTTGGGAAAATGTCAGCGTTTGGTGGCTCCTGCCCTGGGAAACAGCCGGGAGCAGCTGGACCGGGCTGGGCAGGAGCTTTGGGAGCTTCCTGAGTGCCCGGCTCTGGGCTGGAGAGGGTTTGACTTGCCTGGAAGCTGTTCCCTAATTAACCCCTTAGAAACTGCCCTGGAAAAGCTGCCTTGGGCGTCAGCACCTGCCGGCTCTGGTCCTCCATTCCAGGGTTTTCCCTAATAAATCCCTTTGCCGGTGCACCTTCTTGGGAGAGGGAAACTTGGAATTTTTTTCCCTGAAATAGGAAGTATTTGACAGATTTATTTGTGATTTATATATTTACATGGACAAATGTTTAATATTCGCATGATACTTCACATAATTCCGTGCAGAATTTTATAATATTGGTTGACTTGTTATTGTATTTATATGGAAAATTCTGAATATTTATGTGATATTTTGCCTATTTCTGTGTTTGATCAGCAATATCAGAAGGGACACTTTCCACACAGATGTATAATATTTTGAAATATTTCTATAACATTTTACATATTTCTGCATAAATTTGGGCACTACTGATGAGCTATTTTTCATATTTGCATATTTATTTTATATATTTCTCTATAAAATCACTCAGGGTCTCCAAGCCCTGCCCACTGCCCCCACTCTGGCACCTCAGTGTCAGAACTAAATTCCACATTTTTCCCCTTTTTCTCCAGTTTCTCATTGCCAGGAACATCTTTTGTGCCACAGAGGAGTTCCTGATTTTCCTAGACCAAGGCAGTTCTGAAACACGGAAACCTGGGTGTGAGCACGGGTGGCTCCGCTGTCCGGGTTTCCCTTTGCGTCAATATTTTTGCAATTAATAGTCCTAGTGGTGACCCAAAATTTAAAAATTCCGTATTTTCCACCTGTCTTTTAAAATTCCTCAAATACCTGGGCTGGACCTCAGGATTCCCGAACCGTGTCCCGTTAAACCTTCACGATAAGGAAAGAACCAGGGTCCTGTTTCTGCAGACAAAGGGTTTTGGGGCCGTCATCCCCGATTTCCGTCCGAGGAGCGGCGTGCGCTCCGGGAGCGGCGCGGATCAAACAGCCCCCACCCCCCGGCTCCATCTGCCCCTGGGTCCTGCATTCCTGCCGGCCTTTCCTACAGCTGCTGCTAAAAATAACGGAGGCACGCGGCTCCGCAGGCTCCGGGGCTGCGGCTCCGGTTGCTGCCCCGGGCAGCGCAGCGGGACCGGCCCGGCCCCACAGCTCCGGGGCTGCTCTGCTCTGCCCCAGGGCTGTCCAGGGCTGTCCAGGGCTGTCCAGGGCTGCTCTGCTCTGCCCCAGGGCTGTCCAGGGCTGTCCAGGGCTGTCCAGGGCTGCTCTGCTCTGCCCCAGGGCTGTCCAGGGCTGTCCAGGGCTGTCCAGGGCTGCTCTGCTCTGCCCCAGGGCTGTCCAGGGCTGTCCAGGGCTGTCCAGGGCTGCTCTGCTCTGCCCCAGGGCTGTCCAGGGCTGTCCAGGGCTGTCCAGGGCTGCTCTGCTCTGCCCCAGGGCTGTCCAGGGCTGTCCAGGGCTGTCCAGGGCTGCTCTGCTCTGCCCCAGGGCTGTCCAGGGCTGTCCAGGGCTGTCCAGGGCTGCTCTGCTCTGCCCCAGGGCTGTCCAGGGCTGTCCAGGGCTGTCCAGGGCTGCTCTGCTCTGCCCCAGGGCTGTCCAGGGCTGTCCAGGGCTGTCCAGGGCTGCTCTGCTCTGCCCCAGGGCTGTCCAGGGCTGTCCAGGGCTGTCCAGGGCTGCTCTGCTCTGCCCCAGGGCTGTCCAGGGCTGTCCAGGGCTGTCCAGGGCTGCTCTGCTCTGCCCCAGGGCTGTCCAGGGCTGTCCAGGGCTGTCCAGGGCTGCTCTGCTCTGCCCCAGGGCTGTCCAGGGCTGTCCAGGGCTGTCCAGGGCTGCTCTGCTCTGCCCCAGGGCTGTCCAGGGCTGTCCAGGGCTGTCCAGGGCTGCTCTGCTCTGCTCTGCTCTCCTCTGCTCTGCCCCAGGGCTGTCCAGGGCTGCTCTGCTCTGCTCCAGGGCTGTCCAGGGCTGTCCAGGGCTGTCCAAGGCTGCTCTGCTCTGCCCCAGGGCTGCTCTGCTCTCCTCTGCTCTGCTCCAGGGCTGTCCAGGGCTGCTCTGCTCTGCTCTGCTCTGCTCCAGGGCTGCCCCAGGGCTGCTCTGCCCCAGGGCTGCTCTGCTCCACTGGGCTTGGGCAGCTCCTGTTCATCCTACAGAGCCAGACTTCCCGGGTTTAGCAGAAGTGTGCGTCCCTGCTCCTCGCCCAGTGCTTTCGAGGCAGGAGGGCGCACAGATGGAGCTTTCCTAAGATTTAACGGGGAAGATTTTCCCCTGAGATTCATAATTCCTGAAGGAACCAAAACCTGGGTGGTTGAAGAGAGGCCAAGCTGGTGATTTCCATGTCTGAGCCAGTGTTTTCTGCATCTGAGACAGAGTTTTGGCAGCTGACCTCGCTTTTCAAAGGCAGCTAACCCAAATGCTGGTTTTAAAGATAAACTCTTTAAATGGTTGAATTCACAAATTCCATAGCCACCTCAACTTTCTCCTGGCATCACCAGGAGAGGCAGACTCTGATATTCCCATTTTTAATGTAAATATGGGTCTGTGCTCATCACCTGGTGCTGTCTTGGTCAAGGGACGCATGGATGGGTCTCTTCCAGGGGCTTAAAAGGAAGTTTTTCTTCTAAAACTCATAATTTCTGAAGAAACTAAAACCTGAGTGGTCCAAAAGTGGCCGAGCCAGTGATTTTCATGTCTGAGCCGAAGTTTTGGCAGCTGAACCGTACATTGGTTTTAAGGATAAACTGTCCAGATGGTTGAAATCCCACATTCTGTGATCACCTTGACTTGCCCCCTCTGCCCCTTCCCATTCTCTCCCTGCTAACTCCTCATTTTTTTTTAACTTTTGCCGGATTTCTCTGCATTTCCCACAGGAAGATTGTAGGGAAAATAGATGAGGATGGAGATGGGTTCGTGACGGTGGAGGAGCTCAAGGCCTGGATCAAGTTTGCCCAAAAGCGCTGGATTTATGAGGATGTGGAGCGCCAGTGGAAGGGCCATGACCTCAATGAGGACGGGCTTGTTTCCTGGGAGGAATACAAAAATGCCACCTATGGATATATCCTGGGTAGGTCCTGCCTCTTGGGATGAGCCTTTCCTGGAGCCTGCAGCTGAGATGTCCTGCTCTGCTTTGGGTCAATCACTGAGGGTCTGTGGGGTGGTCATGGATCAGGGTGGGCTCAATGGTCAGTGGTGGTCATGGAGCAGGGTGGGCTCAGTTGTCAGTGATGGTCATGGAGCAGGGTGGGCTCGTGGAGCAATGGTCAGTGGTGGTTATGGAGCAGGGTGGGCTCGTGGCTCAGTGGTCAGTGGTGGTCATGGATCTGGGTGGGCTCGTGGCTCAGTGGTCAGTGGATGGTCAAACTGGTCAAAACTCTCCAAATTGACCTCCTGGTGGCGTTAACAAAGAGAAATCCAAGGAGAAGAGCCCAGAATACATGGAAATCTCCCCAAGGGGGAGATTTACACACCCCACACCCCCCTTTTCTCCTCTGCAGCCATACTTGGGCATTATTAGTGTCCCTGTTGACAAGTGCAGCTGTGGGCTGAATCCAGGTGATTTTGGTATTAGTGGCACGCGGGAATGGGGGTTTCCAGCCCTTTGGAATTCCTGGCTTGTGGGGGAGTTTGGGGCCTGCAGGTGGAACCCCTGATCTGCAGCTATGGAACCACCTTGGCGTGTCCATTGCATCCCCAAACCCACAGAAACCATTAGCAGAGATTTCAGTGGCTTTCCCTTGTCCTGGGAGGAGTGTTAGACCCCAGAACGTGGGGATTTGGGGACACGTGCTGGGCCAGCAGCGTGGCGTGGCTGCAGACATCCCTGGGAGTGAGGGAAGCAGCAGCTCTTTTGGGGTTAAAACCTTAAACCCTCGAGCCCTGTGCCAGCTCTGGCCTCCAGCACTGAAGACTTGCCCGGGTGGAGGAGCTGGAGCTCTGGAGTGTCGAATCCACTGTAATTGCCTAAATATTGCCAAAAATAGTCAAACTGCTCTGCGGGATGTGCAGAGGGGGAGCAGCTGCACAGGAGGCTCATCCATCTCCCTTGGGATCAGGGAGGGTCTGGGTTTGCTGCGCTGTGGCCAGGGAAGGCCCCCTGACACCCCCAGGCTGGGGCAGCACTTCCCAAACCTCCCCTTGCCCTGGATTTCTGGGGTCTGGGCCCATCTGCCTGCGTGAATCCAGCCTGGAAGGGGGCAGAGAGGTCCTGAGAAGGGTTTGAGCACTGTCTGAGGAGTCTGGGGTGGCATTTAGGACCTGCAGGTGTTGGATAGGGAAAAATACAAACATTCCTGAGCAAAAGCCTTAATGAGAAAAGCCTGAATTAGTGGAACCCCCTTCAGGAGCCCGAGGAGAAGTTCCGTGGCGCGGTGGGAGCGGGACGTGGGGAGTGCCCAGCCCCCGGCACGGCCGATCCCGGAGCTGGAGCGTTGCTGGAGGCCCAGTGCCCTTGGCAGGCCCCGCTGCAGCCTCCACTCGTGCTGCTCCCACATACTTGTGTCCTTACGGAGTGCCGGGAGGATCCTGCCTCACGCTCTGGCTCCGGCTCCTCTCGGCAGGAATTGCTTTTCCACCGCTCCTTGCGGCTGAAATGTTCCCCTGCCTTCTCCTTGCTCCCCTCCCTGGCCACAGTGGGGCTGGAATGCCTCTGGAAGTGCCTCCTGAGTGTTGACCCGCAGCCAAGGGGTGCGTGGGGCCAGCCGTCGCCCTCGGCTGCTCTGCAGGGTCCAGGTTTTGTCAGCAAAAGGAGGTGCTGGGAGTGGTTTTATTAATGGATTAAATGCACACCAGGGTGAGTCACCGGGTGGCCCCCAGAAGTGTCACAGAGCGGTGTGGGGTTCTGCTGGGGGGAGTCCTGGGAAGCAGGGAATATCGAGTGATAAATGTCCAAGAGCTTCATCTGAGACTGGAAGTTCCTTTGAAACTCCCTTCAAAATCAGAATATCATCATCATCATCATCACTCCTGTATTTGTTAATCCTCAATCCCATGCTGGGATTCAAAGCTGGGAATGCTTGTCCCAGGTGACAAGATGTTGGGTTGAATTTGTGGCTTTGCTGCCATACTCCGAGCAATACCCTGCCTCTGTCTCCGTCCCCTCCCTCTGCTCCCCCAAACCTCTCCCAGCCCAGGGTCCAAGACAGGAAGTGACTTTGGGTGGGTTTAACCCTTTTTAACCCACCTGCCCCCCCACCACTCCCCCATCAAACCCATTAATTAACCCAACAGCAATTAAGGAATCTGTTAATGGCACTGGTCCCAAAGGTTTCCTTGTTTAGGGCTATGCCGCTTATCAAGGCCAAACCTTGGGAACTGAATGGGGAATTTGGCGTTCATTCTGCCCTAGAGCTGCCTTAAAGTCAAAATCTTTGGATATTTATTGGATGCTTCAGAGCTCCTTAATCTCAAGCCCCTTAATCCAGGGCTCCCCAATGCCTGCTTCTTGTCCCAGGTGACAGAGCAGGGACACGGGGACTTTTGGACCCTCTTTAGATCGGGCCTGGCTCTGGGTTTACTTGACCGGAGCATGGCAGTGTCCCCCAGGGTCCCCGTTGTCCATGGACACTGCAGGCCCCGTGTCCCAGAGCTAACTTGACCAGCATGGCAGTGTCCCCCAGGGTCCCCGTTGTCCATGGACACTGCAGGCCCCGTGTCCCGGAGCTCCTGTCCTGCTGCTGGCGGGGCGGTGCCGAGCGGCCACGCGTGCCCCACGGTCCCACCCGGCCGATGCCTCCTGGCCCTGCCACTGCCCCGGCAGCGAGCGAGATCCCCTTACACATTCCCCTCCCAAAATAGAGCAGGTTGAGCCTCTGGCCGTGCCGGCCAAACCCCCTGAGCCCTGTCTTTTGGGGCCTCTCCCTGGGAGTGTCGTGGTCCCAGGGCTTCCGCAGCTCCTCCTCCTGGGAGTGGGCACGGGAGAGAAGTGGTGGCTGCTGCTGAGCTCTTGTTGGCAAAGCGCTGGGAGGTTGTGCTGAGAGGGGGGAAGTTGAGTTGAGGAGTTTCAGGCTGGGTGGAGGATGTTGAGGTTGCGTTGAGGAAGTTGAAGATGAGAAGGTTACGTTCAGGAGGTTGAGGTTGGGCTGAGGAGATTGAGGTTGTCTTGAGGTTGAAGTTGAGAGGAAGCTGAGGTTCAGCAGAGGAGGCTGGGTTTGAGAGGAGGTTGAGTTGGCAGTGTTGGTTGGGTTGAGGCTGTGCTGAGGCTGTGTTGGTGGTCACGGGGGTCCCGCCCTGCCCGAGCTGATGCGGGTGCTCCCTGTGCTCCCTTCAGACGATCCGGATCCCGACGATGGCTTCAACTACAAACAGATGATGGTGCGGGACGAGCGGCGCTTCAAGATGGCCGACAAGGACGGGGACCTGGCAGCCACCAAGGAGGAGTTCACGGCCTTCCTGCACCCCGAGGAGTATGACTACATGAAGGACATCGTTGTGCAGGTGGGGCCGGCCTGCAGGCGTTTTGGGAAGCTCTGCTGGCGGGGGGTCACTGAGGGGCAGGAGTTGCTCTGGGCTCAGCTCATACTGGTGTCTCCTTGCAGGAAACCATGGAGGACATTGACAAGAATGGTGATGGTTTCATCGACCTGGAGGAGTACATCGGTGAGGCACTGCTGCTGCTCCGTGTCCTGTCCCTGTCCCCGTCCCCTCAGTGTCCCCCACCAGTGGGAGCCACTGCCACCATGTCCTTCCCTGCCCTCCGCCTCACAGAGTGTTCTTGTCTCTCTCAACTTCCACCTGCCCCCTCGTCTCCATCGAGGGTTTTCGGGTGAAATCATGACTCACATGGTGCTTTGGGACTTAAGGGACGGATTTAGGGGACTCAAGGCTTTGGGTCAATCCTTGGGCTGGGGACAGGGCCACGGGGCTGATGGTGCTCCTGCTCTCCCCCCAGGTGACATGTACAGCCAGGACGGTGACGCCGATGAGCCCGAGTGGGTGAAGACGGAGCGGGAGCAGTTTGTGGAGTTCCGGGACAAGAACCGCGATGGCAAGATGGACAAGGAGGAGACCAAGGACTGGATCCTGCCCTCGGACTACGACCACGCCGAGGCTGAGGCCCGGCACCTCGTCTACGAGTCCGACCAGGACAAGGTGGGCCAGCAGCTCTGGGGGGATTCCGGGAGCGGGGTGGGAGGAGGGGGAAGGAACGGGACGGGAGCTAGTGGGATGTGGCGTTCCCTGCAGGACGGGAAGCTGACGCGGGAGGAGATCGTGGACAAGTCAGACCTGTTCGTGGGCAGCCAGGCCACGGACTTCGGGGAGGCGCTGGTGCGGCACGACGAGTTCTAGGCTCGGCACCGCGCCTGTCGATGGGCTCCGTCCCTGGCCGAGGCCGTTCCTGCCGCGGAGAAACCCCATCCCGGCTCCCGGGGACGGGGCTCGGGAAAGCCACGCTCCCCTGGCGCCTGGGGCTCATCTCGTTGTGGGTTTCCCCCGGATTTTAATGACTTTTGGGTTATTTTTGTATGTTTTGGTTTTACCACGTGTGGAAACAGCTCCCCTGGTGCAGAGGGGCAGCGACGGGGCTGCCCGAGGCTGCGGGGCCTGGGGGCCTGGGGGGGGAGTGGGAAATTCACAGAGGGATTGGGATTGGAATTGCAGCTGGAATAAAAATTGGAATTGGAATTGGAATTGGATTTAAATCTGAGTTAAAAATGGAATTGGAATTAAACATTGAAATCAAAATTGAAAATTTAAATAGAAATGGAATTGGAACCAAAGAAGTGAAATTGAATTAAATGCAGACATTGATGCGAAATTGGAATAAAAAGTGAACATTGAAATGGAAATTCAAACCCAAGAAAACCCCAAAAATGGTCAGAGCAGCAGCAGGACCCGGGGGGTGACCCGGAGGTGACCCCAGAGAGGTTGGACCCTCCTCCCCTGTTGCTGCCCCATGGGATCTGGGCAAGACCCTTCCCCCTGGCCCCGCTCCAAGTGCCTTGAACCCCCCAAACCTCTGGGGGAGGGCCTCTTCCCACCATCCCACCCCGCTCTGAGACAATTCCCAAGGTTTTCTCTCTTCTTTGTTGTTTGTCCCCCTGCAGCTGCCAGAGCTGCGTGGAATCGGGCCCGGCCATCTCCAAATTCCCAGGTTTTCCCTTAAATCCTTTCCCAAAGGTTTAAAAGGGCTGACCGGATCCTCCCATCTCCTCCTCCTCCTCCTCTTTCTGTTCCTCCTTTTCCTCCCCTCCCTAAGTCCAGCGGTAAGTGGGTGGGGAATGTGGCCCGTGCAGGGTTTGGGAATCTGGGAATGTTGGGGCTGGTTTGGGACACCAGGGGTGATTTGGGGCAGTGGAAGTGATTTTTGGAACCCTGGGAGAGCCTCTGGTGCAGCCACCCAGCCCCACAACAGCCCCTCTCCTGACATCCCCCCGCTCCCCTGCATGAGGATGTGGGGCCCTGTGACAGCTCTGGACGTGGGTGCTTTGCCTCCTCTGGATTTATTCCTCGGTTTTCCCTCGGGCTGATTGAAGGGATCCGGATCGGTTGGAACTCAATAAACCTGTTCACCCCCCGATGGGCCGAGGGGGACGGACCCCAATTCCCTGTGTCGCCCTAAAGCAGGATCTGAGGGAGCCCCCTTGGACTGAGCCAGAAGGGTTCAGGCACTGGGGGGCCCTGAGGAGGGGAGTGGGGGGAACTGGGTGGGGGTGTGGGGGATATGGGGGCCATGAGGCCTGTGGGAGTCTTGGCCCTGGGGCTTGGGGGCTCAGCCCCTTGGAGGGAATCCAGCCCCATGGATGGGGGGGTCAGTCCCATCCCCACCCCACAGATGGGGCACCCAGGCTCAGCCCCATGGATGGGGACCTCAGCCCTGTGGATGAGGGGCCTTAGGCCCCACCCCAGCCCCACAGATGGAGATGGGTGGCAGCACCCCACCTCCCAGTGTGAGAGGGACAAGGGAGCAGAGTCCCAGCCTGTGTGTGGAGCACAGCCACCTGCAGGACCCCATGCTGCCCCGCCGTGGGGCACAGTTTCCCCTGGGACCCCCATCCCGCCCTGCAGTGGGGCACAGCCACCACCAGGACCTCCATCCCATCCCTCCATGAGGCACAGCCAGCCCCAGGCTCCCCCACTCCCACCCTGCTGCGGGGTACAGCTGCCCCTAGGACAGGCCCATGCCGTGGGTCCCCTGTCCCCTGGGCGCCAGGTGCTCAGCGGGTCCCCACTGCGCTCAGACCGCGGCCGTGGTTTATTGTCCCACCCGCGCTACATCCTAGGCTGGCCGGGGCCCCTGGGCCCCCAGCGCAGAGCCGGCCCCACGGAGGGGACAGCCGGGGGACAGCCAGGGGTCTTGGGGGCTGGGGCGGTGCCAGAGCCCCTCAGCTGGGGCCGACCTGGCTGGAGGACACAGAGGAGACCTCGGTGCGCTGGGCCGAGCTGGACACCTCGGAGTCGTCGGACATGGGCCGCCCGCACACCGTCTCCATGATGCAGGCGCGGAACTGCGGGGACACAGACGTGACACGGGGTCACAGGAGAGAGGACAGCTCCGCCTGGGGTCCCACTGGTGCAGTGTCCAGCCCTGGCACTGTCCTCACACCCTCAGATGCCACACTGGCCCCATCTCCTGTCCGTGGGGTCGTGGTACCCTCAGCCGTGCAAGTGTCCCTGGATGTCCCTTATACCCCACAAGTGCCACCCCCAGGTGTCCCTGGTCCCCTGATGTCCTTGGGCGCCCCTGCATGTCCCGGTTTCCCTGTGTCCTGGGGTGTCCCCATTTTCTCTGTGTCCCCCTTGCCAATGTATTCCTGTCATCCGAGTGTCCTGAGGTGTTCTCTCACTCTGGGTCTGCCTGAGTGTCCCTGCTCCTCGGATATCCTTGGGTACCCCTGGGTGTGCCCATCACCAGGTGTCCCTGGGTGTGCCCATCACCAGGTGCCCCTGGGTGTCCCCCCATCCCACATGTCCCTGGTGTCCCCCCTGCACGTGTCTGGGCTGTCTCCATGTTCCGTGTCCCTGCGGGTGTCACGGTGCCGTGGGTGTCACCTGTTTGTTCATGAAGCAGTAGATGATGGGGTTGTAGACGCAGGAGCTCTTGGAGAAGAAGGCAGGGACGGTGACGAGGCGCAGGTCGATGCCGTGGTCGCGGTTGTTCACCATGTACATGGCCAGCGCCGCGTAGGGGA
>VXBQ01000042.1:0-63015 GCA_013400175.1 Phainopepla nitens
CACTGGGGAGGCCACACCTTGAGCTGTGTTTCTAGTTTTTGGCCCCGTATGAGAAGATGGACATTGAAGTGCTGAAGCATGTCCAGGGATAGGCAATGGCGCTGGGAAAGGCTCTGGAGCACAAGCCTGGTTAGGAGCAGCTGAGGGAGCTGTGAGGTCTCGGTCTAGGAGCAAAGAAGCCTCAAGGGAGACTTTGTCACTCTCTACAACTCCCTGATAGGAGGCTGTAGCCAGGTGGGGGTCAGTCCCTTCTCCCAAGTCACAGGCATAGAATCACAGAATCAGCTAGAGTGGGAAAGATCTTGGAGATCATCAAGTCCATCCCATGAACAGGACAAGGTGAAATAGCCTCAATTAGCACCAGGAGAAGTTTAGATTGGGTATTAGGAAGAATTTCTCCATGGAAAAGTTTGTCAAGCACTGGAAGGGGCTGCCCAGAGAGGAGGTGGAGGCACAGTTCGTGGAGGTGTTTAAGGAAAGACTGGATCTGGCACTCAGTGCTCTGGTCCACTTAACAAAGGTGATGACTGGTCATAGGCTGGACTCAGTCTTGGAGGTATTTTCCAGTGCAATTGATGGGCATTGACTTCTCAGAGCTGCCGATATTTGTTCTGAGGAAATTCCCTTAGGAGTGGGCTCTTCACTGCACGTTTACCCATCAGCTGGTGTTTGTGATCTGGCTCCAGCTTTCCCCACTTGTTCTGAGAGGTTGATGAGTTTGGATGGAAACTGATTTCTTTGGGAGCTGCTTGTGGCTATTAAATCATAGACTCAGAGGTCATTGGGGAGACCCTCAGCTCCTCAGCACTGATGAGAGGTGTTGGATTCTGTGTGCCAGCCACCCCCCTTTGTCAGAGCAGAGCCTGGAGCTGGGGACACACACCTGGCCCAGGTATCCCCGTTTTGCTCCACCTGTGCTCTCTGCTGGGTCACACCTGAACCCTGCAAGTGTCAGGTGAGTTTAGAACCATCTCTGAATTGCAATGTCTGCATCTCTGCCAGGCAATATTTGGCAGCAGCATTTTTGGAACTATTCATGAAGCTCTGGGCTGCAGGTGTTATTTGCCTTGCACAGCTCAGGGACCAGGTGTCCCTCTGCTCACCTTCCCTACAAAGACCACAGGGACACGAGCCACCAACTCTTACTGAAATGTTTATTAAGATCGAACTTCGGAACAACGGATTGGAACACAATGTCTCATGGTGCAGAATATTTCTAAACTGATTTTTTTCTTTTCTATGCATAAATGGAAAAAAAAATCAAGATTATACAAAAAGAACAGAAAGTGCAGAACACGATAAAACAGTTCTCATGCAACAATTTTTTTTTAACCTTTAAACAGAAAATAAGCTCAACAGTGTAGAAATAAAAATCATACATACATTATGCCGTCTACGCACTCAAACATTCATCTGTGACATCACTTTTCTTTATCCCTTTTTCCTCATAAAACAACATTATGTGTTTAACACATGCTTATAAACATTGCTAAACTCAGCAAGAGCTATTATAGTGCCCCAACTTAATAAGTTGATAAAAAAGTAGTTGTCATATGGCCAGTTCACAAAGGAACTAAATATTCTCTTTTTTTTCTTTTTTTTTTTTATTTTTTTATTTTTTTTCCCCGCTATGAGATGCCTATATGCAGCTTTCTAGTAATACGAGGCATTTAAAATAAGCTGGTCATTTGGCTACTTAAAGGGCCTAGTGTTCATGTTACATCAAGCAAAACAAATTCACATTGGGAACTGCCAATTTGTTGAGAGAAAAGTCTGGATTTTGGGGTTATTTATTACAATTTGGCTGTCGCTAAGAACTGAGTAGGTGCACAGTAAATAAGGTGACAGTGAGTTTGACTAAATGCTGAGCTTCACCTCAAACTTTCAAATTTAAGAATAAATGTGCCAGAGGAGGTCAAATTGAACCATGCTCTGCATTTTCCCTAAAATTTTAGCAGGTCACAAGGGCACCAAAAGCCTTTTGATTACAGCAGATGCTCTCTTTTGGTAGGGATGTATTTGTCCCTCCTGGGCACCCCTTGTGCTCCCTGGGGTGAGGGAAGCTGAGGTGGAAATTCAGGTGAAGCTGCTCGGGCTGAGGAACCAAACCAAAGCGGTTTTCCAGGAAGTGATTTTAATTTAAACAACAGGAAAACCTGGAACACCTTAATAAGCAGATCAGTGGGTGCGAGTGCCAAGCCAGGAAAAGGAATTGAGCCTTTCTGTTGTTTTCTAAGGCAGTTTCTGAACTATTGAGCCTCAAATTCAAACTCCAGTTGGTGTTTGAGCTGCTGCAGCTCCTTTGGATGCAACATGACAAAGAGAAAACTTTGGGTAGCTCCACTTTTTCCAAATGACCATTTTGTGACATGCTTTACAAACGTTCAGCTTTGTCATTTAAGGAAGGAAAACAGCTAAAGGATTCTCTGGAACCATAAAATTTCTGCAAACAAAAATAAAATTTGGTATTTCTTCCACACAGTCATCAGTTACATTTCTGTGCAACATTTGGTGTCCATTACATTTATTTGGCCTATTCAAAGGAAACGAGGACAAAACAGCTGCAAAGAAAACCAACTTCTCTTTCATGACAGACACTTCAGATGCCGAAGCTGCTACATGTGCTTGGAATATCATGCAGGAGTTCATTTGTTCATTTAAATAGGATATACATTTATAGCTGAGCATCAGACTAGGATGAGGGAAACCTGGAAGAACTCCGTTGAAAACATTGTGGAATACAGTGACAGCAACACACAACCCCCAAAGGTATTTTGGCCCAAGCAGTGTGTCTGGAAATGTACAAACACAGAAGTACAGACACACACGCATCCCTAAAAACCCTCACGTCTCAGCACCTGTCTCCTGCGCTTCTCTCCTGCCCAGATGTCCCAGCTCCCCCAGGAACAAAATGTGGCTTTCTCTACCTTTACTCACAGATGTGAGTAAACATCTCAGCCTGCATGGCTGTGAGACCTGGCAGCCAGGAAAATCCTGCTTTTCATGATGGGTGCTGGAAGAAGCCAAGCTCACCTCGGACCACGGGCTGGGGCCATGTTCTTAACGATGGAACCGAGGTTCTAATGAGGTACCTGGCAAAAAGCACCATGGTTCCTGCTGTCATTCCAAGTGCTGAGGGGTTCAGATCAGGTGGGAGAGGGCTAAGAAAGACTCAGGCCTTGCCTGTGAGGAAAAGCTCACGAAGCTGTTCCATCCTGGGGTCTGAGTGTCAGCACTGGCATCAGCAAGAAAACCGGGAGGGTAAAGCTGCAGCCACCTCCTTTTCAGACTGATGTCCTGGGAGTATTTCAGAGCCTAGAAAAGGCTCCAAATGAGAGGGGAAAAGGACATGGTGTGTTTCAAGAGCACAAACCTCTGTTGGATTTACTGGACTCCTCCTTCCTGATGATGAACAACCCCTATCTTGCCACAACTGCTCATAGCCAGCACCAGCAAACCCGCAGATTTTTGTTATTAAAAGGCTATTTAGGCAATAAATCTCTATGAAATCATCAAACCAGAAGGAAGAGAAACATTCCTAAGAAATTATTGCTTCTGGAGTCCAAAACTGCCATCCACAAACAGCACAGATCTCACTGGCCTCTAGGAATAACTCAACAGGGCCAAACCCACACTCTGCCCTTCCAAGGGGTGAAAGTTAAAGCTTCTCTGCTCTCCCATGAAACATCTCGAGTCGTGCAGCTGATTGACCACAGACCTCGAGGGTCTGAGCACCAGCAGTGCCTTGTGTCACACATCACTGCAGCAGAACATGTTAAAATTGTTTATAGTATTGAACAACACAGAACTGAACCACTGAACCTTAGTCCTGCTATGCTGAAGGTCCAATGGGATGACTTGAACTAGACAGGAATACAAACAACAAAAAAAAAGATGTTCACTGTCACCAGGAAGGACAAAAAAAAGCCACTTCAAACTTCTCTTTCCACAAGCTCTGCAACAAATACATAAAACTGTACTACTTCATCTTTAATTGTTGTGAAAAAAAAATCATTTCTGTATCAAAAGATAAGGTAAGGGACAGATGAAGAAATAAATCATTGTCCACTCTACCCTGAGAAGTGCTGGGGCTAGAAAGAAAACTTTCACATCCAAGGAAAAGCCCTTGGGAAACCTCAGCAAGTGAAGCCAGTGTGGGGGTTTCCCAGGCTGGCCCAAGGACAGGAGGAGATGCTTTGGCTGGGGCTCCCCAAGTTAATTCTTCTGGCAACACTACAAAAACTTCAGCACATTTACAAATGAATAATTATTTCCTTTGCCTTTACCAGGGAGTGAAATCAGCTTCCTGCTGTGGCAGTGTGCGTATTCCTGCGTTATGAGCCCCCATAAACAACTCCAAACACGGATTTTAACATCCAGTTCTTAGAAATGAAGCCATGCCAAATGCTGTCTTGTGACAAAACTGGCCCTGCTCTGCCTTTGCTTGAAGACTCTGGCTTCAGAATGAAAGGTCCTTCCTCCATCCTTGCTCTTCCCAGGCTGAAAAAGCTCCATAAACAGGGGTGAGCTCACTCCCAGAATGGTTTCATGTTCCCTCTGTGGGATGTGATGTCAGAGACAGCTTCAGCCTCTGCTCCCTCTCTGCAGCTACTTGGTCAGTGTGAAGGTGCAGTGAAAGAGATCTTGGCTTAGAAAGTGCAGTGTGGAGTAATGGAGATTTGATCCATGCTGGTTCACGGAACCCTTGGGAAAAGGGTAAGGCTGGCACCGGTCAGAAGATGCAGGTTTTTAAAGAAGAACCTTTCCAGCAGCAGAGATTAAAATAAGGAGTATTTGACAGTGGTTCTTTAACCAAAAGCAGAATCTTCAAGGAGCTTCAAAACTAAAATATTAAAGCCACTTTAAAATGTGTAACTCAGTATGTAACTTACACGAATGCCAGTTCTAGGGTGAAATGCAACGCTTGTCTCTCACACATGAACATCACCAGAATATATTAAATGTAACTGAGGTGATAAAATTCATGGCAGAACTTCTCACAACTGCTTTCTTCAATAAGGTCTCACACTCTTCAGTAGTATTGCTCCCCTGGCTGAACACAGTTCACAGTACATATTCTACATAAAAAATATTTGCCATAGGGAAAAAAAAACTCCCTCAAGCCACTTGGAAAAACAAATACAACTCCTAAGTCCTGTGTGATTACATGTACTTCAGTGCTCTGTGATGTCATCAGCCTAAAAATATCGTCACTCTTGATAGCAGAGGCCACAGGCATTGACTGGAAGCCTTCAGAGAAACCCACAGGTGCCACCTTCAAATACACCCAAACATCCATTTCTCAAATACATTGACAATTCAAGTAATTCATTAAAAACTGCTTTTCATATTGAAATATAGTTTCTTTGACTGAATGCTTGGATTGCAGCATGATTGCAGGCATTTGCAAGTCTTGGAGGAGGAGGAGCTTGAGGCAGCAGGAATTTGCTGTGTTTACCTGTCCAGCACATGGATTGATGGCAGCCCAGGGGGCCCAAGCCAAAATGAGCCAACAACATCACAAACATGTCTTACAAATGACAATCTCAAGTTTGTGAAACACAAGTTTCGAAAGTTGCTTTAAATGGCTGCTGGATAATGATCCAAACCTATTTTAAATCAAGTTAGCACAACTCTTTCAACCTCTTTCCAGAAAAGTATCTTTGCACTGCAGCTGTGTCCTGAATCACGGAAGGGGACGTGGAGGATCTGCTGACGACATTGGTACAGCAGCTCAGCCTACAATTCCTCCAACACAGGGACTGGAACAGCAACATTTGAATTTTAAGGCCTAAAAACTGTTTCTGACACGTAATTTTATACACCCAGACTATGCCATAAAATGACGGAGGTAGGCCTTGGGTTCTCCTCGTTGTACTGACCCCGCGCCTTTACCTCGGCTGCTGCACTCCAGCCAGGAGGTTAAAGGATCGTAAAAAGTGCAATTAATCAATGACTTCCTTTCCCTATGGAAGAGAATCTGCACGCCCCCTCCCATGAAGCTGACACAAGAGATGCCCTTTCTCCACGGCAGCTTCCTCCAGAGATGATCAGGTTTAAATGCTGAGAAAACCCCCCGAGTTCACCGGCACGTGAAACTCTCAGCTAAAAATTGTCACAGCGTATTCCAACAACATTCATAAAATGCAGCACTTGTGATAGAGAAACCTGTGAGTGCTGGTCACCTCTCCCAGCTGCTGCTTCTTCCATCTACAGCTGACATCCAGCACCCAGTGTCACACTCTCCTGACAAGCAGCAGATTTGGGAGTGGTTGTGAATAGTATGACTAAAAGAATTCACAGCAGTTTCTTAGAAACTGCAGTAATTGCTTTTTTTTTTCTTGAAAATAATTGCAAATAAAAGGATTCTGCAGTAATTGCACTAACAAAAACATGAAGTCTAAAATTAACGTAGCTGTCAGACCAGTAATATCATGCTTGTGAAAAAAAATCCATTGACGTCTAAGCATTTGATTCAGTTATTATGCTAGTGAAATCTGAAATGTTCAGACAAATAAATGGCAAGAGACTATAGATCGAGATAGCTTCCATTTTCTGTTAGTTTAAAAACAGCTGAAAACTTAATTTTTCTACCTGCTAATTGTATACACTGTGAGTCTCATGCAGATTAATAAAACTTATTTGAAATCTAAATGTATTCTTAATCAAAAAGTGTTCAGAAACGACGTTTCTAAGTTGTAGAGAAAGCAATTAGCATTAGAGTGACCTGCTCAAACCTAGAGGAAGGACTATAGAATTTCATTTACATTTTTGCACAAAACTGCCTTTTCTTCTGCAAATTTTAGCTACAAGTAGTGAAGGTCATAACTTGCTTTCCTGGAAAAAAAAAAAACCAAACAAAAAACCCTCAACAAAAGTTCTTTCTCCTGCACCTGCACTCCTTGGAATGTGGGTGAACACGTGTGGGCGGCCTCACACGGCTGACTCGCCCTCCGGCTCCGCTGCCGCGGCTCCTCTGCGCGTCAGCTTCAGCACCGTCGGCTTCTCCGTGCCCGCGCCGCTGCCCTCGGCTGTCTCTGGAGGACCCAGTCCCTTCTGCTCTTCCTTTGGCTCTTCGTTGACTTCGGGGTAAATCACCAAGAAAGTCGCTGTCAAAAACCCCAGGAAGGATCCCACCGAAGCCACCATGGGGATGACTCTGACGGTGCCGACCATGTCCACCACGCCGCCGAGCGCCGAGGCCACCAGGATCTGGGAGATGTAAACCTGACAGGACAGGATGGCGCAGTCGATGCCGAACCCTCGCTTCGAGTTCCCGGGGCTGTGGTGAATGTACTGCAAAAAGACAGGAAATGTGGTAGGAGGCAAAACAATGGATGAAAGCAACACTTAAACACCAGAACTTTGCTCAAATTTCTTAGCCCCATGGTCAACTTCACATCATCTCTGTGCAGCACCATGACACAACTCCAGAGCAACAGCCTCCTTATCTGCTCAGCAACAGCCTCCTCAGGACCCTGCAGCTCGAGGCAGGTATTGACTGGATCACTTCTAGCCCAAATCAGGTCCAAGATTAGGTTTTATAAAAACAATTTTACATGAAACATTTCATGTTACATGAAACATTAATTTTATGATCATAAAAAGGAATCCCCCTCTCAATCGCAATTCAGGAACTTGTAATAAATGATCCTCCTGTAATTTGTTAATCCAAATGGAACAGTGGAATGACACTCTTGGGAAGTAAAATTCTCCTTGTTTCCAGCAGAATTGTTTTGCTTTACGCAGCCCCAAAATTACAGCTGCATTTCCGGACTCACTTCAAAATCTAAGACTGAAAAGCCTGAGTAACTCTACCACGCCACATCCAAGACAGGAGCAACAACCAGATATATAGTAAATACTCCCATAATAATTTAATTTCTCTTCATCTGCCATACACACTCAGATTGTTTTATACCTCAACACAGGAAAAAGCCATCATGACCCCCTCTGAGCCAACTCAATGCCAAGACAATCTGATTTCAGCACCAGCTCCCGCTATTTACTATCCATTAAAGCTTCGGCACAGATCCCAGCAAAGCAGGTATCTTTAATAACTGGATTTAACAAATCCATTTTGCCACTGTGATCTTAAGAGAAACAGGAATGTTCTGCCTTGATTCACATATATTCTCCAAATATCCCACATACCTGTTTTATCTCATGGTATTGTCCCAAAAGCGCGTAGGGGCAGTAGGAGATGCTCATGGAGACTATTCCCATCGTGCTGATCATTATCATGGTGACGTACACGTTGGGGAACATGGCCATCACTGCTGTGCCAAGGGAAAAACCCAGCGTGCCCAGGATGTAGATCACTTTTATGCTAAGATCGTAGTTGTCCAAGTATTTCTGCAACAAGGCTGCAGAGATAAAGAATAAAATGGGAATCACAGAATGGTTTGGGTTGGAAGGGGCCTTAATGACCATCCTGTTCCAAGCACCCCTGCCACAGGCAGGGACTCCTTCCACTATCCCAGGCTGCTCCACGCCCCATCCAACCTGGCCCTGAACACTTCCAGGGATGGGCAACCACAGTTTCTCTGGGCACAGTTTCTCTAGCCTCACCATCCTCACAGAGAAGAATTTTTTCCCAATATGCAACCTAAACCTACTTTTTTCAGTTTGAAGCTATTTCCCCTTAAACATCAGTTTACTCACTAAAGTTTCAGGGGATTGATGTGGCCATGGCAGCTCTATACCCTGTTTAGGAGGGGGATGCTCATACGTGGGCTGTCTGACCAGCACAGCCCAGCCCTCACTGGGAACAGGATGTGTTCCTGCTGCAGAAAGAGCCTGCCCCCACGGTACTGAGCTGTGCAGACATGCCTGCTATGTGCTGCAAAAGGCAGAATTTAAGTCTGGCAAAAATTCTCAGTTTCACAGTCTATTGCAAGCTCAAATTATCTGCAGAATGACTTTCAGAAATACATATTTATAATTTTGATTTAAAAACAGTCTTTGCAAAAACCCTCTTGCATATGCTTAAATCTTCTACCAAGCATGATTTTAGTTTCCTGAAGGTTTGTTAAATGCCACTCATATCCTTTGATTTCATTTTGTGCTTTATGCCACTTGACCATCTGTTCATATTTCCACCTCTACATTTGGAGGAACTTTTTAATGTTGATTCTTAAAGAAGCCCTTCCCCTTATGACTGGAAGAAGTGCTATTCCAAAATATCCTTTACCTCAAACAAGGAGGTAGATGCCAACTGAAGCAACACTGTTTCAGGAGGGCCAGGAGTTAGATGATCCCCGTGGGTCACTTCCAACTCAGAATATTTCAAGATTCTGCTTTTACCTTAAAAATACACGCAGGAGGTGCATTCCACTGTGTGACTGCACAGTCTCTTACCTGAACAAACAGCAGCAGTAGCAGCATAAATCACCAGCCCCCAGCATCCCATCTGAACTCCAGCATTGTAGGCGTGCAGCTCAGTCGAGTTCGAAGGGGCCTGCAACAGACACAAACACCAAGACCCCTTGGTTGTACTGAGCACAACTCAGAAATGAGGGACTCTGAGCAGGTCTGCCTAGGGGAACTGCTCTCTTACCTTCGGATCGCCCTGGAAGATGACCTGTCCCATGAAATCCGTATAGAACACGGCTTCAGCAATGATGGAGAACCAAGTCAGGAGGTGGCAGACGCACAGCCTCAGCAGCTCCTTGGGCATCTTTAGCATGGACAGCCACAAGAGTCTGACGGTGGTTTCGGTCTCGCCCTCCTCGCTCTCCGTGTCCCCGCTGGAGTTGGTGGTGCCGCTCTGGTTGCGGTGCCGGCAGCGCTGCCGCTGCCGTTTCTGCATGTCGTAGATGTCGTTCATGCTGCGCGAGGACTTGATGAGGACGATGGCATTGGCGCGGCGGAAGCGGTACCGGTGGGAGCCGATCTTGCCGTAGTACGAGAAGGTGTAGGACGGCTGCCGGTAGAACATGTGCCTCCGCCGCCGCATGGAGTTGGAAGTGCTGGATTGCTTCATGCCTATTCTGGCGTGGCCGTTGAGGAACTCTTTTGGTAGGGAGCCGTTGATGTTTGGGATTTTATCTTCATTTAAACGATTATCGAGCAACATCTCCTCCTCCTTCTCATTCTCCCTGAGGAAGGCGGACAGGTGGTTGAGTTTGGACTTCATGATCTCCTGGCTGGTGTTGTGGGGAGTGTTTGGATACGAAGCATCCTGAAAAATGGAGGGTTCGATGTCATGCAGGAAAAGCAGCTCCGATTCAATTTCCAGTGTGGCATCAGGCATGTGCAGAACTGAGTCGCTCTTGCTTCTCACAATGTTCACCTCAAGGAACTCCATACTGAGGTCATGCTCCGACTGAACCTCGTCATGGAACATGGAAGCTCCGTACGGCTCTTCCTCACTAATTACATTCAGCCGATTCAGAGGGGGGAGACTGCCACTAAATTTGGCACTGGAAAGTGTGTCTCCTTCGTCATCGATCCTGTCCTGCTGAGGGTTATATTGCTCCTCTTCAATGCTAAAAAGGTGCAGAGCAACGGAGACAGAGAAAATAATGGCTGCAAAGAAAAAAAGGACTTGCTCTTGAGATTTAAAAATGCTACCCAAGAAGGTCTGTGTCCAGTCCAGCCCTCCTAACATATAACCAATCGCTCCTCCAAGACCTGTGGAACACAAAAAAGTGAGAAGTGAGTTCAGGAAAATTCAATTCAGCCACAACCTGGTCTTCAGGAAGACTGAACAGCTGCCAAAAACATCTCAGGTAACTCCCTACCAGCTGAAAATGCATGGATGTTCAGGGCCATGTCTTGCTCTTCACTGTCCACCACATCCAACAAGTAGGCCCGAATTGGCCCTTCGGTTGCATCGGCACAGAAGTCCAACACCACAACCCCAAGCACCGTGAGAACTATTCCAATGGGCTGCTTGTCCGGGACATCACCAATAGCCAGACCTGGGGAGAAAAGGGAGAGGTATCTGAGCATCTCATTTAAAAAGGGCAAACTCCTAAGAACAAGCTTAACACCTCAAGAGAGAGGTGGCCAACACGCTCACTGCAAACATTCCTTTATGGAACAAAATGGCACTTTCAGCTCTTTGGAACCGCATCATGGAAGGTCTGGGACAAGGATGGTTGTTATGTTCTTAAGACTGACATTTATCAAATTGTTATTTTATAAAGCATCTCTTAAACCTCTGGGAACACTGGATATTATTTTGTATTCCTCCCACATATTTTCCTTCGCATGCTGAAGGCTGTTTTTATAAAAGACAGTCATGGTGGGAGAGGGGAGCATTCAAAATGGCATATTTCATCAGTCAGATACATCCACAGGTAACTGCACTGCTGGTAGCATTCCTGACATGAGGCTTAATGTGCAGTAATCCCAGTACACGAGGATAAAGTGAAATTTAACCTCTTCATCTCTCTCTTTGCTTTTCTTAAACATTCTTATTTTCTAGATCACTTTTTATAAGCCAAACTTTTAAGGATGAAGCAACATGGATGTATTTTGCACTGCAAAAAGCATCAGTCAGCTTCTGTTGACAGCATGAGATGAAATGCTTTTTGTCTACAGAGCAGAAAGGCAGCATCAGTGCAGAGCTGGATAATATGTCAGTGACAAAAGCATGCATTACTCGAATCACAGAGGTTTAGGAGTTACACATGAGAGGCTGATAAAACCATTAGTGTAACTGATTAAAATGTCTGTGAAAGGAGATGAATTGGCTAAGCCATCAAAAATCATCTACATCTCAAGTGCTGATTCCTTCATATTGAATCCCCATTTTACACCAAGCCCTTTGAAGGTTAAAGAAGTTTATAAGTGTTCCACACTCAGCTGAACCCTACAGCAGAAAACACCAACAGTGCTTTAGATCTGCTGGAAACCTGAACAGGGCAGGAGAGAACAGGGTTGGGTAAGGTGTTCTCCTGGGACATGGCTGTATCATGATTTGGATTAGCCAACCTCTGTGCTCCTGGTTCCCCTCCCTATGACTACTACTGCCAGAGACCACCTTATGAGAGTCTGATACAGTTGTTGCAGCATTTCCTTTTGTCCCAAATTGCAATCAGGATTGCAAGTAACTGGAGACTGAGGATAGGAAAGTGAAGAAGAAAAATTGACAATGTTTTTGTGCTGCTTTATTAGAAGGCTCCAAAATAAGCCTATAAACTGAGCCTGAGATTTGCTTGCCATTATCAATGACTCCTGACCTAAACTACTGTATGGAACTGAGAGCTTCTTATCACTTAAAATCTTGTAAGAGGGTTGCAGCCTAACATCCTGCAAACATCAGGAGGAAGAGGAATAAGTCTTGGAGACACAACAACTAAATACAATTCATGACAACTAAATACAATTGATATCAAACCATACAGTCACCCCAGGACAATGCCATACAATAACAATTCAAATAAATAATATTTATTGTTTGGATAAATTAAAAAAGCATAAACTAAATGTCATCTATCAGAATAGTTTGTCCACTGCAGTTTGCAGAGAACTGAAGCCAATCATATGGCACTCCAGTCTGGCTTTAATAGGCTGAGCTAAGCTAACATTCCACTGATTTCCCTCAATTAGTAGACCTGTTTCACAATAGAGCTGCATCTAACCCCAAAAAAGAGAGCCAAGAGGATGTTATTAGGTGCTAAGTTCCTTTTGTTTGCATCAGTCAAATAATTTTGTAAACATTTTCCTAACCTTACTTGCTGTCACCTCTCCTACAATAAATTTACAAAGAGATTGTAGATTAAATTCATAGTAAACTGTGTTCAAGGGAAACTATTTTTACCAACTTTGATGGGGGCTCAGGAAAAATTATTTTCCCACATAGTTTTTCATAAACAAATATTAACTGTGTTCTGGACTTTTTCAATACCGGGTCTAAGAAAAGCACAAGAAAAAGTGAAAAGATAATTTTTGAAATAATGCTGGAAACAGGATGTGTTGCCAGATATGCATTAAAGGGAAAATGGATCACAACAGGAAACATTTCCCTGTGAACAGGTTGCTACAATTTTCCCATGTCAAGGATCGACCAAATTTGTCTCAGCCACAAACACTATGCTGGCAACCATTGTATTAATAACATTGTTATTAATTGTTACAGCTACGATTGCACAATGCTCAGCACAGAGCTGTAACTCGTGAGTTCAAATAATAACGGGCAAGATGGACAGAGCTCAAGTGCAGGGCTGTGGAGAAGTCTAACGATTTTAACATGAAACACGAGGTAAACCAACTGCAGAACATTATCTTTACAGGAGGTAAACCAACTGCAGAACATTATCTTTACTTCCTACATTAAAATCTCAAAGCAGGTACATTAGCAGGGGATGCAGGTAGAGGATTTCTTTGTTCTTTACCTATCACAGAGCCATTAAGGAAAAGTGCAACTCCAAAGAGGACACCAATGCAGAGAGCAAGGATGAAAGGCCGCCGGCGGCCCCAGCTCAGCGTGCAGCGGTCACTGGCCGAACCTATGAGTGGAGTGAAGATCAAGCCCAGGATGGGGCTGAGGAACCAAGTGAGGCTGTAGTATTGTTCAGGAAGACCTAGAATGAAGACAGAAATGATGGAAAGGTTATGTGGTACACACCAAACATTTCACTCTATATATGAAGTTTTGTTACAACATTGAAAATGGTACAAATTGAAGGCAGTTCACCCTCAATGTACCCTGAATTCTCTCCCAAATTAAAAACTCATTTAAGATTCTTTAGCAATGGTTAAAAAAACAGCTAAGGAAAGCACACATCATTTACCTTTCAAATACCTGGGCAAAAAGAAGGTAACAACTGGAGTATTTCTGCTACTGAATCTTCTATCGATTTGTGGAACATAAAAGCAAAGATTTTGGGGTGCTTGGAAGCTGCCTGGCTATTGTATACAGAGATCTTCTGCTCAACAAAGCTTTTAAGATTCAAAATAGAACATTATAGTGGTGCTGTTTTCATTTAAGACCACTCTCACAGAAGGGTTATTAAAGATTTAACGGACTGAGAGTGAAGGACAGAATTTGAATGTCTTATGAAATGTCCCATTTCTAAGCACAAAAGTGTTTACTTACAAACATGAAAAACAGACAATAAAAACAATAATCAGTAATTATTCATCAACTTAGATAAATGGAATGTTTGCTCATCCCCACTGTCTTTGCTTTCTTTAAGAACAGAAATGACTATTCATAGTTAAAAAGAAAGTTAAAATTTACTACGTAGCGCTTACTAGAAAACAACAAGTTGCTAGAAACAGTAATTTCTGGAGAAGAAAGAGCTCCCAAGCCCTGCTGTCCACATCCCCAGCACGGAGCAGTGGCCTGCAGGTGGCAGACTGGCCACAGCAGCAGCCACGCCGCCTCCTCCGGGACCTGCCTCCCGCTCCTTTATCAGCGCAGGGCAGGTAACATCCGACATGGTTCTTAGAAAAACGTTAAGAACAAAACAATCTATTTCTTGCAGTCCAACTGATGCCAAGTCAGAAAAACTCAGTGCCTTTATCCCAGGAAGGAAAACCATTTATTATCCAAACCCACATATGGTGAGTGTGAGCAGCATTTGACCTTTGCTGGTGAGATCAACCTGTACCTCGTGCTCCCTGTTCTGCGCACTGAGGCATCCATTACCAAGCAAGATTATACCAATCCCTGCCCAAAATAGCCTCTGATGCAAATTTGGAAGTCTAATCTGCTGCTTTTTAAAGTAGAACCAAATCTTGACTAGCAACACTGACTTCTTCCACGAGGCAGATCAGATTTTCCCAAGAGTGTTGCGCACTCTGTGGTGATACAGAGATTATATTATGGAAAATAGGCTACTTTTTGGCATAAATAACCAATTTCATCATCAGGATTCAAAATCCAGGTCTGAGGCCAAGGTCTGTGTGATTTGACTCTACTTTGGCTAATGAGCAAACTAACATTGACAGCTGCCCTGATGAGTCCAGAGTTATTGGAAGAGACCTGCCCCAGCTGAAACTTCCCAAGCTGTGTTTGCCATGAACCTTGTGCCAAAGGGCATGGCATCACGGTTCAGCCACCTTCCCTTGTTACAGGCAGCTGCAGGCCTCTACTGAGGCCAACACTCCACATCAGTACTTACCATGGAACTACTGACTCCTTTTGCACAGGATTTACATCTTTAGGAAAGGGCTGTGTTTGTTCAGGTGGCACCACGTTCCATCATGATTCAAATCTCCTGCTTAGCTTTTCCTGCTGTTTGGTGATGTCTTGGCTGACATGGAAGTTTCAGCTGAGACATAATTCTGTGTGTGTTTTCATTGTAGACCTAAAGCTTTTGTTCAAGAAGCCACGGTGCCTCCAGACAGCAACATTTATTTGCACCAGCTCCTCTTCATAAACACTATCCTCATCAAAGATGCACGTTAGTAAGCCAGCAATTCAAGCACAAGTGCAAGGAAAACTTCCATCTCCCAGTGCTTTTAACACTCCCTTTAACTTCACCAGGTTCAACAGCTTCCCAAGCACACAAGCAGGTTCAGGCAACTCACGTTTAACTGGCACCTCACCTGCTCCAAGATGTTGACATTTATCAGTGCCTGAGCCAGCTTAAAATTAATTAATGATGGGGAAGAGGAAACATTTGGTTCAAGGCAAGTTAGACTAAAGGTGGGGCATGATTCATTCAGGGCGAATGATTTTTCTGCAGGACACAGAAGAAATGGCAAAGTGTAAATACTCATCCTATTTTGCCTGCACAGAGCCATCGTGGGAGCAGTGGTTAAGCACCCAAGGTTGCTACTGTGTGAGGCCAAGTCCCTGCAGAGTATGTTCCAAACACAGTGAGAGGCTGCAGCTCAACCAGTGTCATGGATTTTATTGCAGTGATCACCAACATCTGGAATAACTTGGTGGCGTTTCACTGCACGAGGGCTGTGTGCTGAAAGCAGACATTGCTTTTCTGAATTATGTTGTGACTTGTGAGTTATGAGCTGGGATGTCTCAATCGAGCTCATCCATCAGTAAACACTTGAGAGATGCTGGGAAGGTTTTGCAGTAAATCATAGAGAAACTTTAAATAAACACAGGGGTGAAGGCTGGCAAGAGCTCTGTCATCAGCCCAACAAGCCTCATCATATCTTATGCGAATAAACTATCAAATAGACATATTTAAGTAAAATGGACATAAAGAGATTCTCTTTTAATAACCCAACATCCATTGAGACAAACAATTTGTTTTAATGGAGACTGTGAGCAGAAACAACAAGGAAACACTGGCAGATCAGGGACAAGCAATAGGAGTGCAAATCAGGGAACACCAGGGCTTGGCACAGCTCACTGTCCCTCTGTCCTTGAGGCCATCACTTTGTCTCCAGTCTGCAATGACACTTCTCTGTGGTGTACACACATGTTAACAAAAAAAAAAAAGTTCTGGAAACACACAAACCATTTGAAATGATGATTTGAAATGACTTCTGCAGAGAACTAAAAACTGTTTACAAATATTTCTCCTTCAACTGCAAAACTTGCACATTTCTAAACCAGACAGATAGGTGATTTTTTATGCTTCATTTATACAGCTAACTGTCATAAAAATGTCCTGAAATTATTAGAAAACATTCAGTACTTGACTTCAAGTACTCTCAAGATCGACTTTGCATGTAATAACTCAAAATCAGATTAAGGTCTGGTTTGATTTTACAGGTCAGTAAAAGGAAGGAAAAAAGGTTTTTTACCCAACCTCTGATACATGACTAAAATGAATGAGTTTTATCTCTCCATGCATGAGTCAGAGGAAAGAGACTGAAATGCTTTCTTGGGAAGAATTTAATTTTACTTATTGCAAAGGGTGATCTTCCTAACATCTAAGTATTATAAATAAAAGCCTGAATCTAAATATTTACAGTGAAAATGGCTTACTTTGCAGAAGACATGAATCTCAATGATTTCGGAGCAGAGCCATGGATGTAGCTTTTATGGAAGGGTAAAAAGGACACTTGAAACCCCAAGGACATTATGTTTCAAGATTCTTCTTTAGAAAAAACACTTTGATATTTTTTTATTGAACTAGTCATTAGCAGCCAAAATATCTATCTTTAGAGAAAGAGGTCATGATAAAAATCTATACAAGAATTAATAGCCCCATGCCAAGAAAAATGGAAGAATTTCTAAAAAGCTTTGAGTGCTCCCCCAAGTAAACAGGAAAGGGATAACTTTCAAGTGAAACATGAGCCATTCCCATAGATTGGGTAATGGCAGGAATCCCTGACATGAGCATAACCTGCTTTCTCTCTTGCTGGAGAAGCCATGCCATGGGACTGCTTCCACAAGCTAAGTGGCAGAGCCCTGATAAACTGCATTCCAAGAGTAAGCCAGCAGTTTATAAAATCATCATGAGTGTTTTACACACAGTTATGCAGAATTCCAAACTGTTACCATTTATTAAGTGACGTGTATGGCTTTACTGTAAGTATGTAAACTGTGAGATGGTCACACCAGAATTTAGTTGGTTACTCAAGTGGAAAACAACTGAGTGGGGTTAGAGAAGACTCCTGCAGGAAGCAGATGCACATGAAAACTAAAAGCAGTACAGGAAAAAATTATTCTGCTGTTGGGAGAATTCCCTCCTGAACCTGACAGACTCTTCACCTGAGCAATGCACAGGCAGACTGAGTAATCATTGTAGCAATGGGCAGGAAAGTGAATTATGCAGAGTTTCCTTCTGTGACTGCTTTCTAGATCTGAAAGTTGAGATGTGTAATTGAAAAGCTCAGTCTTCCCAGTGAACCAAAACTCTGAAGAGCTCTAGTGCCCAGAAGAGTCTTCTCTCTCTTTATAGATTTAGGTGTCACCTCGGACGTCTCTGCTCAGCATTGTTGCTGGGAAACCAGACTTTTGTAAAGCTCACAGCTATGTTCTACCAAGAGTTTTCCAGGAAAGAGCTTTCTGAGGCATTGAGCACAACCTCCACTGTCCCACGAAGTGAGACTTCAAAAGGTACCTCACAGATGCTTTTCCTAAAATTCACCCTTCATGCTGGCAGAGTCTGCAGAATTTTCATCATTTCAATAGTAGCTTGCTTTAGTGCTAGACATTTTCATTTAAATGAGAACATTCCAGACAGACAAGAAGAACTCCAACCCCAAAATACTATTTTCCCCTTAAAAGAGGCTGTTCTGGTTTTAGTATCTTGAATGTCTGCACACATGATATGCATATTTAGGTTGGCGTGCGTGATTTGGCAGGAGAAGTAAAAAAAATAAGACTGAAAATTGAAATACTTAAAGAAATTGTGTATGTATGTGTGTGCCTGAGTGTCTATGTTTGAACAACAGAAACCCCCCTAAGTCTTCCAGAGGTTTTCTGCCTCACAAGAATGAGCTCCAAAAATGAAACTTTATAAAAATTCTGTCTGCAAGGGTGTTAGAAAGTTGAGGAAGGTAACTGCATATCCTAATGGTTCCTTTCTCTGTATATGTATGCTGCTAAACCTACAGAATGTCACCATATTATGCAATATTTAAAAATGGGAAGACAGTTCAGAAGGCAGTTAAGGCAGGAAAGACAACAATAAGCAGAAGTGTAGAGACAGAGGGAATGTTTTGACACCAAGAAGTTCCTTGTGACGCCCCCATTCAGTGGCAAGGACTCAGCTGGGGGGTGTATTTTAAATAAACTTGGCTATGGTTACGTGCTGGGCCGGCAGCCCTGCAGCATCCAGTCCCTGATGTGCACAACAGATGCACAGATGCTGGCTTGGACCGGATTTCAAGGCAGCACAGCCACGAGATTGTCATCCATGTGACAGCCTGTCCACAACCTCTTACAGCCCAAAGTGAGATGTCCCAAATGCTGAGAGCTGCTGTACCCCCCTAGAACAGGCCATGGCTTGGCTGGGACCGATTTTGTATGGCCAAGAGTGGTTCCACGCAGCATATGCCTTTACCAAAGGCTGCTGAGACTCACATGCAGACTCAAAGGCAAAAGCAGCTGCATCCCATTACCAATTTAATGCTGCTCCTTTATTTTGTCTGTAATTTTCCACCTCCACACTTGCCTTGCCAGGTAGCAGCTCTTACAGCAAACCACCATCCGCCAACTTGGAAAAGCAGCCTGGTGGCCTCACGGGGGAGGAATAATAACTGGAGGATTATTATTTAGCCTTTTACTGACAGCTAATCTGAGGAAACACCGAGGAGGGAAAAAACATATTGGATAAACAAGGTTAGTATTTGTGGTGTGAACTGAATGTGGAGCGGGTCACAAGGCAGACTCAGAAGTCTCATACAAATCAGTGAGAAAAAGAGCAAAACACAACAACAGCTTCTGTTAGGAGCGACAACTACCACTGAGACCCTTGTAATATGGCATTTCCCAGCCAGCTACAAACAAACAGGACACTGGCTTCTAGTAAATAAGGGTTTGTTTTTCCCAGACAAAAAAAGTGCCCCAACAATAGTGGGACCAGCACTGCTCACGGTTCACAGGAAATGCTCACTGTGTCACCATCAGTCTAAGGGCTGCGTGAGGTCACGAGTTACATGGAAGAAAGATTAAGTCACATGCAGCACTTTCTATTCAAAATCTCTTTTTGATAAGTTCTATTGGGGGAAAAATAGTTCTTTATAAGCTTAACAATAAGATCTGATATGGGAATAGGATGCTAAGGTCCTATTTTCATTTGTTAGAAATCATCACCTAGAGACTTGTTTATACACTTTAAATAAACACCATACAAACTTCTGAACGAACACAAGAAGCTGTCATGCCTTGCAAATGCTTTCTATTCCACAATTTCATCCTTGTATAAAATACTGCATGCTGCTAAAAATATTTCACATTGATCTGTTTAAAACTGCATTGCTTATACAGTCTGCTTTGTTTAGACTATTTTTAAGGAGTGTACCAAGCAGAACCAATGCTTGTCAAAAAACTGTGAAAAAGTTTGAACTCTGGTATCTGTTTTTCGTCTTACACATAAAAATTATAGGAACCACTGCAAACTCAAGCAGTTTAGCTTTGGAGGATCTATATGAGGAATAGAGGTTTCAGAATAATTTCATCAATTCAGCCAAATATGCATTCCCTTATATTTAAAATAAAAATACGGACTTGCCATACATTTGTGTCTCCCAGAGAAACTGCAAACAAGCTGCAATGCTTGTTTGACACCATGGAACTTTGACCATATATTCTTTGCTTCTTGCTATCTCCCCTCAGATTTTAGGACTTTTAATGGCTTAGAGCAGGACCCTGAGCTGCCAGAGAAACCATACTTGAGCCAACATATGTTGAACCACTGCACTGGAACAGGCCTGGCTGGTGGTCTGAGCACTACTGAGGTACAGAGGTACACAGAGTTTGTTGCACCCGTGAGAAACCACATTCTAACTTCTGGATTGAAACACGAACTCTGACCAACAGGGAAGGGTTAAAAAAAAGCACAGTCATTTCTCTTGGTGCCCATTACCATGATCTGAGCAGTGAGAGTACAAGCTTTTAAGAAGGAAATAATTTTAAACACTTCTTGAAATCAGAGTTTGGTAGCACATGAGACAAGACAGCCTCTAATTTGCAACCCTAATGTGACAGTATCTTACAGCTGCTGGGGTGAGAAGAAAGGAAGCTTATACAGGACTTGATTTGTAGGTGAAAATTTTGCTTTTCATTCAATGTCTCCTGCCCAGCCTGTATAAGGCACTTGCTCAAGCCAAGTGCTTGTTCAGAAGCCACTTGGAAGCAGCAGCAAGCAGCACAACACCACTGGTGAAAAACTGACCAATACTTGTGATCACAGCGCTCAGTTCAGTTGCAAGAGAACAGGTGGAAGAACTCAGAACAAAACTGTGAGGTTTTTCATTGCTGCTTAGCTTACTACATCAAAATGATTGCCCAGCAATCTGTCAGGCATCTTGGATTCGCTCAGTGTCTCCGGAACAACCTACTGCATAAACATCATCTCAAAACTGTGGCTTCAATCTTCCCACTGGTAAAATTCACATCCCGAAATTCCTCTTGTGCCTGTCGAATCAGAGCTCTCGTGCTTAGCCTGCAACATTGACGAGCTGTCAGCACAATATCCACACCTCAGAGGCAGGAGTACGTGCGCTCTGCAAGCTGAACACCGCGGGAACACAACATCACCGACTTGCGAGAAGTCTCTCCTCTCCCTCATCCCTCTCCTGCTTAGCTCTTGTCAGCAAGGATGGCTGCACAGGGGCTGGGATGCTGAGCTCTCAGCTCACTCAGCTGCTCTGGATCATGTACAGGATCACCACAGGGCTGCCTCCTCTGTGCAAACAAGTTATTTTTTGTAGGACACAATTTCTCCATTGGATGGGGTTATGCGCACTGAGGAGAATGATAATCAAGAGAACAAGTAATTAACAGGAATATTGCAGAGACATAAAAACCATGGCACTGCAAAAACATGACATCCAAGGGCAAAAAGCTACCAGCAGAAGTTAGCTGCAGCCACTCTAGAATGGTCAGGAAAAGCCCAGAGGACCAAAGAGACACTTTGCAAGGGAGAGGGCTGGGGCACTGTCTGTCTTCTAGGACAGGAACCTGCTTCCTGCATTGCTGTGACATTCAAACCTTCTACAGTACATTCAGGCCTTTAAAATGCACCCACATTTCTGCTTTAGTCACCCCCTATCATAAGGACAGGACTGTAGACAAAATCTGCATCTGCATTCGAGACACAGGAACAAATAATAGGAAAATTAAAATGATGACATTAGGTTAGAGATGTAGGAAAACTGATATTTCCTTAAAACTCATATTTCAAATTTTAGATTTCTTCTGGAGTTGGATGCAAACAAGTCAACACTGTTACAGCAGAATTAACTTACAAAAATTTGGAAACTATTTCACACCATGTCTGCACCTAGACTAGAGCCATCCATTTTGAAAGACCAGCTAAACCAAAGCCCTTGCTCTTCAACAGCTTCAGTACAGAAATATTAGTGTGGTGTTTCACATACAGAGTTCTGGAGGTGTTTTTAAGCTGCAGAAGAGTAACATCTCCTTCTGGCAAAGCTATTCTGCCTTTTGAAACTTGCTATGCAATAGCATGCCAGCAGCAACCACGGCGGGTTAAATAACACTTCTGGAAAATGGAATTAAGGAAATAAGTGACAGGCCTCTTAAAGGATTTCATCATCCAAGCTCTCCCATTTTCTGTCTGTGCTCAATTATTGCTTCTCAACCTCCTACAACTGTCCTCCCCTTCTCATATTTGGCAACTGTGGGAGTCGTCAGTGTTTCATTAAGCTCTGCTGCTGCACGGCTGTGCTGCCAAAGTTGTAGAAAGGTTTATGTGGCTTTCCTGACAATTTCTGGTTTATAACCCAGTTTTATGGTGCTATGTCAGGAAGGAGAAGCGTATGTTAAGAGAAGTGAGCCAAAGGTATGTGTGGAAGGGGGAGAGGGGAAGCAAAAGCCTGGGAACAGCTGAGGTTTGAGGCATCAGAGAGAGAACACATGGGCTGATCTGCAGGCAGGCAAATGTGATTTTCCTTTTAGCATGATCACAAATGCTGTCAAGCAGGGGTTTTAAAGCTTCCATTATTTATTTTAAAGTTTCTAACCCTCCTACTAACCTACTTACATAGGGGTAACCTATGGTAACTCAGGTAGAGACTGTTTCTAGCCTACTGCCTTTATAACAATCCAGTTTTCTACTTCCTTATCCAATATTGACACATAAGTCTATTACTTGATTTATTTGCTACTCCTGCTGCTGCAGAATCAAAAGTGATGCGTATGACCTGCCCTGCTCAAGGAAGAAAGAATCAACTGCCGTTGTAGATTTTGTTTTTTACTGTAGCTAATTAGCAATTCCCATAGGTTCCAGTGAATTATATCCTTATCAAATCCATGGTATTTATTTTTTGCTAGGGTACAGTGTAAAGTGCCAGCTCTGCTTAAGACAGAAGCTGAACCTTTTATGCTCTAACACCGAGAATGCCAAACAAGCTTTCCCCATGCTGCAGCAGGGAAATAAGCTGCAGAGTGAGCAAGGAAACACAACACTGCCAAGGGCTCCCATCTACTGCTGAAGCTGATTCACTCAAGTTTTCTCGACTACCTGTGCCATCCTTTTTGGCTCTTGAGAAACTTGTTTTTAACTTTTCTTGCCCTCTCACTTATCAACCAATATTTAGAAATATATCACTTTGACACTAATAAGAAATTTGCATCACAGCGTTTAACGAGCTGAAATGGAATATAAATTAAATCTGATGTAACTTCCAGTGCGCTGAACCAGCACTAATAAAAAAATTTATTTTTAACCACCACTGTAGAGCAGTTTTGAGGGTATAACAGAGGTGTTTACATCAAGTAAAAAATTAAAAACCTTCTTCAGTGTTCTAGAAAAACACAGGTTTTTCTGTATCACAGAACCACCCAAGGCTGACTTCACAATGTCAGGGTGTTTATTCCCAGCCTGTCTCCTGCTGCTGGCCAGTTAAGCAAGCTGCAGACACAGGACTCAAAGGTCACACAACAACATCAGCATCCATTTCCCTTCGCTCCTGAGTGTCTGAATGTATGCAGGCCCATGTATGAATGCAGCAATCAATAAGCTGTTTCACCACACTGATCCTTCCCTCGCCCTTATGGGATGTAATTAAAAGGCATCAGCCCTACGTGATGCCCCACTTGGGCTCGGCGCATTACGTAACGCTGCAGCACTTCCCGCTCCTCTGGCTGCAAGATTACACATCAATTACTGTGACATGTGTTGCCTGAAGAGATGCAGCATCCCAGTTTATCCAAAGCTCAATAGGGTTTTTCGTCACTGTTTCTAGAATATCGACAAGTTTATAAACACAGGGTTTTGGCTCAAATTCCTTGAAAATGCCCAAACCCAAGAGGTTCTAACACACACAACAGAAAATCTTTCAGCAAGCTGCTCTGTTAATCAACAGTGGAGCTTTTGTTGCAGTGATTATCACATTAATACCCTGGAATATGACCATCTACTTACATGGCTGAGTCAAATCTCAACCAGAAACTCATGTTAACCCCTAGTTTTACCTCCAAGTAGAGCCAAACCTGAACTGTTAACTCTGGGTATTTAACCCAGATTGAAGCAACCCTCCCACTTCCTAAAAAAGTCTGGTCAACAAACAACTTTCCACCTTAAGGACAAGTTTTTAATTAAAATCATACTGGCTTAAGGGAGACCTATTCAGTATGGGGCTGCCCAGCAGCACCATGAGGCAGCCTGCTCCCTCCTTGCTCTGGTGCTGTTCTGCTCTGCAGGGCAAGGAGCTTGTGCCCAAAGGAAGCTTTCAGTACCATGCCACACTGCTCTACCCAGACCTCAAGGGCAGGTGAAAGCCTGATTGACACAACTAAGCAAGGGCAAGACGAACAGCAGGGCTAGGAGATCCCAAATGTTCTGGGACTTGCTCATGGCCAAGACTTTTAAACCACCATTGCAGCAAACACAGGGCTAGAAGGCATCACCAGGTTATTAATCCCTATTCACTGCAGTAGAAGTTTCCTCTGATGTGTTTGTTTCACCCCACCAACTCCCAGGCAGTGGTTCACCCTGCCAAACAAATGACTGGCATATACATAGTCCAGCATGGCATCTGCTCAGTGTATCCAGGAACAGAACTTGAAAAAGGAAGGCAAGCAGACTTGAGGGTAGCCAAAAAAGTATTTTTTTTGTCGAGTAGGCAGCCAGACAGAGTCCGGTCAGCACAATATTTGCGCCCTTGAATTGCAAGCAGCAAAGCAAATAGTTCATTTCCAGCCTCAAGAGTAAAATGCAAGGAGCTTGTCTCTGCACATTGATAAAAATGATTCTTTCCTTCCCCAGTTTTTACACTTGACTACATGCTTGGAAGTCACGTGAAAACAGTGACTTAAGGAGGTGGTTTTGGCCTGTGTACCCCTGCAGACACCATCTGAGAACCTTTTTCTTCCTGGGGATTAGTGACCAGACAGTTGATCTTTACATTTCAGCTAGGATCACATTTTCATAGTCCTTTTAAGGGTCAGAAGGTGGTGCAGGCAGCTCCTTCTAGAATTACCCTGGTTGACCCAACAGAAAAAACCATAATATCTAATAAATGTTATAGCTACCCAATATACACTTCATATTCCAAAAGCCATTTTCCCCCCAAACTGCCAGAAAAGAAAAAAACCTGAATTGATCCTACCTAGACTCCTTAGGCCATTGACATCATGCAGTCTCAAAGTGCTTTACTTCCCTTTTCAGTACTCAAAGCCTTGCAAAAAGGCACCAATCTCACCACAGGTTTACAAAAAGCGTATTGTTAATTGTTACCACGCTGAAAAATCAACCTTCTGGACTCTCTAAAAGCTTTTGGACCACAGGCTTGTTTATGACAGGAATAAACACAGCCTGGGATCATTTTGGTCACTGCTGTGCTACTGGGAAGCTCTACCAGAAAGGCAGCAGAGCGTGGTAACGCAGCATTCACTTTTAAATTATTTGCTGTTTTAAAAGTGTTGCTGAATTATATGAATGAATATATAAAGAAATGCACTGATTCTTCTAACTCATTATTCATTGTTTGCTTAAAAAAAAAACAAAACAAAACAAAACAGACAAACCTGAACAGGCAAATTTTGCAAATAACCTATCCTAACCCCTGAAGAGAAACAGCATTGCTCTATGCAGTTGCCTTTATTGAGGTTAATTCCTCATGTGGCTATATCAAGCGGAACAGAAATCCTATTAGTGCTTTCCCCGTTTGCTGCAACAAATGAACAGCACGTTGGAGTTTGCAGGCACAGTTTTCCATGTACACTGCTCCAGGAAAAACACTGCAGTTCACCAGAGGTTGTAACAAACTCTAGATATAAGAATGAGAACTATCAGACAGAGTTTTTTAATCAACTGAGGATTTTCCCTGCCAAAAAACCGTGGGTTTTCTCTGTAGCTATTCATACCACCTGCCTTGTGGTAAAGCATTATAGAAAACCATCCTCTCAGAAGAAATTAAAGACAGTGTTGGTGTTTGTGGAACCTGCCTCAAACTTTCCTAACTTGCATGTTTTGGCTTGAACATTAACTTACATGAAACACATTCTATACATACAGGGGAGATTTAAAAGCAGAGCTGCTTTCACACTGAAGTCTTCTAAATTCGAGTTAATAAACCCCTTGATCTTAGTATTTTGAGCTTGCAGGGTCACACTACAGGGTTGCTCTCACAGGAAATTTTAGTAACTAGAGCAGAGTCTCAGGCATCACTCCAAACAACTCGCTCACTGTGTCCCAGAGAAGTGGCTCCCCCACCCTCACTCAGCTGTTTAAAAATTACACATTTGTATGTGAAGATCCATGGAGTCCCTTTGCACCAAATAACAGGAATTGAGAGTCTGGAAAAAAATGGAATAATCCAAGATGAATAAGACTTCTTACTGCAGACCCTTAAATGTGATCTCTACTCACATGCATTATGTGTTGCCCAATTAGTGAAGCTACACATGGAAGGATAAATTTACCAGTAAAACCTGAAGTTAAACAAGCAGAGCACACCAGCACAAAAGACAGCAAACATTTCTTTTCCAAATGTGCAAATTATGAGCATTAGACCCCACTGGGGAGGAAGCAGAACAGAACTCTATCCCAACAACCAGACAAGTATTTTTATTATATTGTAAAAAACAGTTCTCTTTTATATCACTCTGCATGTAATTTTTTCTTGCCATTTAAACTTACATAACTTGTTCCATTCTTTTATATTATATACACATCTATATATTATAATATATGTTATATATGTGTTATTTATACACAACTTATATATAAGTTACAGGTGTAGAAGCACAGAATTATTCAGTCATCCAACAAAGAACCTGAATAATTTTTAAGATTCAAACCTAAATAATTTGGAAGATTCGGCATTCCTTTCATACCTGACCAAGTTGTACCAAACTCCTCTCCTGAAGGTTACAGTTTAAAAACATTTGAAAACTTAATGTAAACACATTTGTCACCAAGGTAACACCAGGTAATTTTAAACATATTTGCCATCAACAGGGTAGGAATATACAGTGCAAAAACATAACCTCCCTCTCCAATTATCTCCATAACCTCTGGCACACACTGACTGCTCTTCAGACTGATGGAGTCCCTGGCACAAAATTTATGACATGTGACTTTGACTACCTCAGAGAAGGGGAAGCACTTGGTAGGCTATTGCTTAATTAAATTCCAGAGAAAGAACCATCCCCAGCCTTTTAACTGATTACACAATCTTATTTTCTCATGTCAACCTCAAATATCCTGAAGGCTCCCCCATGCACTTCTTGAGCCTCTCCACTGTCTCACAGCCAGACCATACTGGGGGGACCCTGCAGGTCACTGAGGAAGGGGTGTCAGCACTGCTGTCACTACAGGCCTAGCCTGGGCCTCTGATGTCAGCCTTTTTGGGCTTGAAGAAATATGTTTCTGGAATACTTCTGTTGGTTGTAACAGAAAGGAAAGAAAAGAATTTAGGTTCTGTTTTCATTTCATACAGATGACAAAGTTTCCTTCTGCTCTTATCTAAGGTCAGTACTAAGTAAGCATTATTTGCTTTGTGTTAGAGGGTAGGTTTACATTGGATATTAGGAAGAAATTCTACCCTGTGAGGCCCTGGCACAGAGAAGCCGTGGCTGGAAATGTCTGAGGCCAGGCTGCATGGAGCTCTGAGAACACTGGGATAATGGAAGGTTCCCTGCCCATGGCAGGGGGGTGGAACTGGATGGTCTTGAAGGTGCCTTGCAGCCCAAGCCCTACCCTTAATATCAGGAATACTCAAAACCTTTTTTCTAAAACAGCACATGTAGTGCAGAACCACTACAGAGGTGATAAACTGACACCAAAGACTAGCAACCAGGAATTGATTTGTTTGAAGTTTTGCAGAATAATGGCTTGAGGGAAGAAAAAAAGAACAAAGCACAGTTCATCTGCTCTTCTTTTCTATGGCAGCTTGGAAGAAAACAGCAGATCAGATATTTCAGTGATATCCAATCACTGAATAAATTGTTTAAATTGCAGCTGAGTATGATAAACAATCATTTTGAAGTCACCTGATGCAATCCATGTAAGACAGCAGGTATGCCTGTAATGACTCTTCCTTGCCAGAAAATGTCTGGCTTGGTAGGACACTGACTATGACTTTCCAAATCAGGCAATGAAAACAATGAGTGCCTCAACCGTCTCCACTACAACTAATTAACTCCAGTAAACAATCATTTATCTGAATACCTGAGACACTTTGGTTTAAATTAATGAAGATTTCTCCCAGAGTGCCCAAGTATAATACTAATTTTAGAATATGTAATTTAACATTTATTTTCCTGCCACCTACATGAACTCTTAAGGGCATGAACTTGATCTCTATTCTCCGAAGAAATACTTTACTTTCCAGAAGTGTCCAGATATAACATTTGTAAGAGGTATTAAAACACTTCCAGATCAAGAGCTCATTTAAAGCAGGATATTTTTGGAATTTGCAGATTATCCTGGGGGTGGGGGTAAGCTCAATTCTGATAGACTGAATTATTGAAAGACCATTGTTTAGAGAGCAGCACAACTGATAAAAGCAGGAAATTCATATTTTTATACAGCCAATACAGAGAACACATAGAAAATGATCTGATCTAGCTCAGTTTATCACTTGAGCCAGAAAGAACAGACACTGGGATTCAGGGGAGGATAGAAATTCAAGGTGAAGATGATCTGAGCAGAAGTTATACAAAATTTACTGGCATAATAAAAGCAATTGCCCTGCCTCATGATGGGACACTTGCCAGAGACAAAGCTGATACCAAAGACAGAACCAGGCCACTGCAGGGACTGAGCCTTTCTGTTGATCCTTCCCCCTATAAGCACCTCCATGGGGAAAAGTATTCTTACTCTGGAAGTGTGTAAAGACATTTTTGAGCCGAGTGTGGAAGCTCTCTCCTGACATGGAGCACTCCCAAAAGCCTGGAAAGATGGCACCTAACTTTGCTGTAGAAAGCTGTAGTCCAGCAGTCACCATTCCCTAAAGATAATAGAAACTCAGATTCCAATTCTTCAGTTTACATGCTCTGCATCTACTACACTGCAAAAAATTCACCTGGAGGCTCCAACTGAAGATCACCAAATGTTAACAGAGTTGGGTTCATCTATTTTTGGAAAAATCTACATCTGTGCTGCTCTGTACTCAGCTATTCAAGACTTCAGGGAGAGGAAGATGCTTAAGGAGTTACATGAACTATAGGAGATTTGTCCAAACATAATCCATAACATGGATTTTCCCTATTTAGCTAAATGGACTTGTATTAAATATTATCAAACTGAATCAGCAGCACAAAACATTTCCAATAATTTCTTGCAAAATAGCCTGCAGGAAGTATATCTGAAACCTCTTCACCTGTTGTTTGGTGAAAAGAGGATGATTAATTGGGGTCCCAGAGGGGCATCACAACAGAAAGACTCTTGCAACAAACACACAGGAGACTGAGGGGAACAGAGCTTGAGGGGCTGCAGCTCTGACAATCCTATATTAAAACATTACATGAGCTGGCCTGCTGACACTCTTTTCGTTTCCAAAGTGGCTTTAATTTTATTTCCTTGAAAAGTAAGACTCTTGTTCACTAACGTCTTCCCAGCTATTCACTTTTCATAACCTGTCTCACAGTCCATATTCAAGAGAAGCTCACTGAAGTAAGCTGTGGGGTTGCCAGTTCCAATAGGCCTCCAAATCTCAGTTCAGCATCTGCAAGTCTCTGCCACCAGAACCCCATCCAAGAGCTAAAAGGTTTCTTTTTACAGTAAAGAACAGGCAATTGCCTCTTGGAAAATTGCCCTGGTGGCAATTCTTTGTAATAAGGAGCATGGAAGCACTATTGGGTTTCATCTGTTATTGCTATGGCAAAGTAACCTGTCAGTCAGAGCTGAGGGTCAAACTCAAATTCTGAGCAGAAAAACTCATGCATGTACATTCAAGGCTTCTCCTGACATCCTGTTCCAGATGAGGGTGTTTAGACAGAAGTATAAAGAGACATTGGGCATGTGGGTGGAAAGCAGATTAAGAGGAAGGGTTTAAGCTAAGAAAAACTTTGCGTAAATGTGTGTTTAAAACCACTCAATTTTAGCACATTTCCAGGAGGCCAAAGTCTGTCCCTACTTCTCTCATCTTTTCCCCACTACTCAAAGGAAATTTCAGCAAAAATCCAGGGATCCTCCAGTTCCTTTATCCCCATCTGTGCCCATTTCTACCCTAGAACTGCCCTTAAAAGCAGCAGAAAGGCTTGCCTTGAGCCTCACAACAATGTGGGTCTGGTATGTGTGAGAGGAAAGAATTTCTAGTCAATTTAGTGACCCAATAAGCCATGTGAAATCCCTGTTTACAAAAGACTGAAAAAAAGAATTTAATGCTATTGGCTGATATGAAAATTAAAAATAAAAGAAAAATACTTTAATTTAATATGGTTCCATACCCAGCTCACCACCATTAGCTTCCAGCAGTGATTAATCCTTATTTCTGTACTTTAATAGATCTTTGGGCAGGAGAAAAGGAGTTTGGGAAAGAAGGGGAACAGAGATCTCAACGTACACCTAAGTCATGCCAGTTTAGCCTCTCCTAACCTTGGCTACTCCAGATAAAAGGTAGGCAGCATGCTGGACAGGAAATATTTACAGGTAGGAAGAATCAGCTACATCAGGATAGAGATGTATATTTCCTTCTCAGAGAGTGATTTTTTTTGGAGGCTTTAAGCTCTTCTGATAAATCACAGACTAAAATGTCTTTTGCTGCAGGAAAAAAAGTATTTGAAGAACAGAGGTGACAATGAAATCAAAAGTTGCTTTTAAACCTCCATCCTTCACTGACAGCCTGCATTCTTACTCAGTTTGCTTTGCCCTGCACTGTGCTGCTTCTATCAGCCCACAGTTTCCAGACCTGTTCATATTTTGTGTGTCATATACTGGTCACTTGCTCTTAACCTCAGACCACACAAGTCCATAAAATGAAAACTTCTGAGGATTCAAAGAGTGTTCACACACCAGTTTTTACTGTGAATGCTCTTTATGCTAGGGGAAAAAAACCCACCAAACCACATGAACATTTCCACAGTACACAATTAAAAGCTCAAGGAATTCTGTTAAAGATTTGGAATGGGAAAAAGCAGCACCACAATAAGTATGAATCTTATTTTAAAGTAGCTTTTCCAGCAAGCCTTATTCAGCCAAAAAAAAAAAGGAACAAAATTTACCTACTGGTTAAGTAGTAATAGGAAACATATTTCATGCTATGGAAAAAGCCTCTGAAGCCATTTGCACTCAACTTCCCTCTCCTAGAAAGGCTTTTCACCCAAACTCACAGTCTGTAGGACCCTAGAGCCAGCAGGAATCCTCACATCACCCAGCTGAAAATCTGCCATGTGTTATCAGTGGTGCCTCTGAAGGCCAGATTCAGTGTTACTTAAAGAAAAACAGAACATTGATATAAAAAAAGCTGCAAGGAACAGCTATTGCACAACTGCCAAACCGCGTGGCATTTGCCTTCATATGGAAATAAAGCACATGCTCCTAACTGCCCCCAGGATTAAATATCTTCACAGTTCCATAGCATCTTTCTTTTAAAAGGGCTTTAAATTTATCTTTAACCCAACCTTCAACTAAGGGCTATCTGTGTTCAAAATCTGTGCTGCTATTGCTTTGAGGCCAAAACATATTTTATGTGAGAGTGATACATGATATGAAAGACTGACTTGCTTGTTAGTTTAAAAAAAGTACAGTAAAATTAGTCTTACACAACCCCTTAGTGGGCATAAAATTAGCTAATAAGTAAAAAATGATGGGTGGGGAGGTTTTATAGAGCAATTAACATGTGCCTCAGGCACAGTATTTGCAGTCTTATACATTCCACCACATGAGATGTGAATACAAACTTTACATGATCTTACAGACTAACTCGAAAGCTAACAAGGCTGAAAAAAGGATTTAACTGCTTATTATTCCAGGTTTTCTGGATCCACTGCATATTCAATTCTTGCCCTCAGGTGAGTTGTGTTACAGCCTTCTCTTGGGACAGGTCAGCTCTCAAGCCATTAATTCTTCCAAAGAGAAATTCAGATCCTGCAATTCACTCTCAGCATCAGATGCAGCCATGGCTGGGAGCATGGATGCAGCTGGACTGAACAGGAATTTAACTCTGGGAGTCAAAGGACAGGTTATAGCAACTCAGTTTCTTCCTGGTAAGACAAGGCAAGGCAGGACACAGCTGAAATGGAAGATGCAGCTTTGTAGAAAGGCAGTTAAAAATACATAACCTTAATGTAACCTCTGGCAGAGATGAGGAATAAACTCAACTACTCGAGCTAAGCTGAAATAGACTTAGTGCTGCTTTGTGTTGAAGAGCTTCCTCCATCTGCAAGAGGCTTTCCAGCCACTCAGCTCTTTTTCACTTGAATTACAGGCAGCCTCCAAGAGCCAATCCAACCCTTTGGTCCCTTCTTCCCCAAGAAATGTTTCAGGTTTTTAGATTTCCTTTGATCTCAGGCTTAGCCTTAGGAAGGCCATCTGTTTCCATACTGGATTGAGTCAGCAATTGATACCTTAATTCCTTTGAAGAAGCAGACCTAGAAGCCAATTCATCTGTAACATTTCATGCCTGGTTTCTAAACACATCTCCATAATCTCCCTTTACCTACAAGCATTCTTCTCAGGCAGGTATCAACACTACATTTCAATGGGGAGAGTCACTACTGCAAGCTAAAAGAGTTCACTCTGGAATATTGAATCTCTTCTGCATAATGAGTTCTCAGCTACCACAGAGATTTCTCAAAATCAGCAGTTTGAATTATTGCTTAACACACTTTTTCCATACTGGCAATTTTACATGAACTAGATTTCAAGACCCTTTATACACAGCCTGCTAAGCTTTAGGCTGGATTAATTTTGAATGTGAGATAATTTATTTTATGAGGTATTATATCTGAATGCTTTAGCTGTAAAATAACTGCCCAAACCCCTGATCAGGTTTCCTACATATATGAGACTAGAGTAACCAAACCATTTTACTGATTTGGAAAGATCTAATGAGAGAAATAATTTCCAGACAAAAATAATCTATGGCATTCTGCTCTGTGTAGCTTTTTAGTAAAATCTAATAATTAGCAGTGAAATATTCAATTTCCAGAAATTCTGTTCTTCAGTGTTATTGCCTAAAAACAACACTAATGGTCAGGGTTAAGCTTAAAATGACCCACTTCAATATTTAATGCTAGACTAGCCAATATTTACTCCAAGAACCTATTAACTCTCACAGTTAAACAAAGCAATGCTATCACTGAGAGGCACTCCAATATGAAATGCATTAAAAACCCAGCTATTCCTGCAGCACACCAAACATCCCTAAATTTAAGTGACATTATAAAGGTAAGCAGCACATATAAACTCATTTTCCTTATGTTTCTTTATGAAACCATGTAAATGTAATAGATACTTTTAAAGAGCACTAGTGTAATATATTTAATTTATGCAGGGGAATGAGGAACAGCTCTGGAGCTGACAGTCACTTCTGTGCCTATTAACTATTCATAAAAAAACTCAATAGCATTGAAAGAGCCTTTGAAACAACAGTAAAGGCTTGACAAAGCTTTTATCATATTAAATATAAAATGTGAAACTTCATGTTTACAGCTACCATTACTCATTAGTCAGACAGTGAGTTTTTGATGCTGAAAGCAGCCACTCCAAGCCACAAAATACAATTTTTTTTCTTCCACAGTCCTAATGAAACAGGTGCATGGATCCCACCTTTCAGAAGAACTAAAGTGGACATGGAAAATCCATCTTGTATTAAAACCAAAATTTTGTTGGAATTAAAGTAGAAATAATTTGAAACTACCAAGTTATGTATTTATTAAGGTTTAAAGGGTTATTAACAGAAGTAATGTATTGTGATTTCACTGAACAAGTTTCTTCAAAAAGCAGTTTCTCCAACTTAACACCATACCAGCCTTTGGTTTCTCCTTCCTTTGCTTTTATTCAAGCAAAATCCTGTGCAAAATAATTTTATCATGTATCCAAATCTTCTATGAACTTATGAACTGGGGATGATTTTAGAGACTTAATCCTTAGAAGCCAAGTTTAATGATGGAAGAAAAATACACTATCATTTATAAACAATAGCATGGATTTTAATTCCCTCTCACAGATAAGCAGCATTAAGAACCAGATGTTTCAGAAGACAAAGACCTCATCCTGCTCCTATGGAATTTGTAGTTTATGTGCAGGGGAAGCAAACAGCAGTGTTAATACTCAAGAATAACACAAATCACTCAGTTCCTCAAAACCCTTGGACTCACGAACAAGTAAAACTTAAGTTCTGAAGGTGCTGAAAGCTTATTTGCTGGTAAAATTTAATGCTGGCTGGGAGAAACTGCTTATTGAACAGGTCCCAAAAAGGTTAATGAAGATTTGTAGAGATTATAACTTCTGCAAGTGTCAACTAATATAATTTAATCTGGTCTCTGACTGGAATTCTCATATTTGGCCTTTTTTTACATTGTTTGAACTCTCAACAAGTTCACTGCTTCATTTTGAATTCCTAAGCTGCAGATACTAAGAAACCAAAGAGCAAGCTGTAATTTAAAAGAACATGTAATATATGTTTGGCTTGTACTTGTTGCGAGGCTACTAAAGCCCAGTTGTGACTACAAGGCTGTTAGAGATTTGTAGATGAATTTCTGACACAGCAATGTAGCATCAATTACAGCAATAAAGACAATGATTAAAGTCAGAAATCAGAACTTCTTTCAGTAGGGGTGCAGTAACTTGGGTGCTTCAGCACCTTCCCAATTCACAGTATGCATTAAGACAAGCAGCTTTCACTGATGCTTTCAAGTTCTCTTGTTAAGTTTTCAGAACTTCAGGAAACTCCAACACAATGAGTTCAACCACCACTGAACTGGGGAGGGACCATCCGAGTGACCATCTCCTTCAGCTGACAAAATCTCATTACTGAACAAGTAGGACAGGCTGGTCATCTGCCAAATTATAACTACACTTCTGATCCAGGGTACTCAAGCTGCAAAGAAAGTCAAATACTTGCAAGCAGAAAGTGTGTAACAGCTTACTAGTGTGCCTAAGGTTTTCATCGTGCTATCTGATAAGAATCTCAGATTATTTCAGTGACCAAAGTTTTCCCAGATACAGAAAAGCACAAGCACACACTGTAAAGTTTAACTGTTCAACACCCTCTGAACAGTCATCTCTTTCTGGATACCCAAAATGTTGCTTCTTCTTCAGTGTATTATAAGCAAAATTGGTTCTGTCACCACACTTCCCCAGGTGCCAATTCTCAAATATAGTTTCTCAAGTCAATTTAATCTCACAGAAACTGATCTTTGCTTTTACCAAAACAAGAAGCAAAGGGAATATTACATCAGTTTGACAGCTATATTGCAACCCCCTCCAGTGAGGAATAAATATAGCTCATGCTGAGGCAGACAGATGTTGAGGTTGATAAAGGTAAACAGAACCATGTAAGAGGTAATTAACAAAGAGGCCAGATAAGTCACCCGTGAACGACTTAACCCTTCAGTGAATCCAACATTGCTTTTAGCCCCGCTGAGGGCACAGGAGCCAAGCAGAAACACTTCAATTAGCTCCCAAAGCACTGACATTTGTAACTGCTACCTCAGTTCCTTATCTCTGTGGCTTGGAACATCATTGCTGCATCCCCACAGACTTTGACATTGCTTTGTTGATTTGCAGCTTTTCTAGAAGTGGGAACCCTCTTCTTCCCTTCCCCCAAATCCCGATGTTATTTTGATCACTGGGGTTAGGGAAGGAAGGGAAGAGATATTTCTCAATTATCTGGAGGAAACAGCTAGAAAAGTTCACAAAAGAAATGTAAACTGGAAGTCAGGTCAGTAATTAAGAGGATGGTTTATTTATACTGTCTGACCTTACCCTATGGGAAGGTAAAGTCAGCTTAGCCAGCCATACATTTTAATCATCCAAATGCCAGCACAAACAAGGCAAACAAAAACTTACAGGTCACTTAAAACCAGGGATCTTCTCCATGCAAAGCAGGATGCAATTTTTTTGAGTTTATGGTCGACAGCTATTGAATCAATGCTGCCAGTACGAGGGATTGAAGTTCCTAAATCTCAACTCACCCAAAAGGCAAAATCTCAGAACAAGTTACGGATGTTATGAACATTCCTAATTTAAGCTGCACGTGTTTTATTTAGCAAGTCAGTTTGATCAGAAAAGCTCTTTTTTTGGAGCTTTTTAGAATCTATTTTAACTAGGCAAACACTAGATCCATGAAGACCATCTGATGAGCTCTGAAAATGAAAATTTTCAGGAAAACATAGAGGCCTAACTCATCAGCATCTCCCATGGCAGCATCTCCCAACTGCACTGATTATTCACTCAAAATAAACCAACTAGCAATTTCATATGAAAACACATTTTTAACTGCAGGAAGATTGCATGAAAGGACTTGTACATCACATGCTCACAAGCTGAATCTAAAACGCCTTTTCCTCATGTCAAACAAACAAAAACTCCCCATGTGTTTCATTCAAGAGGCTCACCCAGAAATTTTTAAACAACATTATAAATAGTATTCATTGAACATTATCATTTAGTTGGTTGAGTGCTTCTGTCTGGCTACAGCTGAGCAAGCTGTAAGGCACAGGTAAGCCTGCACAGGTAAGCCAAAGCAAACATGTAATATATAAATACATAGACAATTATACAGTGCACACACATGGTTGGTTTACTCCCCACTCAGTCTGGCATTTCCATTCTGTGTCGTGTAATATTTTTTAACATATGATTGACGAGTTTCTGTATTTGAGAAAGGTAATATCAGATACTCTTAATAAGGTAAACAGTTTATTTGAAACCTAATGACAATACTCACCAAGAAATGTAACACTGACTACCCCTATTCTAAACCCCACCACTTCCCCCATTATCATCTAATGCTATTGGCATCATGGTTTATTCATGTATATTCACACACTATAAACTGCAGATTAATCACACAAAACAAGCCTCTCTAGTGGTTAGAAATAAATGCAGTAGTTCACTGGAAAAAACAATTTATCTAACTGTTTAGATATTCTAAAGCACAGTAACCTGAGGCATTTGTCCATAAATTAAAAAAAAAATGCTTCACTGCAATCCTTTATAGCCTAATATTGTTTCTAATTTCAAGGACACTTACCTTGTAGTAGAGAATTTTAGAATTAAATCAGGTTACGTTTTTTACAAAGGGAAGCAATATTAGACAGAAGATGAATGCATGTATAAATCCTTCCCATTTAAACATGACCACACAGTTGAATCTGTGCTACAGACACTAAGGAAAAAATCATTTTTACCTTGTGTACCTTGAGTTGGCAGAAGCATCTTCCCTCTTTGCCTGGCTTCAATCAATGCAGAAATATATAGAAAGCTTTGACTCACAGAAATGAGAACTACTTACCAATTTGTAACAACACAGGAGTTACCAAAGCTGTCTCCATGGCATAACAAAACTCCCTGCCAAACATTACTGCACCATGCATCACCCACAGGCGTATCGGTATCCGGTCTATGGATCCTTCACTAATGGTCTCCTCCCTACTTTCATTCTCCTTGTTTTCTGGTTTCTGAAGCTGTGCCACAGGTAGATCTTGAACTTGCATAGATTCCGAGTCAGCATTCTGAGGAGCCATTTTCATTACCATAAAAAATATATATATTTGTTATATCTAGATAAATAATACTACCATAACTCCATGAACAAGTTAGGGTGTCTTCTCTTTCAGCTTCTGTTCCTCAGGCAAGCAATGCTTATATTCCTCTTGTACAAACAGGTGTCTTGCAACTTCTTGTATAGATACGAGACATTAAGAATGAAAAGCTATTTGGTAAGAATTTCAACATATGGCTTGCTGGTTTACTGTGAGTTAGAGTTAAAAATCCATAATTGCCATTCAGTTAATACCAGTTTCATAATTATTATTGAAGCAGTGCTGAAGTTGTTATTCGTGCTACACAGAGGTGGAAAGGCGACACAAAGAGGTGCTCCACTGTTAATCCCCATCGAGTGGCTGATTAATCTGCAACAAAAAGCAAGCATTTAAAAATTTCAATAGGATTTTTCAGGATATTGTGTCCCCCCCTTAACCATATAACCTATTTCCTGCTTCATGCTTTCCATTGTCCTTGCCTAGCGTAGGGTCCTTTATTCCACGCTCCCTCCTACCTCTGCACTTTCCATTGAAAAGCACTTGTGCCTTGTATTTAAATGATGCTTTACTGTACTCCAGTTCCTCTGGTTTGTGGTCCTACACAAAGCCAAAGAATGTCAGGGTACTTGTCCAAGATCCTTGGAACACCAAGCACAAGACTAAAATTCTGGGAAATTTAAAGCAGGTTGCATTTCATAAACAGCATAGGATATTCCAGTTCTATGCCAGGAAGATGATTCATCAATTACCATGGTCACACAGACATCTCCATTTAGACTTTTGGAAGTTGCAAGTTACTTTGCAGTAACTATCACACCATTTTACACTGAAGATATTTCTCAAGGAAGCACGAGCAAAATAAGCCATGATGAATATAACTAACAACCGATATTTAAATATTTAAACTTTAATGAAGATATACACAGCATATGAATTCATCTTCTTTCTGCACACAAGACCAGACCATCTTACTCCCACAGCCTGTGAGGCTGCTGAAATTTGTGAAAGCAGGATGGTACAGTACCTTCCACATTAAAATTACTAAAATATATTCTAACCAGGTAAGACCAAGCTTCTTCTGTACCTTCCCCTTCTTTGTGCCATAGACAAAATCTGAGCAGATGTACAAATACTGCACCTTGCCAAACAAAATGTGTTTAAGCACTTAGGAGAAGAAAACATCTTACAAAAAGTCAGATTACATAAAGTTTTATTAGAAGGATGCATATTTACATCTCTGCTCACAGGGTGACTGAGCTGTGACCCCGGGACAAAACCCCCCAGGGATATGGTTCCATGAAATGCTGGCTCTGGCAGCAAAGCTGGCCTCAGCAGAAGTCCCCACGCTGCAATTCCCTGTCTTTTCAGTTGCGGCAACAAAACCTCTTTGTGGGCTTGAGCACACACCAGATCGTTAAGTGGTGAGCCTAAAACTGAGCCTCAGGAAACAGATGCCAGGTTGGGTGTTTAGAGCACATCACAAGAGCAGCTCTGTTTCAGTGTGACCTGAGACTGTTCTACTAAAAGTGCATCAGGGGAACACCACCTTGAGCACCCTCTCTCCTGCTGACACCCTCCTTAGAGCTGTTTATTGCACATATTTTGTTCTTCCATTCAAAAGCATCTTTTTTGGTCCACGTCTTTTCTTCCAGGCTCCCCAAGATTACTGGAATTTGATCACCTCAACAACAAACTAATACTGATATTTTATTTCAAGCTGGACAAATCTTTAAATTCCATGAGAAAATTAAAATAACTTACTGCACTAGTTCTATAAATCGAGTTTTAAGTTCAAGTTTTTTTTCTATAAGCATTAAATAACTCAGAACAAAAAGGACTTGGAAAGCATTTCTCTACCCACTCAGAAGTAACAGAAATTAAGATGTAAGTAGTTTATCAGAAATGTAAAGTACTCTAGGTATTAAAAAAAAAAAAAATCCACCTTACATAACACAAGTTCTGAGTGAGTAAAGCCTACAAAATACATGTTCTGGAGTAGGAGCAATTATTTTAATTACAGACTAGTCATAAAATGTTTAACTGCTGGCAGACTCAGGCATCATGACATTCAGCAGAATTTGAAACTTTACACATTAGCTCTTATTATGCAAAAATCAGCAGAACATGTAGGCTGTATTACAGACTACATACATGGGTCATGGATTGCTCTCCTGCACAATCTGGCTTTAAAGTCTGTGCTGTTTTCTCACGCCTGATTTCCCCTCCTGTGAAGGATTTAACTCTCTTTCCCTAAATACCTCCTTCCACATGCAGTTCCAGGGTGAGGCACTGAGAGGAAGGCAGTTTGGCACTCCAGAATATTCTGTGATGCACTGGGGCAGCCTGCACATGGCCAGGAGGATGACACCAAGCCAGGAGCATTTGTCCTGGGAAAGGATAAAGAGGCAGGAAAAAAGAGGCTATCTGAGATTTAGCCCATTTGAAGAAGGCTCTTAAGGGATGACTGAAAAAGTTATTTCTGAAGTGGAAGATGATGGGGAGTGATCAGATAATTTAAGAGCCAGGAATAATGGGTGGTAGATGGAGGTAGACTTTGAAGCTGTAATTGACACAGATAAGAACAGCATATTTTAAACATGCCAGAAAAAGCAGTTACAGTGTTCAAGTGCAATAGGAGGAGGCACAATGGACAGGTTTTATCTAAAAGAACAGAGAATTACTGTTCCATTATGTCAATTTTGTGGTAAGCATAACGCTAGACTTCCTGCAGCACTTTCATCTGACTCCAAGTGCACGTCTAATACAAGAGCCAGAGATTAACAAGAGCCTCTCAGAAAGGTCTTCAGTTCTTTCCTAAGCCCTGATCAGTTGTGTTCATGTTCATTTTAAACTGATATATATTCTGTTACTGCTTTTTCCACGTTCATTTTGAATTTGACAAGTTGGAATAGTGGCATTCTTTCTTCTCAAAGAGGGAGACAAATTCATTTACCTGATTGAAGTAAATATAACAAAGGCTTTTATGCAGCAAAGAACTCCAAAGTAAATGGCACCTGAAGAGAAGCTGGATTAAAATACCAATGCAGACTTCTCTGATGTCTGCCACCAGCATAAAGTGTTTTTCATGGCTTGTTTTTCAAGGGCATTTTCATAACTATCAACAAATAAAGCAGTAGAATGAAGAATTTCATCCATGGGAAGAGATTCCTGTTAGGCACTGTACACACATTGGGTGTGAAGAGAATTTAAGATAGAGAAATACTTCTGATCTTGCCAAGTGTTTATGGGAGGAGGGGACTGATGACACTGGCTCTTTGTCAGTTTAATTGCACGTTTTACTCTCAACTTTGGCCATGTTTTAGCAATGACAAAAACCTATAAAGCAATAGTTAATGTCCCAACAAAACAGGTAAGTAATATATTCCAAAACCTAACCTGTAAGCAAAACTTTCTAAAGCTTCTCAAATTGCTTGCAATCTTATCTGTTAAACTTTTATTACCTACCTTCCACTGAGGCATGATATGACTGTGTCAAACAAAAACATGTTACAGGCTTGACGAGTCAATGATCCTGAGCCTCAAACAGGTACTGTTCACAGACAGAGCCTGTGAACCATCAAAGGACCAAAGGAAAATCACTGCCTTTCCTCAGGGTTTGCCAAAGAAGTGGTGTTATGTAGGTCATATCTGTAGTCCCCAAAATTCCATCGTTTTCCTTTCCCTAGGGAGCACTGGCTTAGGATGCACAAAGAGCTCATGCTACACAATTATACAACACGATGCCTCGGGCTAATGACTTCTATCACACATCTCAGCGTGTTTTTACGTTCAGGACTTAGGGGTTTGACAAGCAGTGTTCCTGCATTTGTGATGTCACCATCTGGAGGTCAGCAGACTGGCAGCACACCCATCAATACCAAAACAAAACGAGGTTAACAGTCTTCCTGCCCAAATCTTTTAAGACTGAACTATTTTTGATGCATGTTTCCAGATCTCTTTTGCTAACAAGGAATTGGAATGCACTGTTTGACAAGTAACTAGAATTTCTGAACCAGTGCCAAAGCACATGACTTTAAGCTGTGGAGTACACAGCACGTTTCAGGTAATCACACACGTATCTTTTTGAGCTGTAACAAAGCTTGCCAAGTAGAAAACAGTTAAATGGGCCCAACCTGATACCATGAGAAGATTTCAAATCTTTCAGAAGGTTTTCTTTCTACAAAGCCATTTGGCATTCCCTCAGGCATTTATTGGTGTAAGAAACAATCTCAGAAGAGGTGGTATGCACTAATTATAAAAACCTAAGACAATGTGAAAAATAAGCACAGCCTATGAAAAACTGGAATGAGCAAGCTGAAAACCATGGAAACACTTCTGTCCAAGTACTACTCAATATCTAAGGAAAAAAGAAGAGGATTGAACAGAGATAAACTACCCCTAATCTCATCCTCTTCTTTGAAGTTTATTGCATTAACTTCCAGTCATTTATGTAGTTATTTCCCGTCTTCAAGATCTGCCTCTTCCATTATCATGACACTCTTTTACATGCAAGGATAAAGACTGACCAAAGTTGTCTCAAATCTTGAAAAGCTGCATTCAGTTTTGCTCACAGGAGTTATTTTCCAATGATGTTGGAAACACTTTAACTCAAAGATTCCGTGGTTTAAATGAATTTTACTTTCTTGATGCAGAAAGGAATGAGGAAGACACACCTTGAGCCATCCTTACATACATGACTTTTCATTGTTTACCACTACGTTCACAAGGAAAAATAGCCAAGAATCAATTAATCAGTTATTATAGAATTTAAATAGGCTTTAATAATTCTGGTCACAGTTGACACCATCACATTAGGACCTGTCCATGATCCATTCTGCTCAACACATCAAAAAGCCCCAAACAACAAAAAACCCCAAGTAAGTGTAATTCTTCATGAAATATTCAAACGTTTACTTGGAAAAAAAGTGCAAGACTGCAGAAGCTGCCAGTCCAATAGGAGAAGATTTTTGTTCCTCCCAGAGCCTTCCAAGTGACCCTCTTCTAATGCTTCAATGAGTGCAATCCCACAGACTTCCATGCTAGCAACCACACTGCTTCACCTGTGAATCATGTCAGGCTGCCAAGCCTGTAAGTGCCCAGTCATTCCATTGATTTGTCACACACTTTTCTGCCAAGTTGGTTTATGCTCAGGTTTTCAAGTAATCTGGCCATATCTTGAAGAGTTATCTAGACTCATTTAAGTTTAGTTTTAATATTAGCATTAGAAAGAGAGGCATTCTGAGTTTATCTGTCTTTTCCTCAGGCTAAATAAATGTTTGGCTGAGCACCTCTACCACCATGTTGCAGACAAATATCACTTATTATTCCCTCCACAATTCAATGCAAAATGGTCAATGAGGTCTGCTTCAGCACCTGACTGGCTTGTGAAGGGACACATCTTTTGGGCTTGTGCTTTTTCAAGAGTAAAATGGCTTTTGGCCAAGCATAATTGCTGGTGTTTTGAGTTCAAATGGTCACCACACCAAGAGACAAAGAGAATGCTGCTGTAAAAGAGCAGTTCTTAAAGGCAAGGCTAACCTCCAATCCCTCTGCAAGTGTGGCTGCACCTTACAAAGCCTCGTCCATTCTCAAAACACATTAAAAATTACTCTGTAAGATCAAGCAACTGATTTTGTAAAGAAATATCACATAAAATACATTACCAGCTTGTTCCACTGCTTACACTCTAGGTTTTCAATCACTTTAAGGTGGTATAAACAAGCACTTCCTCTAAGAGCACCAGTCTGCTCTCCTTTCTCTCTGCCCCTGGTTCCTTACTCCCACTGCTTCCTGTGCAGCCACAGGAGCAGCACAGCGGCGAACCAGACACTGCAACTGATCCAGGCTGAAAACTAAGCTGACCAAAACACGTCCAAGCAGCTGAAGAAATCCTTTCTAAAATCCAGCTGGCTGCAGGGATCCGTACCATCGTAACAGGGAGGCACAGGAGTGGCTGAAGTGTCCCTTTGGGCAGCAATACCCAAGGCCAGTGTGAAACTGCAGCTGACAGAGGAAAGGAGCTGTCCGTGGGTCCCTCGGCTACGAGGTCAAAAAGCAAACTCATCTGCCCAGCTCCAGGCACCGCCTGTGCAGAAGGCAGAAGGATCCTCAGGCATTCTGAGAGAGCTCTTGTGTATTCTCCTTGTACTTGCCAGATGCAAGGCAGAACACCACTTGCTTGGCCACCAGGCAGCTATTTTCTCCCTGGCAGTTTTGTGGCTCTGTTACTAATAATTAGCAGCTGCTTATAGTAACAGAACTGGCCACAAGGGATGTTTTTTTGGCCCATGACAATACTCAAGTGTTCAGTCACTGCTCTAGGAAGAAAAGCATCTAGAACACATACCTGGAGGCTTTGGCCCATCTGGATAAATGTGCTCAACTACCCTACTCGAAGTTCAGAGGAAGGGCTGTATCCTTCTGTGATCTGAGGAAGTTGTTCCATCATAAAGGTGCAGACAAACCCTACAACTTTCTGTATAGGTGAGTCACGAGGCCTTTGGTTCAAAAGGGCAGCAGTTACAGGCAGGCAGTTGTTTCAATTCCCATTAAGACTTCTGACAGCTAAATGTAAACACTGGAAGCTTTTTAGCTACTTCTTTCTAAAACAGAACTGTATTAACCTTATCACAGGGGGAAGACTACACTTGTTCAGGAATATTTTTTTTAAAAATCAATTATATCATGTATTACTCAACAACATTCCCATACATAAGCTATGTTACCTCCAGATCCTAAAAGTCAACCTCTCATTTTAAAACAGTCTTACATGACACTGGACTGGCCTGTTGTGAATCATTAAAACCCTGCCAAAGGAAAAAGGTTAAGGCTACCTAGGTGCAATAAACAACCACATTTGACATGTCATAACATCTAATTCATCATTTAGGTAATCAAAGGCATTGAAACACAACAGCATAAACCAGCTTCTACAAGGACATCGTGCCCAAACAACCCTATGACTAACGCTGACTGCAGGTCAGATTCTTAGCAAGTTCATCTTGCAACCTGAGATTTGAAAAAAAAAAAAAAAAGAAAAAGATAAAAGAGCCACTGGAACCAGCACAGTGCTTTTGCATCATGACCTACTTTTGAAGCTACCACACAATTTAGGCCACAGAAGCAAGGTCTGGGCAGGGGTAAGTCATTCTGCAGCACGTTGTGAATTAAAACAATATGGAGCAATCCACCTCACACGGAGAAACAGCATTTTTCCCACTTCTTCCAACACAAACTTTTGCCTGCTTTCAGGCCTCTTCACACACTCTAAGTCAGTTGATGTCTTTTACAGCCTCTGTCTTGCTGTTTAAGCCAAAACACGATGTTTCAAATACAAATTCATCTACGAGAAGCAGATGATGCTGGCAGCTTTTCTACTTTTAACGCTGAACATCTGACATCCTCTACTCCCCCAACAAATAAATATCCAAACCACAATCCAAAACATAAAGGGAAGGGTGTGAACAGCTTGATCTTGGAAGGGTTAAGGAAGACTTGTTGCATCCTTTCCTCGGTATGTATACAAAATTCCAGAAATTACCAAAGCCTGACATACACAGGATTACAAACTCCAGCCCTCCCGAAGTTAAATCTTCCACAGGGTTTCCTGCTTTCCATAAAGCATGGCCTTGACTAGAACCCCCCTGGCTTTCTTGGGACCCTCTTTCCACCCCCTCGCAGCTTACTTGGAAAATGACCAAGAGTAAGATTTTGGCTCCTGCTGGCAGATGTGGTGATGCAGTCACATACGGGAATCTGGGCATGGCAAACTCCCCTGATGGGAATTTTCCTGCCTGGACACATGAGGAGGAATAGGAAGCTCAGAAGGTAAGGTGGACAGGTGAAGGTGCTTGTGACATCAGGGAGAACAACTTTCTAACACAGCACTATTTCATAGTTCTTTGTATTTTGGGGGCCAACATAATTTCTCCATTCATTACTGGGAAAAATACATAGGAAATCATGGGTCTTTATGCAATTACTGAAACAATTCTGGGAAGCCATCTTTTTAAGAGGGATCCAGAATTTAATGTGAGACAGACTTTATTCAGTGGATTGAATATTATACTGCTCCCTAAAGGCACAGCCTGTTACTAATATTAGATCAGATTACATTGTTAAATCACGGCTGCTGCTGTTTTTAGTAGGAAATACTTCATTTTGTTAAACTGGAGAGGTGGCATTATCTGATTTAACTTGTATTTTGATTTACTGATAGGTAAAAAACGTCATATATACTCACATTACATTCATGTTTATTAATACAGATTCATTAAACAAGTAAACAGCTAAGGGGGTATGTGCATAAATAGCAGTAGAGAAGCCTTCAGAGCTCATGGAAAACATAACAGCTGGGACCAGCAATGCTGGGAAGGAAACAGGCACTAAGAAGCAGTTTCACAGCAAAGACACAGGCATGCCTGATTTGTGATGGCTGCATCTCCAATTAGCAGGTTCTACACTCAAAATTGGGTAAAGGGCAAGATAGCAAGCACTAACAGCGTTCAAAACCAAAAAACTAACAACCAAGTCACCCCAAAAGCACAAAACTCAAACCTCATGGGAACAGAGATCACTCAGGCCAGTGTGCAAATATGCTGTTATGGGCTGACACTGCTGCAAGTAATGACTTTCACTAAGAAAACTCACTGAATTGGTCAAATAGGCACAAACTTCAGTCTGGCCTGAGCTAAAGCTATGGTCCAGCTTGGAATGTCCTATTAAAAGATCCTCAGGTTTTTAAACCATGTTGATCCCAAATGTTATCTCCCATCAGAATTAAACGGATTCGTTCCCTCTGTCTCTATGAAGTAGAACAACACAGGAAAACAAAATTAAGGCTATCATCAGCAAACATCTTAATACATAACCAAGTGGATTAACTGCAGCAATCCCACCTTCCTGCAGAAGGAAGGGCAACATCAGGACATTGTTGCCAGTAGCATCTTCTTTTTGTAAGTTCTTTCACCAAGGCTGTCCTCCTGATTGCAGTGGGGAAAATGGAATACACCAGAGCAACCTTTGCTGCTTCTCCAGAATAAGAAATACTTTCTGTAATAGGTTGAGACTAGAGTTTTGCATGAATCTTCATCCATAAAACTAGTCAAGTTAGGACTGATTACTTAGTCTGTATCTGCAAAGTTAGACATCCCTTGCAGATGCTACTGTGAAAAGCACATTATTTTCATGCACTGGCATTTAAACTAATCATATTCACTGCCTGAAAATTCATAGGCTTGTTTCTTCAGGCTGCAAATACTTAAGAAACCCAAATACTGACAGAATATGTATTAGACAATTACAGAAGCTATTCAATAGATCAAGACAAAAAAAGAGCACAGCATAGATCTTCATAAGCCGACTTCCTCTAGCATATCATTAATGTCTGCAAAGTCTAATTCATTGGAATTATCTTCAATTACCAGTCCCTAAACGCATTACCATCATTCAATCTCAGAAAACTCTGTTAAAGGAAGCTTTTGAAAACATCCCTAGAATTTTGTTCACCCTCCAACGAAGAGGGAGAAGTCAGGTTTTAAGCGGATTTTACTAACTCTGAGGAAATAATTACTCCCTCAGAGAAAAACCAAAGCATCTCAGAAGAGGGTTTCTCACATTTCACATTCTCCAAAGGGTTTGTAAACAAGTAGATATAACTGGTTATATCATCTTGCACTAAGTGTTCTCATTTTGCCTTGTTTGAGCGGACTCACAGATCAAAGGGGAACCTCATCACTGTGATTGCCTGGTAATAAACCAGCACTTACAGCCTAACCTCAGTTTGAGCCCACACCGACTCATCACCATTGCTGGAAATTGTCTCCTGTCAGCACAAGGGAGAGAGATTCCTTCCCTTCCCCTCGCAAGCTTTGCCGAGCTTCCCTCCATCTGAGCCAAGGAAAACACTCTAACATCCCCTGATGAAGTATTAAATGGAACTCATCACTTCAGTACTGAAAGAAAGGAATAAAAGGTGTTTAGAGATAACATTTATTTCTTACTTACGTCCTGGCACCAAAAGAATACCACCTCCTCCTAAATCCGTGCTGCAAAGGGTGTGGTAAAAGAGCGGCTTTCCACTTCTGTGGCCCCCCACCCGCGATGCATGAGGTGGTGCTAACAGAGGAAAGGACAGATTTAGGGGGCAGCGCCTTGGGTAAACATCTCCATCGCCTCCCTTCAGCAGCACAAATGATTACAAACAAACGCTGAGAAAGCACACTCCATACAAAGTACTGCTGGAGCACTTGAACAGATCCCTGCTCCAGTTTTTTAGGCTGTCCCAAATACCAGCGTGACAGACGTGTTTATGTACACTGCCGTGAAGTAGAGCTATTTGATTTAGTTTCTCAGTTATTTAAATAAACATTTGAACTGACCTAGCAGTGATGCACAGCCTGTATATTTTAAGTAAGGTGTAAGATAAACAAAATGAAGAATCCTCTCTTAACCCCAGTAATTATTAAACCTTAAGAATCAGAGAATTACTGTTTGGTCAATAATATGGATAAATCAGCACTTAAAAGGGCTGCATCACCAAACTAATTTCAGACCTTATTTACAGCATTTAGGATCAATACATGAAGAACTTCCACAACCAGTACCTTTAACAAACCCACATCACATAAGAGTTACACCTTATAGGAGACAGAACTACAGGTAATAAACAGACAATATTTTGGCCAAGTTACAAATCATCCATTTTAGGGCAAATAATAAGCAGCCCCAGAGAGAGTTGATGGCCACATTTAAGAGCAGCTGGATCGGGACATTTTGATTTTGGGTGATGAACAAATGCTATTTTAGAATGTGTTTTGCAAAGTTCTAACCCTGTTAGAACTGGCAGGATAAGATATTTACTGACACGTACACTAAAATAATAAGAGGTTACAAGTGCTTGGCAGTTGGACTTGATACATGAAAACCAGCTAGCAGGGCAATATTTAGAGGACACAAACCTCTTCCATTTGTGACTCTGGAGAACTACAAAATACATGGCAAAGGCTTGCCAGAATTTGGCATTTTTACCTAATTTGGGAATGACTGTCAGCTGTCTCCACTTAGAGGATGCACAAGCTCTGGCACCCATGCCACTTCAACAGCAGACATCTAGACCACTCTGGGGTGAGACTTGGAGCACTCCTGCACCAGAGAAGTGTTTATACCCTGCTGGCACATCAGTGCAATCACTACAGCAGTTCTTGCAGGTGAAAATATTTGAAATCAAACCCATCTCCCAGTCTAGGTTGAGCCCTGTCACAGCCAGACAATTCAGTCATGCTCTGTCAGTCCCTTCAACTTCTCCTGTACGCTTCCTGCAAAACACACAGCTGCCATCCTCCAAGGGAAATTCAGCATTTAACCCAAAGGACAAAGCTGCACTGTGAGGTGAGGGTGGATGTCATCCATGGAACTCTAAGCATCATCATATCATCCAGATCATGGGTCTTGCACCTCGAAGTTCCCACAGTGACAAGTTTCCAAAGCAGAGTGGTTAAGAGGAATCAATGGTTTCAGCAGCTGCACTATAACTATTTGTTAGGAGGCAGCTGGGACCAGCAAACAGGTTGTAAAGGCAGTAGAGATGCTAATGTACATTTAAATACCCTGAACATTGGTTTCCCTTGTGAGCTATTATTCCCACCTCTTGCCAAAAAAACCAAAACCAACCCACCCTAAACAAGCAAATGCTGTTTGAAAGGCATCTAGTTTCCCAAAAGCATTTTCTGTTGCAGGTTACTATCAGATAACACAGATGGATTACCCAAAACATCCTCAGTGAATCAATCTTTCACACACTGAAGCAGCTTTTCTTGAATATCCATAAGAACAAAACATTGTTGCAATAGTGTCTACAGGACTAGGCAGGCTTCTTCTAGGAAGGGGAGAGTTTCTCTTCATTAAAAAGGTATTTAAAATCAACAAGTCACAGCCAATGATAATTTAGCTGTAAGATTCAAAGTGATTGCACTTGAGTCATTCTATAGATACAGGGCTGCTGACATAAAGAACAGGGCAGTGAGAGGTTCAGCCTATACAAGCACGATTGATTGTTTAGAAAACAAAGCTAATCTAGTGGTTGTTTCTTTATGCAAGGCTAATTGCATACCAGCCAGAGTGCCTTTCCAGATCATTCTCAGAGGCAGAATGAATTTGTGGTCAGATGATATCACAGGTATTTCTCTAAGTAGGCAGAGCTGCTTTAATGCATGCAGGCACTGAAAGCAGGATATATGAAGAGCAAAACAATGAAGGAAACACCAGAACTGAAGTGCACAAAGTAGCTTGATACTGAAGTGTAACAGCTGAGCTGGCAAGTTATCCCACTAGATATCTAATATCCTCAGAAAGGGATGGGATTCTCTCTGCAAAGTGCACTTAGAGAACAAGCAATCTCTTTTGCTCATTCTCTGACCCTGGATAGATCCTGAAACCCCAAGCCAAGGGGGAAATCCAGAGAAAGAAGTAGTAACCTGAACACCTGACAAGATAGATTTGGCTTTGTGCCTTTATTGTTTAAAGAGACACCAAAATACATGTGCAGTTAGTGCAAGCCATCTTTAGAGGAAGGAATAAAAAAGGGACTCCACAGACTGAATAAGTGCAAATAACTACAGCTACAGCTGTCAATTCCAGACTGAGTATCCTTTTAATTTAAAGGGCACGCCAAGTACAGCTTGGAGAGTAACAAGTGAAATTTGGTGGCTGCTGATTTGAAGGATAAACAGGAACAGCAATGTCTTGCACAGAAAAATCTTCAGAATTAGTCTAATTGGCACCTGACATTAAAGGACCTCTCAGTTCAGAGGCTGTAGGGCTATTCACAGAACAGAGGAAGAACTCACCCAACTGTGAGCTGATCAGTGAATGCTGCCTTCAGTGCTCTGAGGCTACCTGCTTATGCTTCTCAACAGACTGACAGGAGCATTCTCTAAACTTGAGTAATAGCATCTAGCAAGAGCGTGGGCTTCATGAAGAGAGTTAAGTTAAATAGCTCTCATTCATCTTCTGTCATCCACACACCTTCATTATAGTGCTTAAAGTTTGTTGTTGCATCACTGACTTTTCATCATCTTGCCCCCTCTCATTCAGTCTGTATTTGTCTCTGTTGCTCTGCTCAGATGGCAGGAGAAATACCAGAATAAGAGTTTCAGTCTCTACTCTCTTCTGTGGTTTAATCATCTTCATGGTTTGGCAGCACGTGTTGGGAACAGGCCCACCACAAGATAGAGACTCAGCTCTATAAGCTCTCAGAGCTTTTTGTTCTGTGATCCTAAATGTATAATGGATGCAGAGTCTCCTCACTGCTCCTCTGGAAAGCTGAGCCTGACCTCACAGGACTCCAGATGTCACATTTCCAGCTGCCTGATCTGTCAACTCCTAACCAACCTGCAACTTATTATTGCAAGAGTCTACTTGCAATAATACATTAAATCTCTCAATTTTCAAAACTGTCTTGCTGTTTATCTTCCAGGAGATGGCAACTGCCCACAGCAGCATCCCAAGCAAGGGGTATCACGAATGGCAGGGGTCAGACAAAGAATGATGGGAGCACACATGCACCTTGCTGAAGCTGTCTGGTGTTTCTGACTAGGTAAATTTCAAAGCCATGTTCTCTTTCTGTGCTGCAGAAGAAATCTGAAGCTTGCATCTGTGAGGGAAAATGGGAGAGAGCAGGAGGACAGCTGTCATTTCTACCAGGGGATGAGTTAAAGTCACAAAACTGAAGTCAGGTACGTGAATGAATACTGCACATATTACCTAATCTCAACTTTTCAAAGAGAGTTTTAAGTCTTCAGATTATTTCTTTACACAGCTGCTCTACTTTTAACTGAACACTTGCTTTTATCAGTTTATTCTGGTACAAGATGGTGGCTTGGCTTCCACCCCAGTTCCCAGGAAAATAGTTAACACTTACAGATTCCTTTCTCTAACATCACAACCAGCTAAATCCATTTATCACACATGGAGCTGATAAGGGATTCAACATCCATTCCTGAATTATTGTTCTGTCTCATTGTCTGCCAGGCATTTATAACTAAGTTTGATGAAATTAATAGACATGTCATTCAACTTTACCACCTACCCGGCCAAGTCCTTGAAAAGCAGACAAAAAGTTGTTACTTTAGTATCTGAAGGGCTGTACACCAGCTTTGAGTATACACCTGTTAAGAGCAGGCAAACCAAAAATATAAACTGAATGAGGCTTTGAGCAACTGGTAGTTATTCTGGTGACACTGTGGTTACATTAACTTTGCCTAGAATTTCTAAAAGCCTTGTGGTAAGCACTCTGGCATACTGGATGGCTTGTTATAGGCCTCAGGTTCAAGGAAAAGATCTTAGAATTGATTCTAGACAAGTAGAATTGCCTGAATTTGGTCACTTAGGAAGTCTTCCAGGGAAAATCCTACTCTGAAACACTTGAGGGTTTTAATAAAATGGCAATCATGTAGGATTTCACAAGTTTTATTAATAAGCAGTAGGATGTGCCATGCATCCCTGAACATATTCAGGCTCTGTCAAACTTCGATGAAACCATCACTGAAGTGGGTGGGACACTCCAAGGATATCACAACAGCTTCCACAAATTTTGCTGTGAAGAGTAGCTGACTCCAAAACAGGACTCCCAAGTAGGGTTTCAGGAGCTTTCTAGTGCTGGTCCAGAAGCGTTATCAGCCCACGCACTGAGAGCAGGTTTACTGAGCAGGGATCTCTCTGTAAGGATTTGAAAGCATAGTGTGAAATAAAACAAAAAACCTAACTAATATTTATTCAAACACTGCTCCTGCTAGCAGTTTAGAGATGGGATTGCACATTTTCCAGGAAGACCTGTGGATTCCAGCAGATAAGCACAATCCCAGTCAGTACATCCTGTTGAAAGGAGATATTCTCACTTTTGTCCTAAGGTGCTTTTAGAGGTGAGGATCACCTCATATGACAAATGATTCCTCATCAAGCACAACATTCAAGCCAAACACTTTAGTGAGCAAAGCATGCTGTACATCAGATTGAGCCAAGCAGAAAGAACTGGGAGAGGAAGTAATCAAAAGGACAGGAACCAGAAGACATGACTACAAAGTCTGAAGGGCATGAGATTATTTCTTAACAAAGAGTTTCAGGTGGAGAAGCTGTTGAAAGAACAACACGACGTGATCTCTCCATCAGAAAGGTAATGTTTGGCCCAAGTTGTAACAGAATTAGAGAATATTTTCTAGAGCCAATGGGTTACAGAAGTGCTATTATCCATCACAAGGAGGACAACCAGCAGGTTCACTCCTTCCTTGCCCCACTCATGGATTGATTTCTCATGGCTCTACAAGCTGAGGTTGTGGGCACACACAATTTCCAATCTCCCAGAGCCCAAAAAGGCACAGCCATCTGCATGTGCTGCATGCATAGGTGTGAGTCTTCAGCAGTAACACAGGAAGCTGAGGAAGAAAACGATTCATTTCTCATAGCTTGTGAACAAGAAAGTACACCCAGTATTTGACTAACAAAATCTTAATGCAAGTCACTGGTCAGCACAGAGGTATTGGACATTTTACACTTTAGTCACTTGTCAAAGTGAGGAAGCCCTTAGGGTGATAAATTTCATGGTTAGTGAACCTTATTTTAATGAAATGCGTGGCTTGCCCTTCTGGGCTCTATTTTATTTTGGCAGCTTTACTGAGAACATTGTGCTTAGTCATTTTACTTTTTCAATTACAGGACCAGCATATGCAATAAACTAATGTTTTTACCATTTGAACAATCACCTGCCAGATTTTCAGGAGGAATAAGATTTGATTAAAGCAAACAGCAGTTAACCATAACATATCCTTAACTGCTTTAGGTTTTAAGAGCCTAAATAGATTTGAAATAATTTAATGTTGCTTTGTACAGCAGTCAAGATTTAATAGATAAAACAGGGACACCACATCCCTGTTATCTCATTTAAGTGAAATCCATTTATCATCCTGTTTAAATTTTTATTCTTCCAGTAACAATTTTCAAAGTTCAATTGTATTACCTCTATATAAAGATTTCTACAAAACACATGGGCAGACTTCTGACCCATAGACAGAGAAGTACGTATGATGATATGGTAAAACAGGCATAATTCAAAAGGTCACTTCCATTTTGTTTTAAACCTTTCCTTTTAAGGCAAGGGATATTTAAATTTAAGTTTCAATTCCACATTAAAACAGCCATGATGTGACACATTATTATCCTTAACTTGTATTCTGGTTTTCAATCAAGCTGCAGTCAGTTTAAAGTTAACTTAATTGGGGTAGATAGGGGATAAAAATGCCTTAGTTTATCAGGAAAAGACAAAACCTGCAGGAAAAGAGTTCACATGGTGCCTGTAAAATTCTTCCTACTTATCTGTAGTAATGTGAACAGCAGTGTGTATAACTCAAACAAGTTTTTGCTCTGAAAGCTTTTTCACCTTTCTCTGAGGACTTTGTGTGTCCTTGCTCACCACTCATACATGAAGTCTGGAAAAACACAATGAATATAAAATGTGCAACTGTATTCTGTATTTTACCTGATGAAAGAATACTTGTCATGTTACAATAAGCATCAACTTCACTGGCAAGGAGAGCAAAACTCAGCCTTCAAAGCAAGGAACTGAAATTAGCATAGACAAATTTCCCAGGTATGAAATGCTAGCTCCTTCTGAAAAATTGTGTAATCAAAACAGACTCCAGTTTACTTTAGGACACATGGGCTATATCAGCCATCTGGGTAGGATCTTGAGAGGCCTGATCCCAGATTTCTTTGCTGAACAGAAAACAAACTCCACACATGTATGTGCCTTCTCACATGCTTTTTATTAAAAACTTCCTACCACGAGGAGCAGGCCTGACAACCATTTGCTGAGATTAAACTATTTCAGAAGCTCTGGCAGTTCAATGCTGCAGCTGCAGCTGAATCCCACCAGTCTGTGAGCAGTGGCACTTGTCTGTCACTTTGGATACATCCTCCCCACATATGCTGGGAGTGAAACCCACCACCTATCTGATGAAAAAAAGCTTCCCAGACTTTCAGGCTTTTGGTGCATGATCTGCAGTTTAATTCTGCACCCAAACTACTTGGAAGCCTTGGGAGCAAAGATCTAACATGAAATTGCAGGCCCAGATATCAACAATGTAAGATGTATTCATTGCTCACGTAAGCCTGCTGTATTTTCATTATTCCCTGCAAGGCTGGAAGGGTCACAGCATTATTACAAGCCTAAACCCTTTCAGATGCAAAAAGACAGACTTGTGTAGCTTTAGCCTTAGCTGCTCACATCAAGCAACTTAGAGCTCCAGTTTGTCCTGTGAGGCCAACAAATTAATGAAGGAAAATTCTGGGCTCTTGCTTGCTCTATCAGATAGGATGGAGCAGAGAAGTTTCCAGCCTTGGCTTCCTGCTTTCCTCTCAGTCCAGTCCAATATTTTAAAAATTTCTCTGGTAAAAGCCAAGAGTTGGCCAGTGTTCTTGTTATTCTCATTCTTTGAAAAGATATGACTATTACCCAGACAATGAGAAAGGAAGTTATTTAATCCCTACATCAACAGTAAGAAAATGAAGTATTATAATGGGACAAGGATAACTGCATCAGGTAAGAATTAAAAATTATGCTGGACAGTCCTTAATGCAAAAATAAGGAACCCATTTTTATTTAATATTTTGACACAGGCAGGCTTCCACTCATTTTCTAAGTTACAGAGAAATGCAATATTAATGAAATGAATGCTCCTACTGGAGATAAACAAAGTGTTGCTTTCATTTGCACAGTACTTCCACCCTGACCACATTCATTTAGATACATGAAGGAGAGAATAGAGCACAGTGAAGGTGTTATAAATATAGAGCAGAAGTATTTAACCACATGCCCTTATCAGAAAACATACCTTTAATATTAAAACTTGGGGAACCACTACCAACACCTCTTTATTTCAGACTATTTTTTTCCACAGAGAAAGCAATTTTACTGCAAATGCCTGAAGCACAGAACTGCAGCAGCTTTCTTATCCCATCTCCCAGGGCAAGATCTCCAAATCACTTGGACAGCAGCAATTTCTGCATGTAAAGCTGAACTCCTATTTCCCTCTTAAAGAATTTGTCTTTTGTAAGCTATGGTGTGTGTATCTATCTGCAGTCAATACAATAATTGCGTGTAGGGACTTGTTTGACCATGGGCCACTTAGCAGCAGGGGCTCTGTCACTGGGTAGCCCCTAAAACTTCAAAGGTCAGAAAAGGCCATCAGGGACACAGCAGTTACTAAGCTCCAAACAGAAAGGATGAGGCTCTGAGCCACAATCAGGGCAACTTATCAGGTTCATTGAAGGATCCTGCAAGAGATCAGCAATATACAGACTCCTCACAGAGCCACCCAGACAGGGAGTCTGCTGACAAAGGGCTTCTTGAAGAGGCTGAAGTGCCGGGAACAGTGTAGCCAGTATTGTACCAGCGATAAATTCGGGCATTAATTACAACCAGTTATTCGGTAACCAGCCTTAACAAAGAACTGGAACTGATCTCTTGGAACGTGTTCATTCAGTAGCATAGTTAATGAGGAACAGAAAACTACTAAGTAGAGTTGAGGGAAATACCATGCAGTGTTGGGCTGCTGGACCGAGCTGGAACTTTGTAGGCTGATCAATGTACACATTTCATAGTTTGCAGTAATTGAGCACTGGGGGGTTTTTGTTTAAGTGCATCTCTACCACGAAGAGGTAGGATGATGCAGTGAAATCTGTTCAAGGAGCACAGAGTCAAGTTTATTCTGTATGTCTCCGAGATACATTAGGTTTTACACTGACAAAGTGATGTTACAGAGAGCTAGCCATGAACAGGCTAAGAATACCCTGGGACAAAGCAGTGAGGCTCTATCTTAAGTCATCACACCAAGACTATTACTTGTCCACAAATACATCCTGCTGCTCCTAACCAGTAAAAGACTTACTAACAATATAATACCAAAGTCACTAGACACACAGGCATCTGATGTTAGCACTAAAGTCACTGTATGGGAACCCAAACCCTTTTATATACAGCTTAATTGGGGGCTACCACACAATTGAAAGGCCGTGGTAGTGTCCAAGGTCATAGGCATACAAAGAAGATTAGAGATCCCACTAGTGCTATAGGGTCAAAAGGCTTATTTCAACTGGCACCCCGAATTGTCACGCAAACTGTTCCAGGGCAATTGTCTGGAAGGGGACACACCTCATCTGATTCAATTCCATTTCTTCAGTAGACTGAAAGATCTGCTATGCAGCTGCATAATGAGAGTTTTGAACAGATCCTGCCTGAAAGATGACAGATTGGAAAGGTGATTTGAAAACAAAGCAGCAGAAAAAGCTCCGACTGACACAAATGACTGTAGGAACGTAAAGGGAACCGATAACTGCCCATTCACTCTCTTGTTTCAGTTCATTGAAGGGAATTTGACTATCAGGGAGGTGGAAGTGCTGTGATGTTGAAAACAACCAGGGTACCTGCGCACTGAGAAGTGGAAGCCTTTTCCCCTCTACACCAAAGTTAGAAGCAGAACAAGAGCCAAGAAAAAGAACAAGCCTACATGACAAGCTGATTCCCCCAGATACGAACCAGACAGCAAACGGGACGTGCACTCGAAGGGCTGGTGTTAAAGCAAGCTGTGCATTTGTTTTGGGTTATTTTTTGAACTCTTGGGAGTTAGCTGGCCAGCCACACTACTCCAAGGAGCAATAGTTCAGACTGTCAAATCACTCCTCTGGGAGTACCCAGAGCCAGACTGCTCAGGCCAGTGTATTTGCTCAGATATTCCCCTCATAAAATGGGAGGAGCATTTTTTACCCTGCACGTATGCCTTCTCTCCCACCACAAAAAAAAAACAAAACACCCAACCAAACAACAACAACAAAAAAACCCTCAAAAAACCCACAAACAAACAAACAAACAAACCAACCCTGAGAAACTCCTGTTACCTGGAAGCACACATGCAGCATCAAGACTATTTAAGAGCTGACTCCTGTTTCTGTTATTTGTACTTCCATGTGATTGATAAGAAAGTTGTAGGTTAAATAGTGCTCATGTTAAGTGTCTTCTGGAAGACTGTTTGCTGTGTGTAAGTGATGATAGGAAATTAAGTGGCACAGAAATCTGACTGCTCTGCAGTCATCGCTTGTCGGGTTAAGCCACTGGTTTCTGGCCGTGGTCCAGAAAGATTGATCATATATTCAAGGGCACAATGCAAAAGATAAGAGGGACATGCAGTTGTGCTTTTGTAAAAGAACACTGGGTTCGGCCCCCAGTTAGATCATTTATTTATCTGGCACTGAAGGGTGATAATGGCTTGTTTTCAAGTCTCCAAAATAAATGAACTACACTGCATGCAGAAGTAGTCCAGGCCAGCCAGCAGAGGATAGAAAATATGCAGGGTCAGCATAACACTGGTTTCAATTTCAGTTACAAAAACATTAGAGCTCTCATTTAAAACAAGATGAGGAAACTAGGTCCTCTCTCCACTCTGCTGAGAGAACCAACCTTCTCTCCCCAGAACACTGACAAAATCCACTTCAAACAGAGTTTAGCAAAACAATTCAGGGTAACACCTTCCTGCTGCCATTTACACACTAGAATTTTCTTAAACGCGTCTTTATCTCACTCTTAGGACCAAACTATATCTCCTACCCTTTTATGCCTTGCTACATGAGCAGCAGCTATTGACTGACAATTTCAGTCATGCAAGGAAAATACGTCTCAGTCTCCTCCCACAACACCTCAGGCCACCAGATTAGTCAGTCTTCATATAACACTGCAAAAGAGACTGAGTCAAGCCTGAAGTGTCAGGCCAGCCAGGTCCCCTAATGGTCTTTATCTCCATAAATGGGAGTCCTGGGAATCAAGTCCTCCTCAGCTTTAACTTGGTCTTAAGTTTTGTTAGTGGTCCGCATTGTGGAGACCAGCATACCATCATCTGTAGGTTGAGATTCACGTTTTGTGCAGAACACACACCAGCAAGAGCCAAACCAGGGTCAGGAGCAGCTCTTAAGCCAAACCAAATCATTACCCAACAAAAGCCCTGTGTCCTGATGCTTGCCAGAGTCACTTGCCAAGAGCAAGTTTGATGAGGAAACCTGGCTGCTTGTCCCGAGTTGTTACAAAGCCGTATGCCAGCTGCAGTGTAAATGACTGCACAGCACTTGTTGGAAGCACCAGCAAGAAGGGGCTTTAGTTAATAGCCACCGTGTGCCAGTTAGGTCACAGCACAAACCACTCTGTGGCTCAGACACTGCAGTGCTCTGAACCCATCACGGAGATGCCTAAAGGCCAGCTTTTAACTCAAGGCAAATTCAATCTTGGGCAACTCTATTGGAGGTCTAGATTTAATAGTATGAAATCAGCTCTTTTTCATGCAGAGTACCTTGTTTCACTTGGAGCAATATTATACTTTACCACACTAAAGAGTAACCGGTCTATTTAGAAGAGCAATAATTAAGTGCTTGGATACAAGAGCCCCTGAGTCCCAGATGCAGGACAAAATATCTGTTTACCACTGGAAGCTTTGGGTAGTTTCTCTGGGCAGGGCTGTGACCCAACTGCAAGATGTGTGGGTAACTGATAAGCTGCTGACCGTAAAAGTCACCTGACAGCAGCAGCTTACTGAAAGCACGCAGTCCTTAGCTCACAACCCTCCACAGCTTAACAGCCTCTGCTTCCATGCTTGGTTTCTGGGCTGCCCAGGATCTCCTGCTTGAAAGGTGACTCTCAGGTTGAAACATCAGCTGTCAAGCTACACATGTGCTGTCACTCATGCTGACAGCATTCTGCTTCAGCTTGGACAACTGGATTGTTTTCTGGTTTTGCATGGAGCCTTAAACACATTAGAAAGAAACACACCTTAAATGGCTAGAGAGTTTATTTGACTTGATACAGCCGATACTGGGCAGGTGTAATGCTCTGCTTAGGAAAGTATTGTTTCACTCACGTCAGTTTAGTGCTTGCACATTAAGCTAAGCAATGCCTGCTGCACTCTGTAATCCCCAAGTCAATGGACTGCTGGTGAATGCAAGTGTTCAGTAAGGCTGACACTAAGCTGAAGGACCAGGAGCTCCAACAGAACAGGTATCAGATCAGTTAGCTCCCCTCTGAGGGAAACAACTGCACACAAGGCTGTTCTGTTGGAGTTTTGGTGAATCTTATGCCCATAGTTGGAATAGGTCACAGCCTGGGATCTTGCAAGTACTACAGATCTAAAGGTCATGGGAGCGACCCTTGCAAAACTAAAACACAGCACAAACACTTCTTCACGTTACTCATTACTCTGCAAGCTGCTAAAGCTTCCACCTCTGTCACAACAGCCTCCTCACTTCCACAGGGCTCTCCTGGCAGATCAGCTGGAAAGCTCCATTTCAACTCCAGCAGCTTTGCCTCTCTTCAGGACGCTTTTACACTATTAAAAGTAGCCCACAGCATTGCAGTCAGTTTGAAGGGCAAGTGAAGCTTATTTTTATGTCAAACACGACACCAGCACACATGCACTGTTGCTCAACACATACTGCCTGATCATTTGATGCAATTATTTTAGGGTGGCTTACGGGGTTAGAGGGGCAAAGGAGGTACAGAGCACAAGTGAAGATCAAAAGCAACTGCCAGCTCCTTGTGATGAGCAATGTGAAGGATTTCACTGGGTTTGCCTAACATGCAAGTAGCAGTACCCACACACTGTGAGTGGAACTGGCTTTCTCCTCTAGGACTTGATGCTGGAAGTCATAAGGTGCCCAGCTAAGGATGAGAGCAGTGCAGCACAGGTGGAGTTTACAGACTAAGCTAGACAAGATCAAATGTTCCTGCGTGAAGGAATTGTTTCTAGCTTAAATCAGTATCTGCCTCAAGTGTTATGTGCAGCTGTGTTCATAACTGCAGGCACTACCTGGCAGGTCACTCTAGCCATCATTTTCCCACCCAGGTCTCCTAAAACTTCAACATCTTTTCTACGCTGCTCAGTTGGCAACACATTTTGACTGCAAGGAAGTTTTTCAAATGTTAGATGCGGGCTTACTGGTGAATGACTCTGCAGGTGCCATCCAAAGGTAATATTCTCCTTGTCACACCACAAAAATATTCCACTCATGTCACCTGGCTGAAAAGGCACGTGACCAAAGCTGCACTCCATGAGTTTTGCAGTGACAAGACACAGAAGGAGCAGCAGGTTCACCGCTGTCAGTCGGTGTTCCTGCCACCTTCTCGTGACTAAGGACACCTCCAGCAGAAGACAACCTCCCTTGTCAGCACAAGGCAGCACAGTACCACTGTATTTAAAACAGACTGGATTTTTTAGGCACATTTCAGCTCGGAGGGAGAGGACTGCCCTTGTTTGCAGGCAGTCTCCACAGCATCCAAGCGAGATCACGTCAGCAGATACTGCTCGTTCCTTTCTCAGCAACAGACTCCCAGAGAGCAGCAGGCTCCTGCAGGAGTTAACCCACAGTTACACAGGAGGGTTTATCTGTAGAACCACACGTTTTCCTTCTGCTGAAGATGGGCTCAGTCATACATAATTGAACACAAGAACTGCTATCATTTACTTGCTCAGAGAGGCACGAGCCAACCTATGTAAACCGGCCTCTGACACCACAAATAGCTAACTAAAATAGAAATTGTTCCACTGATCCCACCCATTACATCATGGAAATTGTTATTTCGTCATGAAAACTCCCTTAAGTATCCAATTTAATCTCATTAATAGAGGAATGAGGCTCTCACTTCCAAGACAGCAGCTGCCACTACCTTTGACACACACAGGAACTCACAGATGTTTTTGGATGCATCAGAGACTGCTGGATGCATCTTTAGGAGTTTAAGGTAGTGTCAGCTTTTCAACCTTACAGTAAAAAGCACTTCTGTAAGCATTCACAGCCAAAGTGTCAAGTAAATAGTTTCATCTCTTGTCTGAAACCTCTTCCCTTATTTCGGAAGGGAAAAATTAGGCATGTTGAACATTTCATCAATCTAGTATAAACACTAAACAAACCAAGCGAGGAAGACCTTATCTTTCACAATACTGGTAGGAGGGAAGAAGTCACACAAGCCACAGCAGTGCAATTACATCAGCAACCCCCCCTCTGCCAGATACTTACAAAAAAGCCTGACTTGGGGAGGGAAGCAGGAAGTATTCACCAGCCTGCTCTTTGAGCTCAAGCACCTGCTCAAGCCATATTTCATTAAATATTTTAGTAGCACTGTCTGATCACAGCAGTGGAACATGACGCAGCTCACACTGGAGCAGTTTTTGCAGAGCAGAGAGGATACATCCTGTAACAGTGCAACTCCTTCCCACAGATCCTCATAATGCTGCAGTTATTTGTGCTCTGTACCAGTGCTGCCTCTCCTTGTAGATCCAATTCTTGTACCATCTCTTTTCCTGAAGGAGAAAAGATCTCCTCTGTCTAACATTCAACATCCTGCAATATCTTTCCTATCCCTTCCCATCTGTAAGTCCCTGAATTAGCCAGGCTCCAGCAACATTGATTCACTCACCTCATCCAGTGCCAAGTCAGAGCCTCGGCAAAATCTTTTCCTCCCCTCCTTTTTCCCTTCTGTACCTAGAGAATACTGAAGGCAAAGCACTCCAACAGAAAACTGCCCCACGGAGAGAGTATTTTTCAAGGTCAAGCAGAGTTTCTGCACCTGCTAAAGGTACTAAATTAAGGCATGTTAAGAGCTGCAGATCACTGATAACATGACCTTAAGGAAAACTGCTGCATTCATGGGAGATTTAAGAACAAAGCTGGAAGTAATTTCTTCCCCCAGTACCCTCCCACCATCATATGAGGCAAGGAGAGACTCAATTGTTTTGTGATAAAGCTTTGAGATCAGGTGACAGATTAAGTGTGGAATTATTTAAATGGCAGACTACTAAAGTTTAATAGTCTGAAAAGGTACACTATTTTCCATCTTTGGTCCCTTTGTCAAGTCCTCTTCCAGCACAGTCTTCACCAAAACAATCCTAAAGGGGCACTTAGCCTCTTTCTCATCAGAATTCATTATCTCAGACACCCCAAACAAATCTCTCCAACATCAACCTTACTCATTCCTCCATTCATTCCTCATCCCTTCCCAACCACTGTAGCCCAACATCTCCTTTGACCCAGTTTCTCACCACAGCACATGACATTTCCAGTTTCTGCCTCTGCAGCCTAATGTGTCCCTCACCCCCAAGATCTTCATTATCTTCCCATCTCCATGACTTCACACACCCGCACCCCAATGCTCCTCAACCCTCTCACCTTTCCAGCCCCATAACTCCCTCACCCAAAAAGCTTCTCAGCCCCTAACCCCAAACTTCTCTCATCTTCACCCCAACTCTTCCTCATCTTCATTAGCC